>SJYV01008642.1:624487-666821 GCA_006410875.1 Neotragus pygmaeus
AGCATCATTCCTTCCAAAGAAATCCCAGGGCTGATCTCCTTCAGAATGGACTGGTTGGATCTCCTTGCAGTCCAAGGGACTCTCAAGATTCTTCTCCAACACCACAGTTCAAAAGCATCAATTCTTCAGCGCTCAACTCTCACATCCATACATGACCACTGGAAAAACCATAGCCTTGACTAGACGGATCTTTGTTGGCAAAGTAATGTCTCTGCTTTTGAATATGCTATCTAGGTTGGTCATAACTTTTCTTCCAAGGAGTAAGCATCTTTTAATTTCATGGCTGCAGTCACCATCTGCAGTGATTTTGCATTCATAATGTCATAGATTAATGAAATTTCATGAATTAATGAAGAATCATGCATTAATTCAGGTTGATTTATTTTGTTCTTTGCTGAAAAATATCTTCAGCATAAAACTCCTTCAAATGCTAATGAGAACATTTTTTTTTTCCTCAGTGGAACCTCCAATCCAAAATACAGCAGTGAAATTCATTAGTGCAATATCATTCACAAGAAGCCTTTCAAATGTAACTAATGTTCTAATATGACTTGTGTTACCAAAAGATTGGAAGAAGTCCAAATCAATGTTCAGTGAATGGTTTAATAAAATATGGCAACTGAACACAGTAGATGATGCAAAATATGTCACTCATGAGCCAATGTGATAAATATCAATTGTATATATATTAAGTAAGATATATGTGAAGTCTCTCAGTTGTGTCCGACTCTTTGCGACCCCATGGACTGTAGCCTACCAGGCTCCTCTGTCCATGGGATTTTCCAGGCAATAGTACTGGAGTGGATTGTCATTTCCTTCTCCAGGGGATCCTCCCAGGAAGACCCAGGATTGAACCCGGGTCTCCTGCATTGTAGGCAGACGCTTTACCGTCTGAGCCACCAGTGAAGTCAATGGAGAAGGCGATGGCACCCCACTCCAGTACTCTTGCCTGGAAAATTCCATGGATGGAGGAGCCTGGTGGGCTGCAGTTCATGGGGTAGCGAAGAGTCGGACATGACTGAGCGACTTCACTTTCACTTTCATGCATTGGAGAAGGAAATGGCAACCCACTCCAGTGTTCTTGCCTGGAGAATCCCAGGGACAGGGGAGCCTGGTGGGCTGCTGTCTATGGGGTCGCATAGAGTTGGACACGACTGAAGCGAGGCAGCAGCCGCAGCAGCAAGATATATGTAAATATGATGTGTTAGCATGTATACATCAAAGTCATTGGGACTTTTTAAATAAAACAATTGGTAATTCATTCTGCTCTACATCAAATCATTTCTTCAAGGGAGAAAATAAGTCATTAAAACAAAAAGAAAAAAATAGTGTTAAGTTTTTTCTCCAAATTAGGATTTCTGAGACTAATAGTTATGAAAATTTGTGTTTTCACGTGTAAGAACAAGTCTTTCAATTTCCTGTGGTAGATTAGCGAAATTTGGCATTTATAGCCAGCAAGTTTGGATTAGGCAGAATCTAGAAATTTTTTCCAATGTCCATATAATTGGCAAAGTTCAGCATTTTTTTTTCTTGTTGTTGTGATTTTTATGACTGCAATTCTGTGATGACAGGTGGGAGATTTTCTTTTTTAAAAGGCTTTTTGATCTGGGGAGAGGAATCTGTTCATAGGATGTAGGTTCACAGGTCAAGTAGAAAGTGTCTACATACTCTCCTTCCTGGTATCCAGAGTGACTCTGTTGCCAGTGTGCCTTCTGAGTGGATGCCCTCAGCAGAGAGATAATTTATTGAGAGGTAGCAGGGGAGTTTTTAATATACTTTAACTAGAATGTAAATATAGAACTTAATGTATATTTAGTTGCCTCTACAGCAGTGGTCCCCAACCTTTATGGCACCAGGACTAGTTTCAAGCAAGACAATTTTCCACAGACCAGCAAGTAGGGATGGATTGGGGATGATTCAAGCATATTACATTTATTGTACACTTTATTTCTAATCTAATGCCACCACTGATCGGACAGGAGGTACTGGTCCATGGCTCAGACGTTGGGGACCCCTGCTCTATAGATGTTTTTAATAACAATATAATAAGTCATTTCTATTTTTACTGAACTGCATAAAAGTAATAAGCTTATAAGTTTTGATTGGAGCCATATTTAAATAGATCATTGACAGAAGAAATGTTGAAATAGCATGTTAGAGTTTCTTTGGATAAAGTTTATAAAGCCTCCTATTTGGGGACCATGAAGTTTAGGTAGCTTAAACTGAAATGTATTGAATTGCTCCTGTAAACAGTATTTTGCGTGTTACTTGTGTAACAGGAGCTAGTGAGTAGTTTCTTACTAACCCCAATCATTAAAAACATATTCTTATAAATCACAGTGCATTCAGAGTTAGCAACAGTATACTCAATTAGTTTTTATAAATAATATGCACACCACACTTCAAATAATTACCTTCTAAGGCAAAGATAAAGTTTGAATGGGTTAGAGTAATTAAACACGTAAGAAAGCAACAGCCTTAATAAACTTTTAAATCACACATTTAAAACTTAATTCTAATTATGAAACTTGGCTTAGGGAAAAGCAAAAGTAGCCACTACCCTTAACATAAAGGAATAAAAGACCTAATATGAAACCAGCTAGCAAATACATATAAAGAGTCAGCATCCTACAAAAAGAGCAAGTACAGAGAGAGATTAGGAAGATGAAAGTACAATCTTTTACTGTGCAATTGGCTGTGAAAAAAGACTAGGTATCAAGTATTGAAGATAAAGTCTGCTTGAAACATTTTGCAATTTACCAAGATTTGGGGGCTTATGCTTTAGAAGGGGCATGGGTAAGATATGAGGATCTGGTGAACTTGGCCATCCATACATAGGGAGAAAAATCTAAATCAAAATGGCAACCAATTCACATTATTCCCATGGTGTTGATTGATGCTATCAAAAGAAGTGGAAAGCAAAAGACAGAATCAAGCAATGCTCTTTTGCCACCAAACAACTGACTTGTTGATGATATTAAGAGCTTGATATCTTCAAACTAAAATCATTGATATCTTAAACAATGGCAGTTCACCTACTGTCTTCAGTGAGTACAGGTCCTTCACTGAACCTCATTTGAAAACATACAGTGAGTTCTGTTTACGGTGAGGCTTGATCTTTCAATTAAAGTACAGCAAATTATGTCAAGTACTACTTCCTAACAACATTGCATCTAGATTAAATGTAATGTTGACAAATTGGTAAAAATAACCTGTTTATTTTGGGTGGAGAAATGGCTCAAGAGGATGGTCAGTGATGCAATCAGGCAGAAATATGGACAATCTAGAAAAAGACTGTCCATCTAGTGAACAAAGATTTTTGGAACATTGGACACATGCCTGATACTCTGCCAGGCCAGGTGATGGTGGCCAAATTCCTGCTTTTAAGGACCTAATTGTATATGAGAAAAGACAGACAGACAGGCAAATAATCAGAAACAAAAATGTTTCATAGCAGAGGCAAGTAGAAAGAACAAAGAGGGCAGCGCAAGAACTTGCCCTTTCGCTTGAATGAAGACTTCTTCACAAATGAGGTCACCCGTAAAATGAGTCTTGAAGAAGTTCAAAAGGACAAAAGGACCATCCAGAGTGAAGTGAAGGCATATAAAAGTGTGAAACAGTGAGATGCACTCGGAGACCTCAGTTTAGAGACAAGTGTTCTATGGTGAAATTTCTCTCTTTAGTGAAGTTTCTTAATATGCTTTAGCAGACTCAAACTCTATCATGCTATCACACAAAGATGTCCTTGAAGCAGATCAAATGTTTCGTGGTCAATGTCTGGTAAACTGACTGAGAAGAGTAAATGTCAAAAATGCAATGTAAGGTGGACTACCCAGTGAAACAACTAGAGTCTTTAAAAAGAATTTCAATATCTATGTTTTGTTTCTATAAAGTTCTCTTTCAATGCTAATTATTAAATGTTTTAATTATATTTCAAGTATTTTTAGGGCATAGTAAATATATTACCTTTGGTTATCCCCTAATTCTTCCACGATTCCTTGCCTTTCTCCCAAAAGCCCTGTAAAAATTTTGCACAGACTTAGAATACAGTAAGCATGTGTTAAAATAAAGAACAAATGGGTGATGAATGAATCTATAGATGGAGATTCCTGCTATTTTTCAGGAGAAAACAATAGATCATAGACATGAAAGAATTCAAGAAAATGCCTCAATCATACAGCAGATATCCAAGTGAAAGGAAAAGTAGCATATAAATTATCGCTATCTAATGAATTTAAAATATTAAATGTCCTCAAACAACCTTGAAAAACTAATGTGTGTTTAGGTAGCAAAAGATTAAAAATTGAAACTAGAAAAGCACATACTTCTCTATATAGTTGGAATATTTAAAATAATATATTCTCTGTATTCACTTAGTCAGAGAATTTATAATTCTCACCTCTCTTCAATGAACACACAAGGAAAAACATGCAAAAAAATGTAAACTAAAATTTATAACATGTATGAAAGTGAAGTTGCTCAGTCATGTCCGACTCTTTGTGACCCCATGGACTGTAGCCTACCAGGCAAGAGTACTGGAGTGGGTTGCCATTTCCTTCTCCAAGAGATCTTCCCAACCCAGGGATTGAACCCAGGCCTCCTGCATTGTAGGCAGATGCTTTACCGTCCAAGTCATCAGGGAAGTTTTATAACATGTATAAATGTCTATATATAAATTAAATAGCAAACACAGTTATGTTTTTCTGTTTATCTATGCTGCTGCTGCTGCTAAGTCGCTTCAGTCATGTCTGACTCTGTGTGACCCCTTAGACGGCAGTCCACAGGCTCTGCCATCCCTGGGATTCTCCAGGCAAGAACACTGGAGTGGGTTGCCATTTCCTTCTCCAATGCATGAAAGTAAAAAGTGAAAGTGAAGTCGCTCAGTCGTGTCTGACTCTTAGCGACCCTATGGACTGCAGCCTACCAGGCTTCTCTGTCCATGGGATTTTCCAGGCAAGAGTACTGGAGTGGGGTGCCATTGCCTTCTCCACTGTTTATCTACAGACGCTCCAATATTTTGGCCACTTGATGCAAAGAACTGACTCATTGGAAAAAACCCTGGTGCTGGAAAAGATTGAAGGCAGGAGGAGAGGGGGAAAACAGAGGATAAGATGGTTGANAAGAAGCGTAGGAAGTAATTCAGACAAAAAACGATGGAGGTTCACCCAGGGTAATAACCATAGCAGTCATGAGAAGTGGACAGACTGTGATATACCATATTTTTAAGATATACCCAAAGGATGTCTAAACCAATTGATGGGGATGATGAGGAAAAGAAAAGAGTCAAAGATAATTTCAACATTTGGCCTGGAAATATTAAATAATGGAGTAGGGATAAATGGAAATGGAGAAGATTGGGTCAGAACATATTTTGTGGAAAATAGTACAAATCCCATTAGTCTCTTAGATGTCCATGTGGATATAAGGATCTGGAATTCAACAGTACAATATGGTCTCTAGATATAAATTCTGAGCTACCAAATCATCACACAGATGGTGTTTAGAAATCTAGGAGTGGATGAGGTCATTGAAGGAGTTTGTACAGAAAGAGAAGTGAAATCTGGGGACTCTCAAGCCATCAAAAAGAAGAGATTTGTAAGAAGACAAACTAGCAAAAGTGACTGAAATAGATTAAAAGGTGAATTTGGGAGAAAAAAAAAGCACTGCATGTGTTGTCCTGACAAGAAAAACAGAAAACATACCAAGGAAAGGCAGAGAGCGCCATCAAATGCAGCTGATGCCTACTGACAATTGACCATTGGACTTCACACCATGACACTCTCCCATCAGTTTTCTGAGAACTGGACTATGTTCTTATGTATTAATATTTCTTTGCCCTATAATCTAGCAGAGAGCTTGGAAAAGCCCACATGCTTTATTCTTTCCATCACAAAATCTGATTGTCTACATAAAGTGCTATCCTAATATAGAGACCACACAAATTTTATAGTTAGAAACAATAACCAGGCTTTGTGTGAACATGTGTTTCTGTTTATGGTTCTGTCTTTAAACAAACAAACAAAAAAACAGACTAAAAGCCAGTGGGAAAGTGATGGGGAAATAATTAAAGGGACTGTCCAAAGTTGGAAAATTCCTCAGATGACCCTAAGGAAGACACAGTGTTATATGAAAAGAGTTTAAAAGATGTACATCAGGATACCAGAAGACCAATGGAGCCAGTGATATACTGGAATCACTTACACTTACTTATCCTATTACTGACTTCAATTTTTTTAAAAAAATCTGAACAAAATTAATAAAATATATTGTTTACATTAGCTATCTAAGTCTATTACTAAAATAAAAGCAGGTATTTCTTCAACTTTCTCCCGTATTCAAGCAAATCCCATGCATCTACTTGATCTCCCCAGTAGCAGGGAGGAAAGATTATGCCTACACTGCAAAGGCCCTAATTTTCTGATACCTCAGAGGACAAAGTTCTCTCTGGGGTCACACCAAAACACAAACTACCACCGTGGGCCTTCCTTATTAGAACTCAATTTAGTTGCTTTGAACTTAGCAATGTCTTATCATAAAGTATTATTTTAATTTTAAAAATGCAGACACAAGAAGGCAAAATAACCAACGAACTCACCACAAAAAATATAACACCAGTGCAAAGAAAAAAGAAATTCAAATCAAGCTTGAGAAGTGAATTAAGGTTGGGAAGCAACATTCAGACCACATTAGTCTGCACCAAACACAATTAATAAAGAGAAAGTACAGAATGAGTATTTGAATATTGTCGTAATTAAAAGGAACATCTTTACTTTGCACGAGGAAAAACATCCCAAGAAGCAGGTGGCCATCCCACTGTTAAGCGTGTAACAAGCCAAGACGACAGAGTCCTTTGACCTCTGTCTCTCTCAAGACAATAGGAACAATGATTACACCTCGTGAGGACCATCGAAGGAAAAAAATTACTTTGCGTGTCTTTAGACAGAGATTTCAAAATTTCACCCAAAACATATGCTCTTCTTTCCTTTTTATAGAACCTCAGCTAGAGATCACACTTTTTGCCAGCCCCTTCACACCTTCATGTGGCAATGAGGTTATGAATGGAAATGATGTTTACAATTTTCAGCCCATTTCCGTGAAGAGGCGGATTGCCCTTTGCTCTTTCTCTGCTGGGGTTGGGATGTGGTCATCTTGTTTACAGACAGATTTCATGCTGAATATGTCAATGATTTAAAGAATGGCAGTTCAAGAAGACAAGAACCTGAGTTCCGAATGGCCTTAGGAACAGAACAATTTCCCCACCGTGGACAGCATATAACACCCACTTCTGGACTTTACTATGAGTGAAAAATAAGTGTTATATTTGGCCACTGCATTTGGGGTTCTTCTGCTTTGTAATTTGGCATGCACCATAACCAATTTTCAGAGCAGTCCCTCGTATAGTTTCTAGCACATAAAGTATACTCCTCCTTTCTTCCTTTTTCTCCAATTTATATTCAATAAATATTTACTATATGGCAGGTTACTGTGTGCCTCTCTTGAGTCCTCAAACTTGTGAACAACTTTACACATGCCTATTTACTTTCTGAAAAGGCCAATGAAGATGCACAATATAAAATATATTTATATGAATATATAAAAATATATTTTCTTAAATAGCTTACACTATTAGATTTCACTAGGGAAGTAAAAGTTAACTGAATGCTCACCTCTGTTGACGCCTTAGAAATATCTTAATGGCAAATGTTTTTAAAGCCAAAGAAGTGACTTTTTGAGGGTTCTAGTATCTGCTGTGCCAAATTAGCTGCAAATTATTTGGCAGTATAGAAAATAAAATCAGTAGACTGCAAATAAAATTAATAATAGAGGAGTTAACAAGAGAAAAATAATAGTGTTTATGGAAAACACAGAAAAATAAAGACAATACTATTTCCTATGCAGGTCTATGATAAAAGAGAAAGAATTGTAAGGAAGCAGCAATCAAATTCCTAACATCAATTCTTCTAAAAATGAGATTCCATAAAAGGGACACATCTTTCTTTTATATGAAAATTCTTACTTAGAGGTGATTTCATTTAGTGTACATATGTCTTCTACCTATTAGTCAATTTTTAAAATGTGTAAAGAATTTGCTTTATACTATCATTTAAGAAACATGAAAATTGGACATTTTGTCAACCTTATCTGACATTTAAACTAATATTGTTGTTGCAGTTTTTATGCATTTCTATTTAAATCTGCTCACTTTGTTAAGTGCTTCATAATTTAAAAATAAGTTATTGTTCTTTCTGTAGAATTGAAGTGTGTTTTAACATACTACAATATGTCTTGATTAAATTGCATACTTTGAGGACTTTATAATTGATCACTGTTTTCTCCTCATGGATCATCCAGTGACATTAACTGGAGCAGCTTCTCCTTGATGCATGGCCACCTAGTGCACAGGATAGGCTTCTCAGAAAGAAGGCAGACAACCTCTGCTTTTCTGAAACTTGTGATCATGCCTGCAGGATACATGTAATATGATGCTATTCTTGTTTTTATTGCATAGTTGTTTTTTTTTTTTAATCATCGTCTGAGCATGACATAGGCAGACTACATGTGGGCACAAGTCTAGCTGGAGCTTATTCCCAGAATATACTTTAACTATCAATAACTGACCATTGCTGGAAGGCAAATAGTATTATAATAGTTCCCTGAGTTTCAATTGTGAGGATCATAATATACAGCCTCAACATTAATGATATAGATGAAACCCTAGTTGGTTCATTATATTTGAAGGTGACATTAAAAGCTGCAGAATTATCATCACCTTGAAAGGTCAAATAAGAATTCACAACATTCTGAACTACTTAGAAAAAGATACTGAGGTCCTAAAAAATGAAGTTACCAGCAAAATTTTATCCAAGGCTTCTTTGGAAGGAATGATGCTGAAGCTGAAACTCCAATACTTTGGCCACCTCATGAGAAGAGTTGACTCATTGGAAAAGACTCTGATGCTTGGAGGGATTGGGGGCAGGAGGAGAAGGGAACAACAGAGGATGAGATGGCTGGATGGCATCATTGACTTGATGGACGAGCATTTGAGTGAACTCTGGGAGTTGGTGATGGACAGGGAGGCCTGGCGTGCTGCAATTTAAGGGTTCACAAAGAGTCGGACATGACTGAGCGACTGAACTGAACTGAACTGAAAGTCCATTGACAACGAAAAAAGGGTAGTAGCACACTATTGCTACAGTAGGTTTTTGAAAAACATTGGCTTCTATTCTGAAAGGCTAAATGTGAGCCTCCAAAATGTCAGTGATTAACTTAATTCAGGAGTATTACTTCTTTGGTTTCTCTTTCTCTTTCTCTTCTAAACATCCCCTAAAATTCACAAAGTTCTTCATAAAATATTCTCCTCTTGCTCCTAGCTTTAGATAACTATGGACTTAGATTTAACATTTGTTCCTAGCTATTATGAGTTATATTTGTCCCCTTCATCTCAATTCATCAGTTGAAGTACTAACCCCATTAGAATGTGAACATATTTGAAAACAGGATCATAGTAGATGTAGTTAGTTATGTTAGGATGAGGTTGTACTGGAGTAAGTTGTGAAGAAAAGCTTTACAATAATTACAGCACTTTGCAAAGAGGAAATAGAAATATGATGAATAAAGGTAAATAAAATACAACAATAAAATACTTTAAATTATATAAAAATGACTAATATGAAAGCAAACAGTAATTCAATAGGAAGCAAAACTGTTGAGACTACAGGAAAACATTTTCTTGCATTTGCTTTAAGTTGTCGTTAAGTTCTTTATATATAATACTATTTAAAAAGAAATTTTGTTAAAAGAATTAGGTCCAAAAAAGGGCAAAAGGTGTCAGATGGCATGGTTCCCTCATCAGACCTGTCTTGTAACCTTCCTAACAACATTTACAAAATATTTACAAATATTTACAATAGTGTTTGTTAACTCAAATTGCATTAATGTCATGAATAACCACATCCTTTAATATTTATTATCTGTATTTATCATCTGACAACATCCTATTTATTTTGCTCTCCTTTTTTCTATGTATTGTTTACTAGATAAGAAATTAATAATTTTTGAAATGAGAAACAATGAAGATGCGATTCTGGCTCTCTCTATATTAGCTCTGTGACCTCAGGCAAGTTACCTGCTACCCTTCCAGGCTTTACAGTTTTCTCTCAGCCAAAACAGATATAATAACTCACAAGATATTTTGATGAGATAAAATACTGCTTAACATTTATCAAATATGAAAGAAAAGTTATTACA
This sequence comes from Neotragus pygmaeus, assembly GCA_006410875.1. Classification (NCBI taxonomy): domain Eukaryota; kingdom Metazoa; phylum Chordata; class Mammalia; order Artiodactyla; family Bovidae; genus Neotragus; species Neotragus pygmaeus. The sequence continues at coordinate 634,736 of SJYV01008642.1, forward strand.
ATGAAATAAATACATTCTTAAGAACATTCATATTATTATCTTTAATTTCATAACTAGAAAAATTTTGGAAAATGATTATAGGAAATATGTTATGTACATCTTTGTGGGTTCAGGAAAATGCATTACCCACAATACACAGCTGTTTTATCTACTTAGGGCAATCATTCCAAATCTTATGTCTTGCTCATTTACTTCTAATTTCTGGTTAACTCTGTTTTACTTTGTTGGCTTCAGCAAAAAGTTTAGCCCCAGGGAAAGCAGAGCTTGCATAAAGTTACACCTTTGTATTTTTCAAAAAATTCTGACGCTAAAAGTTAAATCTGAAAGCTAAATTCACATAGCTAGTTTTATTAACATTATTTTAGCCCCACAGACAAGTTGCCAATGCAAATTTCTGTTTATTTTACAGTAAACAACAACAACAAAAACTCTTAGTTTTTAGATATAAGGATTAATTGTGGCAGTGCAGAAATAAGTACTAACAGTCCTTTTGCTTTTGACTGAGATCCAAGAATATCAGCATAACTAATTCTAATAAATGTTATAGAAATTTTGACAAAAAGGACAGAATCTAAGTAAATCAAGATGACAGGTAGTATGACTTTTTTTTAAAATAAAGAAAAACAGCCATTCTGAGATTTGTTTTCATTTCAGAAAGTTTTTTGAAAGCCTTAAATAAATGTTTAATCCCCACCTGTAATTTCTGTCAGGTTGACATACTGATATTTTATGAGTTGTAATGAATATATTTGTGTCTTTTCCAAATGAAATTATGAGTTGAAGGAGAAATACATTCTCTGTTGTTTATTTAAGAGAACAAAAAATGACAGTCAGTATTAAAGCGATATCTATCTCATTTCTCTGTTTATTTGTTTTATATTTTTTTAAACCACCCAAACTCAATGCCACACATTTAAAATATTAGGCCAGTTACAAATAAAATTTGAAATTTCATAAATCTATAGTGAACAATTATTGCAAAAAATACTCAGAAAAAGTCCTTCTTTTGAGATGTTATTGAAAGTCTTTTGAATAAGTCAGATTGAACCTATACTTAGTAGAGCAGAAACAGGTAATTTATAAGAGAAAAGTCTGTGAAAAAGAGATGTCTTGAAGGAATTAAACCACTGAGGTTTTCAATTTCACTGAAATACCCCATGGACATTAATGGAAACCTGACAGGAATGAATGACTCTCGGATAAATGCTGAAAAGAATAAAATCCTAAACACCATTCCTGGCATTATTAAGAATAAGAAACTAATGCCCATGTCAAAATCAAGAAAGAATTGCTAAATTTGGTAGTTTAGAAATAAATTAAATGCTGATAAATGAAATCCAACAAAGACTAGGCAGTGAAGGCTTGCAGAAGAAGAGATGCCCAAACTAGGATGAAGACTGAGAAATAAGTAATCAGGTGAGAAGACTGGAATATTAAGTATTTGAATTATAAATATTAAATAATACTGAAATGGCCAGTATTTGCTAAATCATGGAGAAAGCAAGGGAATTCCAGAAAAATTTCTATTTCTGCTTTATTGACTATACTAAAGCCTTTGACTGTATGGATCACAACAAACTGTGGAAAATTCTGAAGGAGATGGGAACACCAGACCGTCCTATCTGTCACTGAGGAACTTGTATGCAGGAAAAGAAGCAACAGTTAGAACCGAACATGAAACAACAGATTGGTTCAAAATTGGGGGAGGAGTACAACAAGGCTGTATATTGTCATCCTGCTTATTTAAATTCTATGCAGAATACTTCATGCAAAATGCCAGGCTGGATAATTCACAAGTTGGAATCAAGATTGCTGGGAGAAATATCAACAAGCTCAGATATACAGATTATACCAGTCTAATGGTAGAAATTGAAGAGGAACTAAACAGTCTCTTATGAGAGTGAAAGAGGAAAATGAAAAAGCTGGCTTAAAACTCAAACAACATTAAAAAAAAATTAGATCATGGTATCCAGTCCCATCACTTCATGGCAAATAGAAAGGGAAAAGTGTGAACAGTGACAGATTTTATTTTCGTGGGCTCCAAAATCACTCTGGACAGCGACTGCAGCCAAGAAATTAAAAACAAAGCAAACAAACAAAAAAGAAAACACCTGATCCCTGGAAGGAAAACTATGACAGACTTAGACAGCATATTAAAAAGCAGGGACATTACTTTGCTGACAAAGGTCTGTATAGTCAAAGTTATGGTTTTTCCACTAGTCATGTATGGATGTGATAGCTGGACCATAAAGAAGGCTGAGCTTTGAAGAATTGATGTGTCTGAACTGTGTTGGAGAAGACTCTTGAGAGTCCCTTGGACTGCAAGAAGATCAAACTAGTCAATCCTAAAGGAAATCAACTCAGAATATTCATTAGAAGGATTATGAAGCTCCAATACTTTGGCCACTCCAATACTACAAAGAGCTGACTACTGGAAAAGACCCTGATGCTGGGAAAGATTAAGGGCAGGAAGAGAAGGGGGTGGAATAGGATGAAATGTTTGGATACCAATACCAACTCAGTAGACATAAGTCTGAGCAAACTCTGGGAGACAGTGAAGGACAGAGAGTCTTGGAATGCTGCAGTCCATGGGGTTGCAAAGAGTCAGATATGACTTAACCTTTAAACAACAAGAAGAGGTGAATAAAAGGTTGAGATGTTTGAGGACATGAAATAAGTTCTGCATGGCTGTAAAGTAAAGGTGAAAGGAAATATCCTGACAGGAAAAACTGTAAGGAAACACAGCCCCATGCATCAGCAGAAAATTGGATTAAAGATTTACTGAGCATGGACTTGCCCATCAGAGCAAGACCCAGTTTTCAAAACAGACAGCCTCTCCCATCAGGAAGCTTCCCAGTGTATTATCCTCATCCATTAGAGGGCAGACAGAATGAAAACCACAACCAAAGGAAACTAATCAAGCTGATCACATGGATCACAGTCTCATCTAACTCTCTGAAAATATGAGCCATGCCATGTAGGGCTACCCAAGACAAATGAGTCGTGTTGGAGAATTCTTGCAAAAAGTGGTCCAGTGGAGAAGGGAATGCAAACTACTTCAGCCTTCTTGCCTGAGAACCCCATGAACAATATGAAAAGGTAAAAATATATTCTAAAAAATGAACCCTCCAGGTCAGTAGGTGCCCAATATGCTACTAGAGAGAGTGGAGAAATAGCACCAGAAGGAATGAAAAGGCTGAGCCAAAGTGGAAACAATGCCCGGTTGTGGAAGTGTCTGGTGGTGCAAGTAAATTCTGATGCTGTAAAGGACATTATTCCATAGGAACCTGGAACATTAGGTCCCTGAATCAAGGTAAACTGGAAGTGGTCAAACAGGAGATGGCAAGAGTAAACATTGGCATTTTGGGAATCAGTGAACTAAAATGGACCAGAATGGGAGAATTTAATTCAGATGACAATTATATCTACTACCGTGGGCAAGAACTGCTTAGAAGAAATGGAGTAGCCCTCATAATCAACAAAAGAGAATAAAATGCAGTCCTTGGATGCAATCTCAAAAAGAACAGAAAGATCTTGGTTCATTTCCAAGGCAAAGCATTCAATATCATAGTAATCAAAGTCTAAGCCCCAACCTCTAATGCTGAAGAAGCTGAAATTGAATTGTTCTATGAAGGCTTACAAGACCTTCTGGAACTAACACCAAAAAAAAAAAAAGATGTTCTTTTCATCACAGGGGACTGGAATGCAAAAGTAGTAAGCTAAGAGATATATGGAGTAACAGGCAAGTTTGGCCTTGGAGTACAAAATGAAGCAAGGAAAAAGGCTAGCAGAGTTTTGCCAAGAGAACACACTTGTCATAGCAAACTCCCTCTTCCAGCAACACAAGAGAATACTCTACACATGGACATCACTAGATGGTCAATAACAAAATCAGATTGATTATATTCTTTGCAGCCAATGATGGAGAGGCTCTTTAGAGTCAGGAAAAACAAGATCGGGAGCTGACTGTGGCTGATTACGAACACCTTATTTAAAAATTCAGAGCTAAATTGAAGTAGGGAAAACTACTAGACCATTCAGCTATGACCTAAATCAAAACCCTGATGATTATACAGTGGAAGTGACAAATAGATTCAAGGGATTACATCTGATACACAGAGTACCTGAAGAACTATACGCAGAGGTCTGTAACACTGTACAGGAGGCAGTGATCAAAACTATCCCCAGTAAAAAGAAAAGCAAAAAGGTAAAACAATTGTCTGAAGAGGCCTTACAAATAGCTGAGAAAAGAAAAGTGAAAGGCAAAGGAGAAAAGGAAAGGTTTACCCATCTGAATGAAGAGTTCTGAAGAATAGCAAGGAGGAAAAAAAAAAAGTTCCTAAGTGAACAATGCAAAGAAATAGAGGAAAACAATAGAATGGGAAAGACTAGAGATCTTTTCAAGAAAATTAGAGATGCAAAAGGAATATTTCATACAAAGATGGGCACAGGAAAGGACAGAAATGGTACCAACCTAACAGAAGCAGAAGATATTAAGAGGTAGCAAGGATATACAAAAGAACTATCCAAAAATGATCTTAATCACCTGGATAACCATGATGGTTGATCACTCATCTACAGCCAGACATTCTGGTGGCTTTAGGAAACATAACTATGAACAAAGCTAGAGGTGGTGATGGAAGTCCAGCTAAGCTATTTCAAATCCTAAAAGATGATGCTGTTAAAGTGCTGCATTCAATATGCCAGCAAATTTGGAAAACTCTGCAGTGGCCACAGGACTAGAAAGTCAGTTTTCATTCCAATCCCAAAGAAGGGCAATGCCAAAGAATGTTTAAACTATAGCAAAATTATACTGATTTCACATGCTAGCAAAAGTCTCCAAGCTAGTCTTCAATAGTATGCGAAATGATACTTTCAGAAATACAAGCCAAATTTAGAAAACCCAGAGGAACTAGATATCAAATTGCCAACATCTGTCGGATTATAGAAAAAGCAAGAGAATTCCAGAAAAAAATCTACTTCTTCTTCATTGACTCTGCTAAAGCCTTTGATTGTGAGGATCACAACAAATTGTGGAAAATTCTTAGAGATAGGATTACCAGAGCACCTTACCTGCATCCTGAAAACCCTGTATTCAGGTCAAGAAACAACAAATAGAACCAGATATGCAACAGTGGACCCGTTCAAAATTGGGAAAGGAGTATGTCAAGCCTGTATATTGTGACCCTGCTTATTTAACTCATATGCAGAGTACATCATGCAAAATGCTGCGTTGGATGACATAGAAGCTGTAAACAAGATTGCTGGGAGAAATATCAATAACCTCAGATATGCAGATGACACCACCCTTATGGCAGAAAACAAAGAGGACTAAACAGTCTCCTGATGAAGGTGAAAGAAGAGAGTGAAAAAGCTGTCTTAAAACTCAACATCTAAGAACAGAAGATCATGGCAATCGTTCCCATCACTTCATGGCAAATAGATGGGCAAACAATAGAAACAGTGACAGACTTTATTTCTTGGGCTCCAAAATCACTGTGCCAGTGCCTATAGCCATGGAATTAAAATACACTTGCTCCTTGGAAGAAAAGCTTTGACAAATCTGGACAGTGTATTAAAAAGTAGAGATTTGAATCGGTTCTAATGAGGTGGATGAAACTGGAGCCTATTATACAGAGTGAAGTAAGCCAGAAAGAAAAAACAACAATACAGTGTACTAACATATATATATGGAATTTAGAAAGATGGTAACGATAACCCTGTATGAGAGACACAGATGTACAGAACAGTCTTATGGACTCTGTGGGAGAGGACGAGGGTGGGATGATTTGGGAGAATGGAATTGAAACATGTATAATATCATATGTGAAATGAATTACCAGTCCAGGTTAGATGCATGATAGAGGATGCTCAGGGCTGGTTCACTAGGATGACCCAAAAGGATGGTATGGGGAGGAAGGTGGGAGGAGGGTTCAGGATGGGGAACACATGTACACCCATGGTGGATTCATGTTACTGTATGGCAAAACCAATACAATATTGTAAAGTAATTAACCTCCAATTAAAATAAATAAATATATAAATAAATAAATAGGCTAAAAATAAAAAGTAGAGACACTACTTTGCTGGCAACGGTCCATTTAACCAAAGCTATGGTTTTTCCAGTAGTCTTTCATGGATGTGAGAGCTGAATGATGAAGCCTGAGAACTGAAGAATTGATGCTTTTGAACTGTGGTGTTGGAGAAGACTCTTGAGAGTCCCTTGGACCTCAAGGAGTTTAATCCAGTCAATCCTAAAGGAAATCAATGCTGAATACTCATTGGAAGGACTGATGTTGAAGCTCAATATTTTGGACACCTGATGCAAAGACCTGATTCACTGAAAAAGACCCTGATATTGGGAAAGATTGAAGGCGGGAGGAGAAGGGGACGGCAGAGGAAGATATGGTTGGATGGCATCATCAACTCAATGGACATGAGTTTGAGCAAGTTCCAGGAGATGTTGAATGACAGTGAGGTCTGGTGTGCTGCAGTCCATGGGATCTCAAAGAGTTGGACACGACTGAGTGACTGAACAACAGCAAAGGTGGGACATTAGCAGAACCCTAATTACAGAGAACCCTGTTGTGATCTTAGAATGAACTATATGTATATATGGGCACCTCACTTGGCTGCTTACCCGAAACTATCGCATTTTCTGTTAATCGGCTATAACCCAATATAAAATAAAAAGTTAAAAAAAAAGAGAATGAACTGTTTCTCAAGAACAACTAGGGTATCATGAAGAGTTTTAAGTAGGAAAATGATATGATTCAATTTTCACTTTAGAAAGATTACTTTACAGAATAAATAACAGAATCGAGAAACTCCAAACAGAAAAAAGGAGAACCAGGTAGAAGTTTACTGAACTCTAACACCAAGTGATGTTGAACAGTGATTGTGAGAAAGAAGAGAATAATTTCAAGATAATGTTATAAAACGGATGTGAAGAGGGATAGGACAATTTACACTGATGCTAGATTTCTTGTCTGACAAGTGGAATTTCAGCATGCAGAGTTTGTGTGTAGGGGATGGTGGAAGGCAGGTCAATTTTGGGTATTGTGACTCAGTTGTGATTTAGACACCCCTCTGAGAATGTCTACTGGACAGCTGGTGCAGGTAACAGAAGCTCAGAAGAGAGAGCATACCTGGAAACAGGTTTGAGCATCACTATCCCATGGAAAGTAACTTAAACCATGAAACTGGATGAGACTGAGTGAAAGATTGAAAGAATGGATGACTATAAATTCTAAGAACAGTTCCAGCTGATATACTATACATAGCTTTACTTATCAAAGAACAAAAAAGCAAAATCTTTGAACAAAAGCAATGTCCTAATGAAAACTAAGAAGATGAAAAGACCTATGGAAATAAGTTATTACTAAATCTACTGTATCCTTTTAAACTCAGATATATCCCACATATTGTAGAATTTAGCATTTTAGATAGTTTCATTTTCTGGCTTCCAAAACAATATTTTTATTTTAGTTTTCTTTCTTGGCTTCCTGGCTTCCTTGCAGACTCCTACTTATTTATCTATANCAGAGAGTCTTGGAATGCTGCAGTCCATGGGGTTGCAAAGAGTCAGATATGACTTAACCTTTAAACAACAAGAAGAGGTGAATAAAAGGTTGAGATGTTTGAGGACATGAAATAAGTTCTGCATGGCTGTAAAGTAAAGGTGAAAGGAAATATCCTGACAGGAAAAACTGTAAGGAAACACAGCCCCATGCATCAGCAGAAAATTGGATTAAAGATTTACTGAGCATGGACTTGCCCATCAGAGCAAGACCCAGTTTTCAAAACAGACAGCCTCTCCCATCAGGAAGCTTCCCAGTGTATTATCCTCATCCATTAGAGGGCAGACAGAATGAAAACCACAACCAAAGGAAACTAATCAAGCTGATCACATGGATCACAGTCTCATCTAACTCTCTGAAAATATGAGCCATGCCATGTAGGGCTACCCAAGACAAATGAGTCGTGTTGGAGAATTCTTGCAAAAAGTGGTCCAGTGGAGAAGGGAATGCAAACTACTTCAGCCTTCTTGCCTGAGAACCCCATGAACAATATGAAAAGGTAAAAATATATTCTAAAAAATGAACCCTCCAGGTCAGTAGGTGCCCAATATGCTACTAGAGAGAGTGGAGAAATAGCACCAGAAGGAATGAAAAGGCTGAGCCAAAGTGGAAACAATGCCCGGTTGTGGAAGTGTCTGGTGGTGCAAGTAAATTCTGATGCTGTAAAGGACATTATTCCATAGGAACCTGGAACATTAGGTCCCTGAATCAAGGTAAACTGGAAGTGGTCAAACAGGAGATGGCAAGAGTAAACATTGGCATTTTGGGAATCAGTGAACTAAAATGGACCAGAATGGGAGAATTTAATTCAGATGACAATTATATCTACTACCGTGGGCAAGAACTGCTTAGAAGAAATGGAGTAGCCCTCATAATCAACAAAAGAGAATAAAATGCAGTCCTTGGATGCAATCTCAAAAAGAACAGAAAGATCTTGGTTCATTTCCAAGGCAAAGCATTCAATATCATAGTAATCAAAGTCTAAGCCCCAACCTCTAATGCTGAAGAAGCTGAAATTGAATTGTTCTATGAAGGCTTACAAGACCTTCTGGAACTAACACCAAAAAAAAAAAAAGATGTTCTTTTCATCACAGGGGACTGGAATGCAAAAGTAGTAAGCTAAGAGATATATGGAGTAACAGGCAAGTTTGGCCTTGGAGTACAAAATGAAGCAAGGAAAAAGGCTAGCAGAGTTTTGCCAAGAGAACACACTTGTCATAGCAAACTCCCTCTTCCAGCAACACAAGAGAATACTCTACACATGGACATCACTAGATGGTCAATAACAAAATCAGATTGATTATATTCTTTGCAGCCAATGATGGAGAGGCTCTTTAGAGTCAGGAAAAACAAGATCGGGAGCTGACTGTGGCTGATTACGAACACCTTATTTAAAAATTCAGAGCTAAATTGAAGTAGGGAAAACTACTAGACCATTCAGCTATGACCTAAATCAAAACCCTGATGATTATACAGTGGAAGTGACAAATAGATTCAAGGGATTACATCTGATACACAGAGTACCTGAAGAACTATACGCAGAGGTCTGTAACACTGTACAGGAGGCAGTGATCAAAACTATCCCCAGTAAAAAGAAAAGCAAAAAGGTAAAACAATTGTCTGAAGAGGCCTTACAAATAGCTGAGAAAAGAAAAGTGAAAGGCAAAGGAGAAAAGGAAAGGTTTACCCATCTGAATGAAGAGTTCTGAAGAATAGCAAGGAGGAAAAAAAAAAAGTTCCTAAGTGAACAATGCAAAGAAATAGAGGAAAACAATAGAATGGGAAAGACTAGAGATCTTTTCAAGAAAATTAGAGATGCAAAAGGAATATTTCATACAAAGATGGGCACAGGAAAGGACAGAAATGGTACCAACCTAACAGAAGCAGAAGATATTAAGAGGTAGCAAGGATATACAAAAGAACTATCCAAAAATGATCTTAATCACCTGGATAACCATGATGGTTGATCACTCATCTACAGCCAGACATTCTGGTGGCTTTAGGAAACATAACTATGAACAAAGCTAGAGGTGGTGATGGAAGTCCAGCTAAGCTATTTCAAATCCTAAAAGATGATGCTGTTAAAGTGCTGCATTCAATATGCCAGCAAATTTGGAAAACTCTGCAGTGGCCACAGGACTAGAAAGTCAGTTTTCATTCCAATCCCAAAGAAGGGCAATGCCAAAGAATGTTTAAACTATAGCAAAATTATACTGATTTCACATGCTAGCAAAAGTCTCCAAGCTAGTCTTCAATAGTATGCGAAATGATACTTTCAGAAATACAAGCCAAATTTAGAAAACCCAGAGGAACTAGATATCAAATTGCCAACATCTGTCGGATTATAGAAAAAGCAAGAGAATTCCAGAAAAAAATCTACTTCTTCTTCATTGACTCTGCTAAAGCCTTTGATTGTGAGGATCACAACAAATTGTGGAAAATTCTTAGAGATAGGATTACCAGAGCACCTTACCTGCATCCTGAAAACCCTGTATTCAGGTCAAGAAACAACAAATAGAACCAGATATGCAACAGTGGACCCGTTCAAAATTGGGAAAGGAGTATGTCAAGCCTGTATATTGTGACCCTGCTTATTTAACTCATATGCAGAGTACATCATGCAAAATGCTGCGTTGGATGACATAGAAGCTGTAAACAAGATTGCTGGGAGAAATATCAATAACCTCAGATATGCAGATGACACCACCCTTATGGCAGAAAACAAAGAGGACTAAACAGTCTCCTGATGAAGGTGAAAGAAGAGAGTGAAAAAGCTGTCTTAAAACTCAACATCTAAGAACAGAAGATCATGGCAATCGTTCCCATCACTTCATGGCAAATAGATGGGCAAACAATAGAAACAGTGACAGACTTTATTTCTTGGGCTCCAAAATCACTGTGCCAGTGCCTATAGCCATGGAATTAAAATACACTTGCTCCTTGGAAGAAAAGCTTTGACAAATCTGGACAGTGTATTAAAAAGTAGAGATTTGAATCGGTTCTAATGAGGTGGATGAAACTGGAGCCTATTATACAGAGTGAAGTAAGCCAGAAAGAAAAAACAACAATACAGTGTACTAACATATATATATGGAATTTAGAAAGATGGTAACGATAACCCTGTATGAGAGACACAGATGTACAGAACAGTCTTATGGACTCTGTGGGAGAGGACGAGGGTGGGATGATTTGGGAGAATGGAATTGAAACATGTATAATATCATATGTGAAATGAATTACCAGTCCAGGTTAGATGCATGATAGAGGATGCTCAGGGCTGGTTCACTAGGATGACCCAAAAGGATGGTATGGGGAGGAAGGTGGGAGGAGGGTTCAGGATGGGGAACACATGTACACCCATGGTGGATTCATGTTACTGTATGGCAAAACCAATACAATATTGTAAAGTAATTAACCTCCAATTAAAATAAATAAATATATAAATAAATAAATAGGCTAAAAATAAAAAGTAGAGACACTACTTTGCTGGCAACGGTCCATTTAACCAAAGCTATGGTTTTTCCAGTAGTCTTTCATGGATGTGAGAGCTGAATGATGAAGCCTGAGAACTGAAGAATTGATGCTTTTGAACTGTGGTGTTGGAGAAGACTCTTGAGAGTCCCTTGGACCTCAAGGAGTTTAATCCAGTCAATCCTAAAGGAAATCAATGCTGAATACTCATTGGAAGGACTGATGTTGAAGCTCAATATTTTGGACACCTGATGNCTGAAGAATTGATGCTTTTGAACTGTGGTGTTGGAGAAGACTCTTGAGAGTCCCTTGGACCTCAAGGAGTTTAATCCAGTCAATCCTAAAGGAAATCAATGCTGAATACTCATTGGAAGGACTGATGTTGAAGCTCAATATTTTGGACACCTGATGCAAAGACCTGATTCACTGAAAAAGACCCTGATATTGGGAAAGATTGAAGGCGGGAGGAGAAGGGGACGGCAGAGGAAGATATGGTTGGATGGCATCATCAACTCAATGGACATGAGTTTGAGCAAGTTCCAGGAGATGTTGAATGACAGTGAGGTCTGGTGTGCTGCAGTCCATGGGATCTCAAAGAGTTGGACACGACTGAGTGACTGAACAACAGCAAAGGTGGGACATTAGCAGAACCCTAATTACAGAGAACCCTGTTGTGATCTTAGAATGAACTATATGTATATATGGGCACCTCACTTGGCTGCTTACCCGAAACTATCGCATTTTCTGTTAATCGGCTATAACCCAATATAAAATAAAAAGTTAAAAAAAAAGAGAATGAACTGTTTCTCAAGAACAACTAGGGTATCATGAAGAGTTTTAAGTAGGAAAATGATATGATTCAATTTTCACTTTAGAAAGATTACTTTACAGAATAAATAACAGAATCGAGAAACTCCAAACAGAAAAAAGGAGAACCAGGTAGAAGTTTACTGAACTCTAACACCAAGTGATGTTGAACAGTGATTGTGAGAAAGAAGAGAATAATTTCAAGATAATGTTATAAAACGGATGTGAAGAGGGATAGGACAATTTACACTGATGCTAGATTTCTTGTCTGACAAGTGGAATTTCAGCATGCAGAGTTTGTGTGTAGGGGATGGTGGAAGGCAGGTCAATTTTGGGTATTGTGACTCAGTTGTGATTTAGACACCCCTCTGAGAATGTCTACTGGACAGCTGGTGCAGGTAACAGAAGCTCAGAAGAGAGAGCATACCTGGAAACAGGTTTGAGCATCACTATCCCATGGAAAGTAACTTAAACCATGAAACTGGATGAGACTGAGTGAAAGATTGAAAGAATGGATGACTATAAATTCTAAGAACAGTTCCAGCTGATATACTATACATAGCTTTACTTATCAAAGAACAAAAAAGCAAAATCTTTGAACAAAAGCAATGTCCTAATGAAAACTAAGAAGATGAAAAGACCTATGGAAATAAGTTATTACTAAATCTACTGTATCCTTTTAAACTCAGATATATCCCACATATTGTAGAATTTAGCATTTTAGATAGTTTCATTTTCTGGCTTCCAAAACAATATTTTTATTTTAGTTTTCTTTCTTGGCTTCCTGGCTTCCTTGCAGACTCCTACTTATTTATCTATAGATCTTCAGGCTTCTTTTATATTCTCAGCTTACCATGTTTTGCTCTCATTCTTGAAGCATTTCTCACTTCTCTGAATGTGTGTTTCACCTATATGTGGATAATTCTAAATTTCTCATCCTCTACTCTAAAACTCTCCTTTGAGGTATACCTGTACACCTAACTGCCTACTAAACCTCTCAACTAAACACTAGCTTTTCAGTTTATTATTCCCTCCAAACTCCCCTCTCTTTTCCATTTATTTTCACTAATATAATTTCTGCTTAACTAGCCAAGTTAATCAAGTATAATCCTTAGGCATGGCCTAAACTCCTCACTTTCTCCCCCTTCTCTTCTTCAGTTGGCAAGGAAATCCTGATTATTCTACTATGTCACATGTCTTTAAGTCTACTACACCATCTCATCAATTATCACAGTGCTGGGTCCAGAGTAGGTGTCCAAAGATGATTTTTTAAAGGAATGATTTCTCATCCTTCTGCCCTTGAATTTGTGTTCCTTATTAATTTTTTCTTACATATTGGAATGCATTCTCAATAAATCCCCAGTATAAATAATTTTGCTTCCTCCAACTCAGCCTTTAAATTGAATCCAAAGTGAAAGTGAAGCTTGCTTAGTTGTGTCTGACTCTTTGTGACCTCAAGGACTATACAGTCCATGGAATTCTCCAGGCCAGAATACTGGAGTAGTAGCCTTTCCCTCCTCCAGGGGAATCTACCCAGCCCAGGGATTGAACGCAGGTCTCCTTCATTGCAGGTGGATACTTTACCAGCTGAGCCACAAGGGAAGCCCAAGAATACTGAAGTGGGTAGCCTATCTCTTCTCCTGCAAATCTTCCTGACTCAAGAATCAAACCCAGGTCTCCTGCATTGCAGGTGAATTCTTTACCAACTGAGCTATCAAGGGAGCTGATAGCTTCATGTTACCAAATCAGGAAATGTTTATTTACCAAATGTTATTTGATATAAAGTTTGTAAATTTAATTTAATGTTTTCAATTACATTCAAAAAGCTAATCAATATTTCTTTCTTCCTGCAATACAAATTTAAATTCTTAAGTGTGTTTATAGCATTACCAGCTTGGACAACCTTTTTTCCTCTTATTCTGTTGAACTCCTATTTCTCCTCAGACTCAGTAAATTGTTATCTCCACTAAAATTTATCCCAGCTCTTCTACTTACCCTAAAAGGCTGAGCATTGCCTCTTTCTTGTTTCTAGAGATTTTAGTGGATAGTTAATGGTGACCATTCACAAGTATATTGTGAAATTTATGCAAATATTAAAAAAAACTATTTCATATTCCACATTTAGAAAAGTCACAAAGTCATGTGAAGCACTCCACATATTTTGATCTAGTGAAAGAATAAATATATCACCTGTAAAAATCTCATAATGCACTTGCATCAACAATAATATACCAAAAGGAAGACAATGATATAGAATACATATAAAGCATCTTTATAAATCTTACCTCAAAACAGTAGGTCCAATTTCCCCACTGTAGAAAACAAATGATAGTAGTCAGAATTCTGTGTAAAGTTAGATAGCAATCCACCTGTATTACGGTTCCACTTGTATTACAGTTTACCATGAATATATTCTTCCTCATCTTAGAACCGTCATTAAAAATGACTTTTCTTCAAACTTCTTCCATTAGTAATGAGCTCATAAAGACAAAGAGCAAAAGCTTTTAAGGGCCATATTCTTTAAAAAGGGAACCGCTTACTTCCTAAAGATATTAGGAATCGCCTAATCTCTTATTTAACAAGGGGATAAATCAAATCACCCTTACTGTATTTTTTTCAGGAAAATTAGTAGATTTCAAAATGTAACACAGAAAGCTAATGACTCAGCAGTATTGTTAGTTAAAATAGTATTGGATAATACTGAAGGCCTGCTTTTGAATGTATTCACCTATACACTATTTTCACATTTTAATATTATGTTATGTAAACTATGTTTAATTACTCATTGTCCACTGTTGAATCCAAAAGTATGAAAACTATCCTGAATACTATTTTAAACAAAATATCTAGAAATATATTATATTAATACAGATAAGAATTTTATAATAAGATAAATTATCTTCATACAAAAGGATATTTTACTTCTTGGTATATAGGGAATTTTAAGAAAAGAGAATTCATATGATTTATGTGATTTTATTAGACTCTACTAGGTAAGCTATTTTCCTTAGAGTTCCAACATGAGAAATTCAGATACTCTCAAAAATGACAGGGGATACTTAACTTAGGGGAAAAACATAAATTCCCTAGGCCTACTCTAGTCTTTATTCACATTGAGAATAAACCATACATATTCATGTATTACATCAAAAATTTTCTTTAAAAAAGCTCTTATTTAGTGATATAACTTAAGTACTTACAGCCTACATTTGCTACCTAACTTGAATGGAAGATTAGATTTAAATCAAGATATTAAGAAACAGGAAATTGGGCAGAATAGTAAAAGCAATGAAAATTGCTTTACACTTAAGTTTTAACATTTACTTATATAATTTCTTGAAGATCAAAGCCAGTTCCAATTTGAAAAGTTCTCAAACAGTTCATCCTCTGCCTAGAGAAGCAGGCATATCTCATCTCTACTATTAATTAGAGACCCTGCAACTTTTACATCCTGTGGGCGTGATGGACTAAAGAGTTCCAACCAACTGGGACCTATGCCATATCTAGGATAAAATCTGGAGACATGTGGCAAATATTCATTAAAATATGATCCTCATTCCTGATAAAAGGGTAATACTAGTATGAAAACTTGCTCTATGCAGTATAAATCTGAGAAGTCCTTTAGGAAATTATAAGCAGGCAAGCATAATCTAGTCCTATCTTCTGACATAGTTTAAACTGGACTGAAACTTTAAAACCATAGGTAGGAATCCATGTTGACTTCTCAAGTCCCTCTCCCCAACTTGTGTCAAATTTGGTTTAGTTGTGGTGGCAACCACGCTGTCAGTTATGTTTGGCTCCAGGCTTACACTTTTACAGCATGACTTCAAATCAGTTAACAGTAACAAATCTTCAAAACATACATGAACAGACATATGTACAAATGTGTGCATACACCACATATAATGTCTAAATAAATTTTTTAAATGGCTTTATTATTCAAATTGTCTTTCATATAGATTGCATTTTTAAAGTGTTTTAACATTATTCTTGTAAAGAAAACTTAACAATTTGAAATAGCAGAATATAGCAAATGGTTTTAAATAACTGACGGTAATTCCTTAGAAGCAATTCTAGAATCTACACGTCTCCTAAAGGCTAAAGCAATATTAGAGTTTATGTTTAAAGCAATATTAGACTTTCCAAGTCAGCAGGTTTTCATTCTGCTTTGTCCTTTGTTCAGAGACACAGAGAGAAACAATGCATTGTACCTGAGGTAATACCTAAACAGTACCCAGGAATCATTTAATCACAGTGTTCAAAATACAATATACGTCTTTTAAAAATGCATTGTTTCCTATTCATTCTTGAAGAAAGTGGAAATTATTGCTAAATTTTAAGAAACTGCAAATGCACTTTTTGGACTAGGGTCTAGGGAAAATCTTTATTTTCCCATTCCTATAATAGTTATCACATAAGAAACAGTTTTAGTATAATTCTACTGTTTGCAATTGTTGGTAGTGAAAATAAGCAAGCTATATGAACCAAGCAGAGTTATAATGACTGGCAGAGTTATGCTGAAACAAAAGCTACCTATTTCCTAATAGTATATCTCTCTAGGGATAAAGGACCTTGGAAAATCTTACTGCCATATTGTAAATCCATTTATCAATGGTTCATGAGTACTTGCAAAATAAAAAATAATAATCACCATTATAGTTTGTCCAACTCACTTGGAAGTATTTTAATAATGGAAAAGCACCAGGAGTCTCAGAGTACGACCTTTCGGCCAATTAAATATCTGAGTCATAGCCAATGAAAAAGTGAAAACATGAATATTTCCTTGCTCTCTGTTTGTATGGGAATATATTGAAAAATTATGAGAGGAAAAACATTTACAAAGTGGATGAAGTAATTGCAACAGCATCACTCTTATTTCTATTAATTGTATTTATATAACTAGTATCCAAGTATACTTACCTTTCAAGAGATGTGAAATGTAAAATAAAGCCATACTTAATTTTATTATCTATTACATAGCACTTTCCTTTATAATTAGGAAGATTCTGTTTCAAAGAAAGAAAGTATCATGGAAATTCACTAGCTATGCCACCGATGTTTTATCTAATACTTTGGTATAAATTGCAACCAGATGACAGTTCTATTTGTGACCTGTAACCCTACACAGCAAATATTTTTCTTCCAATTGTTATGTTTATACTCACCAATAGCTTCCTTTCTTGTTTCCAATGCTATTATTATTTAAAACCAACTTAGACATTGGAGAACTGGTTATTTTTTATGTAGATTGTTAATTTCTTAGCCAGAAAATTTAAAAAGTTGAAAAATTTATGAACGATAAGGAAATATAAACTTAATGTAGCTAAGAAAAACACCACATATTTCAATGAAGCAAAGGAGGATTTCTACTGTCTTGTAAAGTCTAGAACAATAAATTGCTTTGACATATAATTATTTAATATACACTAGAATGTAAGCTTGGGCTTCCCTGAAGGTTCAGTGGTAAAGAATCTGCCTGCTAAGCAGGAGATAGGGTTTGATCCTTGGGTCAGGAAGATACCCTGGAGAGGAAATGGCAACGCACTCCAGTATTCCTGCCTAGAGAATCCCATGGCAAGATGAGCCTGGTGAGCTACAGTCCATGGCATTGCAAAGAGTCAGACATGACATAGCTGCTGAACAGCAGTAGCAGCAGCTGAATGTAAGCCCAAATAAGTAGAGATTTCTGTCTCACTTATGAATATCTCAAGCCCCTGAAAAAGTGACCTGCACATAGGAGGTGCTCAATATTTGTTAAATTGATATGTTTTTACTTGGTGCTCTTTCTTCTCTTTTCCTTCTACATTCTTCTTCAAAAATAATACATTTAAGCAGAAAATTAGTAGCAAAACAGACTAAGAGAAAAAGTAAAGTAAGAAAACTGTTCCCTGTTAGTATAACTGAAGGTAAAAAGAGTCAGCTTAGGCAGTCTGACTTCAGAGGTGGCGATTCTTGCTCAAATTTAATCAAATTACATAATTAGTTTTTACTGTGACTCTACCTGAAATGTTGTCTAATAGAAATCTATTTCAATTCATGAATGTCTACCATAAATACAAATAGCTCAGAAGGCTAAGGGATAATTAATAAAGAAGTTTAATTAGATTACTTGGCACTTAAAATTTATTTGCAATCATTCCAACCAAGTAGATAAAGGCTTTCTTCTAAGAAAATTATGGGTGATTTCAGAACACCCTGGTTAGGAAGTCAGTCAGAAGAATATAAGACAATCTGAGTTAAGTTGGATTATGAGATCGTGGGAAGCACTCTTGGAAATAGAAAAGCGCAAAGGGAGAGAGAGATTCATGAACATTCAAAAATTTCCTATAACCAGCTCTGTACTCCAAAATTATTGTGGATAGGGGAGAGGCATTTTAACCCCTGCATTGTCTCCGAAGCACAACTGACTCTCTGCTTTCAAAGGAGCATCAAGAATGGCAGAACTGTCTCAGAACCAGGCAGTCTGAAAGGTGCATGATTTGAGCAGGTACTGCAGGCTTAACTGCATCATAGCTGAAAAAAGGGTACATCGGCAATGGAAGGACTATTTAATAAAAATTCATGCAATCTCTTTTCTCTTTTTCTCTCTCTTANCAAGAATGGCAGAACTGTCTCAGAACCAGGCAGTCTGAAAGGTGCATGATTTGAGCAGGTACTGCAGGCTTAACTGCATCATAGCTGAAAAAAGGGTACATCGGCAATGGAAGGACTATTTAATAAAAATTCATGCAATCTCTTTTCTCTTTTTCTCTCTCTTACACACACACACACACACACACATAGGGAAACAATAGAGGGATCTGTGGTTCCCTCAGTTGCATAGATGGTTGGTGCAGTAGTCTCTCTTTAAATCTAATTCTCTGTTTGGAATAAGTTTCAATGATGTCATATAGTTTTTTACTCTTTTTTACAGGAGCATGTGCTCTCACTTTCTCAACAAATAACACTGTTACATTGGGGATACTGGAATTTATGATGCAGATACAAGTACTGAAAGGGTAGTCAAATGCAATATAATATAAAATGTGGAGCAGTGGTAAAGAATCTGTCTGCCAACGTAGGAGACACACGAGATGTGGGTTTGATCCCTGCCTTGAGAAGATCTCCTAAAGTACGAAATGGCAACCCTCTTCAGTATTCTTGCCTGGAAAATTCCATGAATGGAGGATCCTGATGGGCTACAGTCCATGGGATCACAAGGAGTCAGATACAACTGAGCACACATACACAAAATTATTTTGCGATACAAATGTTAGGTGGGGCATATCTCAACAGTCAAAGTACAGTAAATTATTGCAAATTTAAGACTGAGTAAGAGAGATTTAGTGGCTGAGACAATTAGATGTAGTAGAGATTTATAAATATAAATCATATAAAGTGAGCAGATGGGAAACAGGAAAGAGCAGAGAGATAGATGAAAATATTATTTGAAAAAAAAAAAAGAGCAGCTTAATCCACTGCAAGACAGCAGTTATGTGAAAATGACTCCGCCCCCAACTTTTTTCCCCATAAAGAATACTGATAGATAAATTACATTTAATAGGAACAGTACTATTACCTGTTGATGACAGAATCATCTGAAGACACTGAACAATTAAAGCATGGAAATAACTGAAAGACAAAACAAGGCTGTGTTGCATAATATGTTGAGCTTTCATTTGATTTCCTTCAAACCAGTCATATCCTGAAACTGAAGGTTGCCTCTATCATGAGCCTCAGAAATCTGCTATTAAGAGCAGAACCCAACAGATAAATTGAGATAGAGTTGTAAGTACCTGACAGCTAAAAATTTAAAAAGCAGTTTAACAAAAAATTATTAGAAGTCAGCATGATGACCCAAAGATCAATACTTTTACAATCCTTAAAAATAGATCTGATATCTGGTAGTTTGTCCATATAAAATCTAGCAAAGATAAGTTGAAATAAAAATCCATTTTAGGAGTATTACTAATACTATATATTAGTACTATTAATACTAACACACAGTATCATTGTCTTTGTTACTGGGATGGCTAATGTCACCTGTCAGTTTGGCTAGGCTATGGTGCTCAACAGTTTGGTCAAACAATGGTCTGGATGTTGCTGTGGAAGTTTTTGTGCTTTAGATAAGATTTAACATTTAAATTCGCTGACTGTGAGTAAAGCAACTTATCCAGTCAAAAACCTTAAAAGCAAAGACTGGAGCTCCCCAAATTTAAAGAAATGTTGAATCAAGACTGCAACAGAAAAAAGCTGCTGCCTGGCAGAATTCAGTCTCAGACTGCGTCATCAACTTTCACCTGTGTTTCCAGACTTGCCATGTTCACATATAGGTGAGCCAGTGCACTGACTTGTCCTTCTCCTCTCTCTCTCTCCCTACCTTTTTATCCTATTATTATTATACATTTTGTTATATATTCCATGCTACATGTAGCCTTTTATTATATACTGTATATTTATATCATGTATTAGCATGTGTCATATGTAAACATATCAAAATATATATCCTCTTATATTAGAATATTAACATAGGAAGATACATAGCATATAGATACACATACATAACATACAATAGAATCCCATATAACAGGACACATATATGCTATTATTGGTTCTGTATCCATGAAGAACTCTGAATTATATAGTAGTTAGCAAATCAAGGAGCATTGGTTCAGGGAGCCTATGGTTCTTGAACTCTTACTTCAAACGATGCCCTAATTGGACACTTAGTCTACTCCTCTGTGTGTCATAAATCCTAGTGGATTAGTCAAAAATCAAGGCAAATCTACAGGTATTAGGGTAAATTTTCAAGATCAAAATTTGCTTCTTAGGTAGACAACAAGACTAGTTTTACTTCTTTAGTGAACGTGCTAATTTATTTGAATAACTTCTTGATTTATATAAGGAAGAAATTAGTCAAATAAACTGCTGATCAAGAAGACCAGTCACCTCTTCCCCACTGGTTTAGAAGCCAACATCATGACATATATGTAAAGTCACTGCATGGTTACATAAGTTAAAAAAAAAAAATCTAAACAGTGTTTCGTAGACTATGAACTACAGCCCAGACACAGTATCCACATCAGAGTTGCCGCAGTGTCTGTTAAAAGGCAGGTCCTTGGTACTATTTGAACCTTACTAAATCAAATCTGGTGGGAGGAACTTAGAAATTTATGTCTTTGTCAAGCATCCCAGGGCATTCTTATGCTACCTAAAGTTTTAAAACCACTGATTTTTTAGGTATTAAATGCTGTTGAAATTGCAATTTATTTATTTAATTTTAAATATTTATTTTAGTTGGAGGCTAATTACTTTACAGTATTGTAGTGGTTTTTGCAATATATTGACATGAATCAGCCATAGNGCTACCTAAAGTTTTAAAACCACTGATTTTTTAGGTATTAAATGCTGTTGAAATTGCAATTTATTTATTTAATTTTAAATATTTATTTTAGTTGGAGGCTAATTACTTTACAGTATTGTAGTGGTTTTTGCAATATATTGACATGAATCAGCCATAGGTTTACATGTGTTCCCCATCCTGAACCCCCCTCCCACCTCCCTCCCCATCCCATCCCTCTGGGTCATCCCAGTGCACCAGCCCTGAGCACCCTGTCTCATGCATTGAACCTGGACTGGTGATCTGTTTCACATATAATAATATACATGTTTCAATGCTATTTTCTTAGATCATCCCACCCTCGCCTTCTCCCACATGAGCTACCAAATTTAAAAAGTACCCTAAATGATTTTATAACTTATATGTTTTTGGCTGTGAAAAATGTTTCTAAAATAGTCATAAGTTGTTTAAGTTTTCACAATTTTTCTAATTAAGAAAAATATCTATGCTTTAGAAATTATAATGAATTTCTTTGTAATTTAAAATATAACTAGAGACAAAATTTTCATTTATACTTGTATGAAGTTTTGATTGAAATTATGTACATATTTCTATAGGATCATTTACAAAATTATTGATTATATATGTTTGGATCTATTATGAGTAAACAGATAAAAATAAATTCTTGATATTTTCTAAGTTTTGCTAACTAGTATCAGATAAAAAACGATCCCTGCTTTGGGGCTGGCCTTTCCAGGTGTTCCAATTACTTTCTTATGTCCTACTTACCTACACACACACATGCATACATACACACGTATACACAATCTTCTTTAATTTCAATACTGTGAACTTCTCTGCAGTAGGTCCACAAATAATATATGTTGATTAACTAATATAATGATTGAAAATACAGGAAAATTTAGACATTTAAATCAAATTTCATCTTCTCTGCATTAAGGAAGCATCGTCTTAATCAATTCAATTAAACTGAGATGTTCAATAAAGTACTTCTTACAATTATCTTGCTTTCTTCAAACTGTTATCTTAGTACACATAATTTTATTACATAAAAATGAACAAAACTGGAAATTCAGAATCTCTGAATCCTGCACAAATTAAAGTAAACATGTCATACAGAGATAGTTTACTAAACTCTATAAACTACTGTTAAAAAACAGACATATTTTGTCTGAAAGTTACTCTTTGGAAACAAAATTTACACTTATTTAAAAATCATGTATTAAAATACTGTTTTATTCATTCATGTATTGAGTATTAATTTATCCAATATCCATCCATTCTTCGATTCAAAACATATATTGGGCTTCCCAGGTGGCACTAGTGGTAAAGAACATGACTGCTAATGAAGGATACATAAGATACGTGGGTTTGACTCCTGGGTCAGGAAGATCCCCTGGAGAAGGGAATAGCAATCCACTACAGTATTCTTGCTTGGAGAATCAGAGGAGCCTGGGGGACCATAGTCCAGACTACTGGAAAAATCATAGCTTTGACAATATGAACTTTTGTCAGTAAAGTGATATCTCTGCATTTTAATATGCTATCTAGGTTTGTCATAACTTTCCTTCTAATGAGCAAGCATCTTTTAATTTCATCATTGTTTTACTGATATCAAAATTTTAAAAAGGAAATAGGCACTATTATACTACATAAATATATTACATGTAATATAAAAAGGTACAAATGAGATATAAAGATGAACAAGCTTATTGCTTTTATTGAGACCTGGATTAACTTTATTTAGAGACCTAGGTTAATGCTATGACCAGTTGCCAGTCAATCTCTATGCTTATATGAAATGTAACTATATGATGTGCATATATAGAAAATTCAGTCTTTCTCTGTGCATGTATACTTATACACACATATATGTATACACACACATACACATATGTATGTCTCCAGATAAAGCAAATATAGATTCAATTCAGACAATTTTATCAATATATGTTTAGCAAATATTTTCTCCCAATCTGTAGACTGTCTTTTATCTTTATTGATTGTCTCTTTTGCTGTGCAGATTTTTTTAAACTATGCTTTTGCTGCCTGCGATATGGTATCATAACAAAAAATAATTGCCAAGACCAATGTCAAGAAGCCTTCCCCTGTGTTTTCTTCTAGGAATTTTAAGGGTTCAAGTCTTACATTTAAGTACTTACACTATTTTACATTGATTTTTTGTGTATGGTTGTAAGACAAGGGTTCAGTATCATTTTTCTCCTTGTGGATATCCAGTTTTCCCAACACCATTTATTATTAATTCTTTCAGTCTGGAATGAAGACTCAATGACTGGAGCTGCAACAGCCTTGTGTGACTCTGAAGACAAAAGGAACATACTAAGTGTAAACAAAAGGAATTTATAAGTGAGATATCATCCTTGAGCAACAGCATAAAACTTTGGATGATATGCCTCCAAAGTTTTGGAGTAGTATTGGACATGAGAAATACTAACCTTTAAAGTGTTTAAGCCTCAGTTCTTCAAGTACTACATAATAGTATGTTAATTTCAGATGTAAAACACAGTGATTCAACATTTAAATAATGTGACTATAATAATTCGAGTGTCACCATACAAAATTAAAAGTTATATTAACTACATTTCATATACATATTACATTTCTGTAACATTTATTTTATAACTGGAAGTTTGTACCTCTTAATCAGTTTTACCTCTTTTGCCCAACCACCCATTCCCTACTTCTCTGACAAACACCAGTTTGCTTTCTGTATCTGTCTGTTGTTATTTTGTTTCATTTTGAGATTTCACATATATAAGTGAAATTTATCTACATGTAAAATAATGAAATTGAACCATTTTCTTACATTACATGCAAAAATAAACTCAAAATGGATTAAAGAGTTAAATGTAAGACCTAAAATCATAAAACTTCTTGAAAAAGTTGATAGGCAGTACATTCTGTGATATTACAAATATTTTTTGGATCCATCTCCTAGACAAGGGAACCAAAGCAAAGCAAACAAACTAAAAAGCACAGAGAAGGAAACCACTAACAAAATGCAAGGCAACCTACTGAATGGGAAAAGATATTTATAAATGATATATCTATCCTACCTGCCTCCTGTGAAACCTGTATGCACGTAAAGAAGCAAGAGTTAGAACCAGACACGGAACAACAGACTGGTTCAAAACTGGAAAAGGAGCATGTCAAGGCTGTATACTGTTACCCTGTTTATATAAATTATATGCAGAGTACATTATGTAAAATGCCGGGTTGGATGAAGCACAAGCTGGAATCAAGATTGCTGGGAGAACTATCAATAATCTCAGATATGTAGATGACACCACCCTTATGGGAAAAACTGAAGAGGAATTAAAGAGCCTCTTGGTGAAACTGAAAGGAGAGTGAAAAAGCTCACTTTCAACATTCAAAAAACGAAGATCATGGCATCTGGTTCCATCACTTCATGGCAAATAGATGGAGAAATGGTGGAAACAGTGAAAGCTTGTCTTTCTTGGGCTCCAAAATCACTGCAGATGGTGACTGCAGCCATGAAATTAACATACGCTTGCTCTTAATAGCATATTAAAAAGCAGAGACATTACTTTGTCGACAAAGGTCTGTCCAATCAAAGCTATAGGTTTTCCATTAGCCATGTATGGATGTGAGAGTTGGACCATAAAGAAAGCTGAGCCCTGAAGAATTGATGCCTTTGAACTGTGGTGCTGGAGAAGACTCTTGAGTCCCTTGGACTGCAAGGAGATCAAATTAGTCAAACGTAAAGGAAATCAACTCTGCATACTCATAGAAAGAACTGATGCTGAAGCTGAAACACCAAAACTTTGGCCATCTGATGGAAAGAACGGACTCATTTGAATAGACCCTGATGCTGGAGGAGAAGAGGATGGCAGAATATGAGATGGTTGGATGGCATCATTGACGCAATGGACATGAGTTTGAGCAAACTCTGGGAGATGATGAAGGACAGGGAAGCCTAGTCTGCTGCAGTCTATTGGGTAGCAAAAAGTTGGACACAACTGAGAGCCTGAACAACAACAAAATGATATATGCCACAAAGTGATAATACACAACATATACAAAGAAATCATATATCTCAACATTAAAAGAAAAAATTGATTAAAAAATGAGCAGGCGATCTGAATAGACATTTCTTCAAAGAAAATATACAGATAGAAAACAGGTACATGAAAAGATTCTCCCCATTTCTAATCCTGGGGAAATGCAAATAAAATGAGAATGAAATATCACTCCATACATGTCAAAACGGTTTTAAAAAAAAAAAAAAAAAATATATATATATATATATATATACACACACACATATATATATATACACACAACATATATATATAAATAAGTAAATAACAAGTATTGGCTAGGATGTGAAGAAAAGGGAACTCTAGTGTAATGTTATACTTACTGCAAAAAACAGTATGAGTATTCCTTAAAATTAAAAAAAATTTACCGTACAATTCAGCAATTCCAATTTAGGATATTTATATCCACACACACAGAAAAGAAAAAAAAAACTAATTCTGAAATATATGCATCCCTATGTTCAGTTCAGTTCAGTTCAGTCGCACAGCCATGTCTGACTCTTTGCGACCCGATGAACAACAGCACGCCAGGCCTCCCTGTCTATCACCGACTCCTGGAGCCTAAGCAAACTCATGTCCATTGAGTCACACATCTCATCCTCTGCCGTCCCCTTCTCCACCTGTGTCAATCTGTCCTAGCATTAGGGTCTTTTCAAATGAGTCAGGTCTTCACATCAGGTGGCCAAAGTATTGGAGTTTCAGCTTTAACATCAGTCTTTCCAAAGAACACCCAGGACTGATCTCCTTTAGGATGGACTGGTTGGATCTTCTTGCAGTCCAAGGGACTCTCAAGAGTCTTCTCCAACACCACAGTTCAAAATCATCAGTTCTTCGGTGCTCAGATTTCTTTATAGTCCAGCTCTCACATCCATACATGACTACTGGAAAAACCATAGCCTTGACTAGATGGACCTTTGCTGAAATAATAATGTCTCTGCTTTTTTAATATGCTGTATAGGTTGTTCATAACTTTTCTTCCAAGGAGTAAGCGTCTTTTAATTTCATGGCTGCAATCACCATCTGCAGTGAGTTTGGAGCCAAAAAAAAAAAAAAAAAAGTCTGACACTGTTTGCACTGTTTCCCCATCTATTTCCCATGAAGTGATGGGACTGGATGCCATCATCTTAGTTTTCTGAATGTTGAGTTTTAAGTCACCTTTCCCCCTCCTCTTTCATTTTTATCAAGAGGCTCTTTAGTCCTTCTTTGCTCTCTGACATAAGGGTGGTGTTATCTACATATCTGAGGTTATTGACATTTCTCCCGGAGATCTTGATTCCAGCTTGTGCTTCATCCAGCCCAGTGTCTCTCATGATGTACTCTGCATTTAAGTTAAATAAGCAGGGTGACAATATACATNCCAAGGAGTAAGCGTCTTTTAATTTCATGGCTGCAATCACCATCTGCAGTGAGTTTGGAGCCAAAAAAAAAAAAAAAAAAAGTCTGACACTGTTTGCACTGTTTCCCCATCTATTTCCCATGAAGTGATGGGACTGGATGCCATCATCTTAGTTTTCTGAATGTTGAGTTTTAAGTCACCTTTCCCCCTCCTCTTTCATTTTTATCAAGAGGCTCTTTAGTCCTTCTTTGCTCTCTGACATAAGGGTGGTGTTATCTACATATCTGAGGTTATTGACATTTCTCCCGGAGATCTTGATTCCAGCTTGTGCTTCATCCAGCCCAGTGTTTCTCATGATGTACTCTGCATTTAAGTTAAATAAGCAGGGTGACAATATACATCCTTGACATACTCCTTTCCCTAATTGGAATCAGCCTATTATTCCATTTCCAGTTCTAACTGTTGCTTCCTGACCTGCATGCAGATTTCTCAAGAGGCAGGTCAGGTGGTCTGGTATTCCTAACTCTTTTAGAATTTTCCAGAGTATTTTGTGATCCACACAGTCAAAGGCTTTGGCATAGTCAATAAAGCAGAAATAGATGTTTTTGTAGAACTCCCTTGCTTTTTCAATGATCCAACAGATGTTCACAATGTGATCTCTGATTCCTCTGTCTTTTCTAAATCTGGCTTGAACATCTGCAATTTCATGGTTCATGTACTTGAAGCCTGTCTTGGAGAATTTTGAGTATTATTTTACTAGTATGACACTGATTCCACTGTTTCCCCATCTATTTCCCATGAAGTGATGGGACCGGATGCCATGATCTTAGTTTTCTGAATGTTGAGCTTTAAGCCAAAGCAGAAATAGATGTTTTTCTGGAACTCTCTTGCTTTTTCCATGATCCAGCAGATGTTGGCATACTAGTATGTTGCTGCTGCTGCTGCTGATAAGTCACTTCAGTCATGTCCGACTCTGTGTGACCCCATAGACGGCAACCTACCAGGCTCCCCCATCCCTGGGATTCTTCAGGCAAGAACACTGGAATGTTAGATGAATGCAATTCTGTGGTAGTTTAAGCATTTTTTGACATTACCTTTCTTTAGGATTGGAATGAAAACTGACCTTTTCCAGTTCTGTGGCCACTGCTGAGTTTTCCAAATTTGCTGGCCTATTGAGTGTAGCACTTTCACAGCATCATCTTTTAGGATTTGAAATAGCGCAACTGGAATTTCATCACCTCCAGTAGTTTTATTGGTAGTGATGCTTCTTAAGACCCTGTTGACTTCACATTCCAAGATGTCTGGCTCTAGGTGAGTGATCACACCATCATCATCGTCTAGGTCGTGAAGATCTTTTTTGTACAGTTCATGACCCCATGGACTATAACACACCAGGCTCTTCTCTCTATGGGGATTCACCAGGCAAGAATATTGGAGTGGGTTGCCATGCCCTCCTCCATGGAATCTTCTCAACTCAAGCATCAAACCCAGATATCATGCTTTAGCTGTGAATTCTTTACCATCTGAACCACCAGCAAAGCCCATGATTTACCTTCAATTGGTTCATTCAGTCATGTCTGACTCTTTGGAACCCCATGAATCACAGCACACCAGGCCTTCCATCCATCACCAACTCCTGGAGTTCACTCAAAGTCATGTCCATCGAGTCGGCGATGTCATCCAGCCATCTCATCCTCTGTTGTCCCCTTCTCCTCCTGCTCCAAATCCCTCCCAGAATCAGGGTCTTTTCCAATGAGTCAACTCTTCACATGAGGTGGCCAAAGTATTGGAGTTTCAGCTTCAGCCTTGGTCCTTCCAAACAACACCCAGTAATGATCTCCTTTAGGATGGACTGGTTGGATCTCCTTGCAGTCCAAGGGACTCTCAAGAGTCTTCTCCAACACCACAGTTCAAAAGCATCAATTCTTTGGCACTCAGCTTTCTTCACAATCCAACTCTCACATCCATATATGACCACTGGAAAAACCATAGCCTTGACTAGATGGACCTTTGTTGGCAAAGTAATATCTCTGCTTTTCAATATGCTATCTTAACTCTCATTAAATTTTTGACTTTAAAAATTTTATATCAACTGTTGTATCACTTCAATTAATAATTTGGATTCTATGTACATAAAATACACCTTCTGAGAAACATATTAATAGAAAAGTAAACAGCATTTGCTGCTCATTATCTTACATTGCTTCAAAGCTCTAAGGTATGGATTGTGATTAAAGAAGCTGGATGCAGCACCAGGTCACCTAGTTGTGCATCCAAACTCTCTGTCATGTGACCTCAGCCACCTTATCTGTAAAAATCCATTGACGTTTTTAGGAGGGAGATAAAGGAGCCTTGGCATTTAAAGCTCTTAGAACTTTATCTGTCATTTGATAAAAATTAAAGTTATCATATTACTGTTTTTGAAATAGCAATGTCTTCCTTGTAGTTTTACTCACATTGTATCAAGTCAATTTCCAAATCTCATTAATCATCTTTATAGTATTAATGCAATCAACCAAGGAAAAGATAAAGTATGTATTTCCTTCTTCTGTTGTCTTAATCCCAATGTACATATCTTTACCAACTGCCACTGACAGATGATGAAAATCTTATTTTAACTCTGAAATTAAATGAAACAAATTCATTTATGAAGTCATATGTATAGATTATTTGAATTGAAAAAGTTAAACTTTCCATTTTTAGTGAATTAAAGCTTCACAAACGTAAATAATTCTGCACAAAGTGCTTTGAGAAAAAGAGGTGGAGAACAGCCCTGCCTCCCGGGCAGCACGTGACACTTGCAGCTTTAGTCCCTGGGTCATAAGCTTGGACAAGAAACTGATTCTGGCAAATTAACAATAATTTGTTCCCACTCAGCTTTTAAATAACATCTCTGTTTGTCTACAGTAACCACATGACTTCTGATGTTTCTGCCAAGTATCCACCTGTCTTTGAAATGTCCTAACAAATACTTCCATTGCATCCAAATCCCATGAAGCATCTCATTACTGAAATGTTTGTAGGGCATAAAAGAAATACTGGCAGCATGTGAAGTAGTAAATGCCCTCACTGTTGTGGATAATTTTCACAGCGCCGCTTTCATCAGTTACTCACCATCAGGGGCTTATATGATGATAGAACTCACATGCAAGGTCTTTAAAAAGAGATCTTGCAAATGAATTAATATATTTTATTTTATGCTCATAATTGGTAACCAGTTGCAGTGAATTGGAAAAATGTTAGTGTCCTTTCAACCTAACAATCTTTTGTCTGCTTAACAAACAGCAGGTTGAAGGCTATAAAAGCAAATCAGAAATAAGATGTCAATTATATTCTATAAGCACACAGATAAATGCACAAGTATTTTGCTTGACTTTTTCCATAGATTAACCAAAACAGATTTATCAGAGTTTAGAACTGAGAAAGATAGCACAAATTATTTTCTCAATACCCAGATAGAGAGACAAGGACATATCTTTTCTGTCTAAGACCTGCAAGAAAGAAGTGAAGTATAAGTTTCTAAGAAAAAAGATAAAACTTGGGTACATTTAATCGCTTCTTTTTGTTTGTTTGTTTATCTCATTGAGAGAAATAACACCTGTGCTTGCATCTATGGTTTGTTGATGGTGGGGTAGTAACACTTCAGCCTTATTAAAAAACAGAGCTTTTCACATGGAACTATGCTCACTATTATGTGACAACCTGGATGGGAGGGGAGTCTGGGGGAGAATGGATACATGTAAATGTATGGCTGAGTCCCTTCAGTATTCACTTGAAACTGTCACAACAGTTTAATTGGATATACTCCAATACAAATTAAAAGTAAAAAAAAAAAAAGAAAGAAAGAAAAAAAATCAGAGCTGTTTGTATTTCCATCTAAGTAAAATACTAAGGTGGCTGTGCCTGGAGCACTAAGCATGGCGGAGAGGAGCTACCCCACGTCCAAGGTCAGGGGCAGCGGCTGAGAGAGCCAGGCTGTGACGGCACAGGAACGGCCAAGAGGAGCCACCCCGTACGTGAGGCCAGGGACGGCGGCCGGGAGGAGCAACCCCATGTCCAAGGAGTGGTGGCTGTGCGAGCACAGGAGGGCCTAGAGGAGCCATCTCACGTTGAAGGTCAGGAAGGGTGGTGGTGAGGCGATACCCCCCCATCCAAGGTAAGGAGCAGCAGCTGTCCTTTGCTGGAACAGCCATGAAGAGATACACCATGCCCAAGGTAAGAGAAACCCAAGTAAGATGGTAGGTGTTGCAAGAGGGCATCAGAGGGCAGACACACTGAAACCATACTCACAGAAAACTGGTCAATCTAATCACACTAGCACCACAGCTTTGTCTAACTCAATGAAACTAAGCCATGCCCACNAGAAGACTTTCTTATCTCTCCTCGCTATTCTCTGGAACTCTGATTTCAGTTGGGTATATCTATCCCTTCCTCCTTTACTTTTGCTTTTCTTCTTTCCTCAGCTGATTTAAAGCCTCCTCAGACAACCACTTGGCCTCCCTGTATTTCTTTTTCTTTGGGATGGTTTTGGTCACTGTCTCCTGTACAATGTTATGTACCTCCATTCATAGTTCTTCAGCTACTCTGTTTACCAGATCTAATCCTTTGAATCTATTCATCATCTCCACTGAATAATCATAAAGGATTTTATTTAGGTCATA
Source organism: Neotragus pygmaeus (assembly GCA_006410875.1). Lineage (NCBI taxonomy): Eukaryota > Metazoa > Chordata > Mammalia > Artiodactyla > Bovidae > Neotragus > Neotragus pygmaeus. Next base: position 666,013 of record SJYV01008642.1, read on the forward strand.
CCTGAATTGCCTAGAGGTTTTCTCTACTTTCTTCAAGTTAAGTCTGAATTTTGCAATAAGGAGCTGATGATCTGAGCCACAGTCAGCTCCATGTCTTGTTTATCCTGACTCTATAGAGCTTCTCCATCTTCGGCTGCAAAGAACACAATCAATCTGATTTTGGTTTTGACAATTTGGTGATGTCAAAGTGTAGAGTCATCTCTTGTGTTGTTGGATGACGGTGTTTGCTTTGATCAGTGTGTCCTTTTGACAGAACTCAATGCAGAACTTTTCCCTGCTTCATCCTGTACTCCAAGGCCAACCCTGCCTGTTACTCCAGGTATCTCTTGACTTCCAACTTTTGCATTCCAATCCCCTCTGATGAAAAGGACATTCTTTTTTGGTGTATGTTCAAGAATATCTTGTAGGTCTTCATAAAACCATTCACCTTCAACTTCCTGGATATTAGTGGTTGGGGCATAGACTTGTATCACTGTGATGTTAAATGGTTTGCCTTGGAAATGAATCAAAGTTATTCTGTCATTTTTGAGGTTGCACCGAAGTACTGCATTTCAGTCTCTCTTATTAACTACAAGGACTACTCCATTTCGTGTAAGTAATTCTTACTCACAGTAGTAGACATAATGGTCATCTGAGTTAAATGCACCCATTTCTGTCCATTCTGTTCACTGATTCCTTTTTTTAAAAAATTATTTTATTTTACTTTACAATACTGTATTGGTTTTACCATACATTGACATGAATCCACCACGGGCATATAGGAGCTCCCAATCCTAAACCCCCCTCCCACCTCCCACCCCATATCATCC
>SJYV01008642.1:671390-735292 GCA_006410875.1 Neotragus pygmaeus
TATAAAACACTGATGAAAGAAATCAAAGAGGACACTAATAGATGGAGAAATATACCATGCTTATGGATCAGAAGAATCAATATAGTAAAAATGAGTATACTACCCAAAGTAATCTACAGATTCAATGCAATCCCTATCAAGCTATCAGCGGTATTTTTCACAGAACTAGAACAAATAATTTCAAGATTTGTATGGAAATACAAAAAACCTCGAATAGCCAAAGCAATCTTGAGAAAGAAGAATGGAACTGGAGGAATCAACTTGCCTGACTTCAGGCTCTACTACAAAGCCACAGTCATCAAGACAGTATGGTACTGGCACAAAGACAGAAATATAGATCAATGGAACAAAACAGAAAGCCCAGAGATAAATCCACACACCTATGGACACCTTATCTTCGACAAAGGAAGCAAGAATATACAATGGAGTAAAGACAATCTCTTTAACAATTGGTGCTGGGAAAACTGGTCAACCACTTGTAGAAGAATGCTAGATCACTTTCTAACACCACACACAAAAATAAACTCAAAATGGATTGAAGATCTAAATGTAAGACCAGAAACTATAGAACTCCTAGAGGAGAACATAGGCAAAACACTCTCTGATATAAACCACAGAAGGATCCTCTATGATCCACCTCCCAGAATACTGGAAATAAAAGCAAAAATAAACAAATGGGATCTAATTAAAATTAAAAGCTTCTGCCCAACAAAGGAAACTATAAGTAAGGTGAAAAGACAGCCTTCTGAATAGTTCACTGATTCCTAAGATGTTGATGCTCACTCTTGCCATCTCCTGCTTGAACATGTCCAATTTACCTTGATTCATGGGACTAACATTTCATGTTCCTGTGCGATATTATTCTTTATAGCATCAGACTTTACTTTCACCACCAGACACATCCACAACTGAGCATTGTTTCCATTTTGGCCTAGCCACTTCATTCATTCTGGAGCTCTTAGTAATTGCCCGCCACTCTTCCCTGGTAGCATACTGAACATCTTCTGACCTAGAGGGCTTACCCTTTCAGTGTCATAATTTTTTGCCTTTTATTTAATACATTCATGGGGTCTCATGGCAAGAATTGGAGTAGTTTGCCATTTCCTCCTTCAGTGGACCATACTTTGTCAGAAATCTTTGCTATGACCTGTGTGTCCTGGGTGGCCACGCATGGCAAGGCTTCACTGAATTACAGAAGCCCCTTTGCCAAGACAAGTCTGTGATCCATGAAAGGGTTGGACGTATCAGTGGCTTATGTGGTAAAGTATCTATACACCAGTGCAGGAGTCACAGGAAATGCAGATTCAATCCCTGGGTAGGGAAGATCCCCTGGAGAAGGAAATAGCAGTCCACTCCAGTATTCTTGCCTGGGAAATCCCAGGGACAGACAGAGGCTACAGTCTATGGAGTTGCAAAAGAAATGGACATGACTTAGTGACTAAACAGTAACAACATACCTTGTTTGGTATTGAGCACTAGCAGAATTTAGTAACTCTCCTTTTACTGACACTGCATTGCATACTATACATTTACATGCAGTTCAGACCACACAAATATATAGAAATCTATGACAAAATTATAAAATCACAATATTTTGAATTCAGTTCAGTCACTAAGTCATGTCTGACTCTTTGCAACCCCATGGACTGCAGCATGCCAGGCTTCCCTGTACATCACCAACTCCCAGAGGTTGCTCAAATCCATGTCTATTGAGTCAGTGATGCCATCCAATTCTCTTGTCCTCTGTTGTCTCCTCCTCCTGCCCTCAATCTTTCTCAGCATCAGGGTCTTTTCCAATGAGTCAGTTCTTCAGGTGGCCAAAGTATTGGAGTTTCAGCTAATTCAGTATCTTGAATTAATGCTGTTATTGAACATTTGTTGATTTTCATTATGCTTGGAGTATTTTATTGTTAATTGTTATTTCAGAATAAATAAAACATAGCCTCTTGAATCAAAGTGCTAGTAATTGAGACAGGTCATAAGAAAAGATTTTGAAAAATAGTGAAGAAATTATTGTTAAAATGTTTTCCTACATACAAGTAGCTCAGTTCTCAAAGAGTACCTAAAAACAGAGGCTGCATATACCTCTTCAAGGAAATATGAACTGTGATCCACTAAACAGCATGGATTCATTTTCAGATAAATTCAGTTCATGCTCATGGGCAGAAATCTTTGTTATTATCATATCCAGCACTTAAACATAAAAAAAATTTTTAAATGCTTATTCACATCCCTGACTTTAAACCGTACTTGGTTTAGTTACTTTAAAAATAAGACCTCAGGTTCCTTCAGTTTCTGGCATTAAAAAAAAGTGGGGGGAGGAGGATATGATAAATTGAGTTATGGACTTCCTAGATAAAATTCAAAACCCAAAATTCTAACCAGATTTATAATCAGGAATCTACTCTTAGTTCTTTAAAGTTCATAACTTATTTTAAATTCTAAAGTCTGACTACTCTACCTCAAAAATAGTCTTTGTCCAAAAGCAATAAATTCTAATATGACCCAAGGCTGAAATTGTAAGGAAATACAGATGCACTATTTTGTCACAGAACAGTAAAGAAGCTAATGCAGAGGGATTTATATAAGAAGGTAAGTGAAAATGCCAGCATCATGTAGCCTAATTATCATTGCATTTTTTCCAATCTACATAGAAACCAAGGCAATACAGACTAGAAGATCACGATATGGGGATAGATTCTTTCCCTTGTTATTCATTAAAGAACACATACTAGTTTCCTATGACATTTTGAAAGCAATAACAAAGCTTATGTTTTTGTTAGCTAAAATAGTTTGTCAAAAGAAATTATCACTTCATTCACTCAATAAGGAATTGTAAAAGTCATTTGCCTTCCGTTGTTGTGTTAAAGTAACAACAATATATTCTTGCATCTGTAAGAACTGCTCCTGCCTACCCATAATTCAAGTTTTAGACTAGGATAAATGAGAGGCTGTGTTGCCAAATATACTGCAAATGTGAAGTTTTCTATAGCAGCTAGAGTGCACCCATTGTGTTTGGTGATTTGAATATATTAATTTGTAGAATATATCATTATTGATAATCCCCCAATCAGAACAAAGTAATCTGTACTTTAATTTGTATCTAAACTGCCTTTCTTGTATGCATACTATTATTATCGTCGGCTTATTACTAGTTCCTCAAATTGGTATCTTTCAGTGAGCCTGGTAAAGTAAATAATAATGTGCAATAACAGAGTTAATTTTCATCTATCTCTTAGTCTTTTAATGTGCCAAGTATCTCCAATGAGGATATAAATGATCAATTAGATGAATTTGACATTAATAAAACATCGATGGATATAAACTACTAAAATTGTTCATACCTGAGGAAAATGATCCAACAAATATATGAATTGGGACATACACGATAAGAAAAAACAAACAAATAAGAAATCGTGAAGGTTCCAAGCCCAATTCTAATTTCTTTGCATATTTTGAGTCATTTACTCCTTAAATAGCCTTGCACAGAGTGAGCTTCAGAGACACAGACATATGGAACGGACTTTTGGCCTCTGAGAGAGAGGGAGAGGGTGGGATGATTTGGGAGAATGGCATTGAAGCATGTATACTATCATGTAAGAAATGAGGCACCAGTCTATGTTCGATGCAGGATGCAGGATGCTTGGGGCTGGTGCACGGGGATGATCCAGAGAGACGTTGTCAGGTGGGAGGTGGGAGGGAGATTCAGGATTGGGAGCTCGTGTACACCTGTGGTGGATTCATGTTGATGTATGGCAAAGCCAATAGAGTATTGTAAAGTAAAATAAAGTAAAAATAAATAAAGAAAGAAAGAAAGAAGAGGGAACTGAGATCTAAAGGGGATAATTAACTCGCTCATTTACACAACTAGTAAGTGGCAAAGCTGATAGTCAAATCCAAGTAACCTGATTGCAGAGTTCCTGCCCTTAATCTACTTCACTAAAGAGCTAATGATAGTGCACAGGTTACAGGCAAAGAGACTTGCTGAAGAGGAACAACGGGCTGGTCTGTATGTGTGTAAAGAAGCCCTTTTTCTAGCCCTTAGGTTTCCTCAATGCCTGGCAGGAGTTCAGTGTGCATTCCTCTATCTCTTCTTAATTCCCTTGGGTTTATACAAGTGACAGGTCCTCTGCACTGCAGCTTCAGAGATATGAAGAACTGAGTCATCCATCTACAGAGCTAATTTTTTCTGTGACTTCTCAAAATATTTGAAAATGTGTAGGTGAGTGTATCTGAAAATGGTGTATCATGACGTGGTATCTTGCATGTTCTCTGCTCTGGCTTTGCATAATTCAACTTTGGGGACCTACCTATCTAACTTAATAAAAGTTCCTTATCATGTATTAAAAAAAAAATTCCTTTTCTTGACAGAAGGGATGACATCACTTGATTTTAATTTTTACTCAGGAAGTGAAAAAAGCCAAATCTGAAGGTTTTATACATTCGGTGCAACCTATTTTTACTGATAGTCTTGCAATTCTTTGGAAAGGCATAATTATAGACTAGCACAAACACAATTAAATTTCCTCAAGAAGGACTTATTGTGTAACTTTCCATTACAAAATTCACTTCAGAGTGTCCAGCTGAGATAAGGGCAAGGATTAGAAATAATATAATTAAGAAAGGAAAAAAAGAAAACTAAATTAAGTATGAGTAGTTTATATTCTCAATATTCAGATCCTTCATTTTCACGTTTAAGCCACATTACTACTGATAAATATTTGCAGGTAACAGTTCAGTTCAGGCAATCAGTCGTGTCCGACCCTGCGACCCCACAAATCGCAGCACACCAGGCCTCCCTGTCCATCACCAACTCCCGGAGTTCACTCAGACTCATGTCCATCGAGTCGGTGATGCCATCCAGCCATCTCATCTTCTGTCGTCTCCTTCTGCTCCTGCCCCCAATCCCTCTCAGCATCAGAATCTTTTCCAATGAGTCAACTCTTCCCATGAGGTGGTAGGGATAATAAAATGAATAATTTCAAAAACAACAAACCAGAAAAAAAATAAACTTCTTAAAATAAATGTTTATTTTTCTCTTAATTACAATGGAAGCCATTTCTCCCATACAACCTAATCCTAGAAGAGGTTTTTTTCCAGTATAAATATACTAATATAATGAATAATTAACTATCTTAGAGTCTTTTGCCAGTTTTTCTTAGTAAGACAACATTTCTAAAAGCTGCAACTATGCTTGCATTGAAAACAGACTATTTTCTAGTTTGGGTATCAATATTACAAATTTTACATACAGACTCAGAAGTTATTTTACTCTCTTTCTTTTGAAAATAGGAGAATAGCTCTGAAAACAGGAAATGTTGTAGGAAGTTTAAAAGGCCCCTGCAGTTTTCTGTGTTCTAAATTCCATGAACAAGTATTGCACTAACTATACCATTTATTTATCATTAATTAAAAACTCATTTTGTAAGCTATTTCATTGAACTACTTAACATATGAGACCATTAAACTTTTTAGGGGGTAGGTTATTACCAATGTGCAACTTCTAAACATCCAACACTCTATCCCCTATACTTGATCAACTTCCTTCAAACTGCTGATTGTTCAGGTGCACTATTTAAATAATAAACTTGCAAGAATCTTCATAAGGCATTGAATCACAAGCTGGTGACTATGTTTTTTGTTTTTTTTTAATTCATCCATGTATGTATTCAACCATCATCAGTGAAGAGCTACTCTATTAAAGAATGATTCCTTGGCCATGTAAAAAACCTTAACAAATTTAAAAGAATAGAAACCATATAGTGTAATGTCAGTAAAAGGGTAGTACATGAATTTCTAGCACCTGTCCCCTCTCAGAAATTTGAAGAAATATTCATATACAAAAGTACTTTCACAAGAGCTAAAGATTCCAGATGAGGAATTTCAGTATCTCAGTGAAGCACATAAATAAGAATGCAATGATGAGAGTAGGAAAGATAGATTCACATTACCTTCATGATCAGTCCTCAAACCATAGGCAGCGCAGCACTGAAAGAGACACCTTCCCTCTTGGAGAAGTAGAGTGAAATGAATACCCTAATTTACTGCAGACCCCAGTGCTGGCCTGCCCAGCACCAGGCTGACTCTTGCTGCCTGTAATATGGTGGCACATTAATTGAAACTCGAGTATAAAAGTTAAAGGACCAATGTATTAAGAATAACTACAGCTACAATGTTTTGTTACTGAATATATAATATGCTACAGCTACTGCTAAGTCACTTCAGACTCTGTGTGATCCCACAGATGGCAGCCCACCAGGCTTCCCTGTCCCTGGGATTCTCCAGGCAAGAACACTGGAGTGGGCTGCCATTTCCTTCTGCAATGCATGAAAGTGAAAAGTGAAAGAGAAGTCGCTCAGTCGTGTCCAACTCTTAGCGACTCCATGGACTGCAGCCTACCAGGCTCCTCCGCCCATGGGATTTCCCAGGCAAGAGTACTGGAGTGGCATGCCATTGCCTTCTCTGGAATATATGGATAAATTGTGACATCAAAAACATAAAATATGGGAGGTGTACAAGGGTACGATATTTGTATGTAGTCAAAGTTAAGTTGTAACCAGACTGTTATATTTTTAAGATATTTTACTCAAGCCTCATGGTAAAGACAAAGCAAAAGCCTATAGTAGATTCATAAAAGATAAAGAGGATCAAAACATACACCTAAAGAAAATCATCAATTCACAAATAAAGAAAGGGAAAAAAGAAGAAAATTATAAAACAAGAAAATAGTGAGATGGCATTAGTACTTCTATCAATTCTTAGTACTTGATAGTACTTCTCTAGTCATGTCCGACTCTTTGTGATCCCATGGACTTTAACCCACCAGGCTCCTCCATCCATGGAATTCTCCAGGCAAGAGGACTGGAGTGGGTTGCCATTTCCTTCTCCAGGAGATCTTCCTGAGGCAGGATCAAACCCAGGTCTCCTGCACTGCAGGCAGATTCTTTACCATCTGAACTACTAGGGAAGCCCTATCAATAATTACTTTAACATAAATGAATTAAACTCTCCAATCAGAAAGTATAGAAGGGTTGAATGAATTTTAAAAGAAGACTCAACTGCAGGCTGCCTACAAAAGATTAATTTCGGCTTGTAGGTTACATAAAGGCTCCAAATTAAGAGCTGGAAAAAGATATTTCATGCAAATGGAAACCAAAAAAGAGAAGAGGTAGTTAGGAGACATAAGAGGTGTGGGTTCAATCCCTGGGTCATGGAGATTCCCTGGAATGGGGCAAGGCAAACCCCTCCAGTATTCTTGCCTGGAGAATCCCATGAACAGAAGAGCCTGGCAAGCTATGGTCAGTACGTTCTCAAAGAGTCAGACACGACTAAAGCAACTGAGTACAGCAGCATGCAGCTATAATAATATCACAGTAAACAGAACTTAAATAAAGACTGTAGTAAAGAAAAAGAAAATCCTTATATAACGACACAGAAGTCAAATCTGCAATTAGAAATAATAGCTGTAAGTATATATGTACCCAATTGGGTACATATACTAATGCATACTAGTATACGAATATACCAGTATATTAGTAAAATAATAATAAAAATGAAGAAATAGAAGAAAAATCCAATACCCTACTTTCTACAAAGGAAAGATCACCCAGACAGGAAACCACAAAGGAAATATTGGACTTGAACTATACTTTAGACCAAGCAGACCTAATAGACAAGAAAAATTTTAAGTGTTTATAACTAAATGAAATGAGAAAACAACTCATCAAAATTTATGAAAGGTGGAGAAAGTAATGACTTAGATGGAAATTTATAGAAGTGAATGCATATATTGGAAAAAATGGTATATCTAAAATAATAAGATAGGCTTTTACCTTAGGAATGTAGAAAAATAAAATTAAATCCAAAGTAAGCAGAAGAAAAAAAAATAATAATAAGAGCAGAAATAAGTGAAGCTGAAAGCAGGAATTAACAGAGAACATCAAGATAACTAAAAGCTGTTTTTTTCAAAAAAAAAAATCAATAAAACTGATAAGACTATAGCCAGACTAATTAGGACAAAGAGAGGACACAAATTACTAATACCAGAAGTGAAAGAGGCAACATCACTTCAGTTCTATGGACTTTAAACAAACAGTCAAGATAAGTTAAAAACAATTCCCATGAATCTGATAACTTAGATGAAATGGACAAATTCCTTTTAAAAAAACTAGGTGCCAAAACTCACACATGGAGGAAATAGTCAACCTGAATAGATTTCTATCTATTAAGGAAATTAAATCACAATTATTAAACTTCCCAAATAGAAAGCCCTTGGCCCAGAGGGTTCACTGGTCATTTCTACCAAACATTTAAAAAGAAATAATACTGATTTTTCTAGAGTCTCTTTCAGTATACAGCAGCAGAAGGAATACTTCCAAATTCAATTTATGAGGCCAGTTACCATATTAATTGAATACCCACTGGAAGGACTGATGCTGAAGCTGAAGCTCCAGTATTTTGATCATCTGATGTGCACAGATGACTCATTTGAAAAGTCCCTGATGCTGGGAAAGATGAAGGGCAGAAGGAGAAGAGGGCATCAGAGGATGAGAAGGTTGGACAGCATCACTGATGAACATCAACTTGGGCAAACTGTGGGAACTGGTAAGGGACAGGGAGGCCTAGCATGCTGCAGTCCATGGAGTCACAAAGTGTTGGACACAACTGGGTGTCTGAACAACAACAATCGTACTAACAACCAAGACAGACAAAAATACTATAAGAAATGAAAAGTACAGACCGATATTTCTCATGATGCAAAAATCCTCAACAAAATATTAGAAAATAAAATAAAAAATGTAGAAAAAAGTTATACCACAACCAAGGGGGATTTCTCCCAGCTATGAAAGGCTTGTTCAACATTAGAAATGTTAATAATAATAATGTAATCTACTATGCATGTGTGTGTGCTAAGTCACTTCAGTTGTGTCTGACTCTTTGTGAGCCTATAGGCTGTAGCCCACCAGGCTCCTCTATCCATGGGATTCTTAAGGCAAGAGTATTGGAGTGGGTTTCCATGCCCTCCACCAGGGGATTTTCCTGACCCATGGATCAAACCCAGGTTTCTTACATCTCCTGCATTGGCAGGTGGGTTCTTTACCACTAGTGCCACTTGGGAAGCCCTAATTTATCATATCCACCACTTAAATAAGATTTATCACATAATATTAATAGATGCAGAAAAAAGGTTTTGCCTAAATTCAATATCCATCTATGATTAAAACCTCAGTAAACTAGGAATAGGAGAGAACTTCTTCAACTTGATAAAGAATCCACAAAAAAACTCTATTGATACTATTATACTTAATGGGAAGAAATTAAAATTTTATCCATTAAGATAAAAAACAAAGAAGGATAGTCCTCTCAACAGTCCTTTTCAACACTGTACTGCAAGCTCTTATCAATGCAATGAGGAAAAGAAAGGAAACAAAAGTTATACAGATTGGAAAGGAAAAAACGAAGCTGCCTTTGTTCTCAGATATCATGATTGTCTATGGAGAAAATTCAAAAAGTTCAACAAAAAATCTCACAGAAGTAATCATAGCAAGTTTTCAGTGTACAGAATTAATATGTGGAATCAAATGCTTCTTTTTATATCAACAATGAACAAGATAAATTTGAAATTAAAACATGTAGCCATGAAATTAAAAGACGCTCCTTGGAAGAATAGCTATGACAAACCTAGACAGTGTATTAGAAACCAGAGATATCACTTTGCTGACAAAGGTCCATATAGTCAAAGCTATGGTTTTTCCAGTAGTCATGTATAGATGTGAGAGTTGGACCATAAAAAAGGCTGAGCCCTGAAGAATTGATGTCTTCAAACTGTGGTGCTAGAGAAGACTCTTGAGAGTCCCTTGGACAGCAAGGAGATCCAACCAGTCAATCCTAAAGGAAATTAACCCTGAATATTCTTTGGACAGTCTGGTGCTGAAGTTTCAATACTTTTGCCCTCTGATGCAGAGCGCTGACTCATGGGAAAAGACCCTGATGCTGGGGAAGATTGAAGGCAAAAGAAGGGGGTGGCAGAGGATGAGATGGTTGGATGACATCACTGACTCCATGGACATGAGTTTGAGCAAACTCTGGGAGATAGTGAAGGACAGGGAATCCTGGCATGCTGCAGTTCATTGGGTGGCAGAGTCAGACACGACTTAGTAATTTAACAACAAAATGAAATACTGAGGTGTAAATCTAACAAAATGTTTACGAGATCTAATGAGAAAAACTATAAAATCCTGATGAATGAAATAAAAGAAAATCTAAATAAATGGAGAGATAGTCCATGTTCATGGAGAGGAAGATTCAGTATTGTGAAGATGTCAGTTCTTTAAAACTTGATCTTTAGAGTCAATTCAATTCCAATAATGAGCCCAGTAAGTTACTTTATGGCTATCTGCAAACTGATTTGAAAGTTTAAATGGAGAAACAGAAGTCCCAGAATATCCAACACAATACTGAAGAGCAAAGTTGGAGGACTTCAAAACTTATATAAAGTGACAGTAATCAAGACACTGTGTTATTGGCTAAAGGATAGGGGGGAAAAAAAAAGGTCAATGGAGTAAAATAGAGAGCCCAGAGACAGACTCATTAAAAAAATCAACTATCTCATGATCATTTATAATGGAAAAGAATCTGAAAAAGAAAAAATATGTATATCTGAATCATTTTGCTGTACATCTGAAATGAACACAATATTATATATCAAATATACTTCAATTTAAGGAATGCTCCAGGGGTTCCTCCACATATTTTCCACAGAAAAGAAAAGATGTTGTGAAATATAAATGACTAGTTGAGTTCTACAGTCATCTTGTTGTCAACAACTTAGCACCCATTTTCTGAGCATCTTTACCATTGTAGGCTCTATACTGGGATGTGGGAATATAAACAACTATTTTCTCTCTCCTCAAGGATTTTTCATTTTAGCTGTTTGAACATAATTTTACATAGCTGATGTAGCTCTGCTTCCAAGAGAAATGGTGGTGGGGTTAGAAAACTGTCAGTCTCTGTCCTTACTATAATATTAAAATTTAACTCATCTTACTTTTTTTTAACATAAGTCAACTGGCATTTGACAAAGAAAAGTAATACAATGGAGGAAAAATAATCCCTTCAATAAATGGCACTGAAACAACTGTACATCTGCGTAGAACAAAAAGGAAGGTAAACCCAGACCTTACACCTCTCACAAAAAGTAACACAAAATGCATTATAGACCTAAATGTAAAATGCAAAACTATAAATAGATGACATTCTGGACTTCATTAAAATTAAAAAAAATTCTGTTCTGTGAAAGACATCATCAAAAGAATTAGAAGACAAGCCACTGGCAGTAAATATTTGCAAAGATACATCTGATAAAGAAGAGTCACGCCAAATATACAAAGAACTCTTAAGACTTAACATCAAGAAATCAAGCTGATTAAAAAATAGGTTAAAGATATTACCAAAAACCTCACCAAAGGAGATATACAGATGACAAATGAAGAAACATTCCACATCACATGTCATCAGGGAAATGCAAATGAAAACAATGAGATAACATTCTACGTATATTAGAATTACCAAAATCTGGAACACTGACCTCACACTGTGGAGATGAAGAGGAGAGGCAGGAACTCTCATTTACTGCTGGTGGGAAGGCAAAATGGTGCAGCCATTTTAGAAGATCGCTTGGCAGTTACTTACAAAACTAAACCTATTCTTTCCATATAACTAAGAGATCATGGCCCTTGTGGTGAAGGGAATGGCAATGCACTGCAGTATTCTTGCCTGGAGAATCCCATGAACAGAGAGAGGAGCCTGGCAAGGTTATGGTCCATAGGGTTGCAAAGAGTCGGACACAACTGAAGCGACTTAGCACACACTCATGGTCCTTGGTATTAACTTAAAGAAGCTGAAAACTTACATCCACACAAAAACCTACAGGGGGATATTTAAAACACCTGTATTCATAATTGTCAAAACCTGAAAGCTACCAGGATGTCCTTCAGTAGGTGAATGAATTAATCCTGGTATATCCAGACAATGAAATATTGTTCAGCCTTAAAATGAAATAAGCTACAAAGTCATGAAAAGAGAGGGGGAAACCTAAGTGTGTATTTCCAAGTGAAATAAGATGACATGAAGAGGCTGTATAATTCCAACTATACAGCATGCTAAAAAAGGCAAAACTATAGAGACACTTATATACTTACTTAACTTATATGCAGAGTACATCATGTGAAATGCTGGGCTGGATGAAGCACAAGCTGGAATCAAGATTGCTGGGAGAAATATCGATGACCTCAGATATGCAGATGACACCATCCTTACAGCAAAAGCAAAGAAAAACTAAAGAGCCTCTTGATGAAAGTAAAATAAGAGACTGAAAAAGCTGGCTTAAAACTCAAAATTCAAAAAACGAAGAGCATGGCATTTAGTCCTATCACTTCATGGCAAGTCCATCTATGCAAAGCTATGGTTTCTCCAGTAGTTATGTATGGATGTGAAAGCTGAGCCATAAAGAAAGCTAAGCACCGAAGAACTGATGCTTTTCAACTATGGTTGAAAAAGATTCTTGAGAGTCCCTTGGACTGCAAGGAGATCCAGCCAGTCAATCCTAAGGGAAATCAGTCCTGAATATTCATTGGACGGACTGATGCTGAAGCTGAAACTTCAATACTTTGGGCACTTGACATGAAGAATTGACTCATTGGAAAAGACCCTGATGCTGGGAAAGATTGGAGGCAGGAGGAGAAAGGGACAGCAGAGGATGAGATGGTTGGATGGCATCACCGACTTGATGGATTTGAGCCAGCTCCGGGAGTTGGTGATGGACAGGGAAGCCTGGCGTGCTGTAGTTCATGGAGTCTCAAAGAGTCAGACATGACTGAGTGACTGAACTGAACTGACAGATTCACTAAAAATATCAATTGTTGCCAGGAATGGTAGTGGGGGAGAGATGAACAGGCAGAGGGGGTTTTTAGGGCAGTGAAAATACTCTGTATGATATTATAATGATGGATATATATCATTTAATGTTTATCAAACTCATAGAATGAACAACACCAAGAATTAAACTTAAGGAAAATTATTGCTTTTGAGTGATAATTATATGCCAGTGTAGGTTCACCCTTCATAAAAATGTTCCATTCTTGTGACTAATGTTAAGTATAGGGAAAGGAACACATTGAGGAGGCAAATGCTTTATGGGAAATCTCTGTAACTCCTTTTTTTGTTTGTTTTTTTAACTTAAAACTGCTCTGAAAAATAAAGTCTTTAAAAAAGTCAGCATAACACAGTAACATACAGACACATTCAGGTTTGTTAAATCACATATCATAGAACTTAAAATAATTTAACAGGTAGTTTTGCAGTACCCCTCGCTGATGATGGCTAAATGAGCTTTGGGACCTTGTAACTGGCTGATGCTCTTGGCACTGCTGGAGGTTTACTACCCAAGATTCTCAGAGCATACATTCTGCAAGCATGGAGATATTTCTGTGGGAACTTGGTTAAATCTTCCAAGAAATACATGAGGTGATTTATTTGTTGTTGCTGTTAAACTGCTTACAAAACCCATGTGATGAGTCTTTATTTTGGTGGTCAATCACAATTGTAAAAATTTCCTTTTTAATGAAATCTAATTTTAGGTTATAATGAAGTTTCATGGTTATCACTATAAATGTGGAATTGACAGATACAGTTCCTAAGCAACAAAAATGCAGTTGATATCAAAATTAACCCATTGTCTTCATGGGCTTAATCAATTGATTGAGAATGGGGTCCAGGTTGCAATTTTTTTCTCACACTGTGTTTTTTTTTTTTTTTTAAATCAAGTTAAAAAATAACATCATGTATGAAGCTATGTAAAGAAGTATTCTCTTTAAACATAATCCAATAACTCTTCATACTCTGTTGGCAGGTGGTCTTTGTCTTTTCAATAGACAGCAGTGTTCAATGAAACACATGTTTGGAGGAAAGTATTCTGTCATCTGTGCAGGCTATAATGGCTGGTCATCTGTTTAAACATGCAGTGGCATTTCCAATGTAATTAAATTTCTAATTGTACATCCAAACTTTGTCTAAGTATTGGCATGCATAATGAATTATGATTTATAATTGTTAAAAGTCATTAATTTGAAATCTGTGGGGCAAGTCTTTAGCATCTTGACTGTACCATGAGATTCATTTATTTTAGAAACTTTGAACTGTGTTAATTGAAATTAAGTTTAAATATTATAAAATTGATACTGTAAGAGAAGAAGAGCTAAAGCTTGAAATATTCTGCGCTATATTAATATACTCTGAAAAAACAGTTATTTGTACCTAGAAAAATTCATAAATGTATATGAAATAAAGGAAAGTTTCTAATTGTTATCTGGTATTTGTTGAGGACATTTCTAATTATACAGAAAGAAGGATAATAAAATATTTCTTAAATACTATTCAGAATTAGACACAGTTGAAGATTCAGCTTGCGCTATTAAGGCATGTTTAAAATACAACTAAAAATGAAAAGACAGTTAATTTTTTAGCAATCTTCCATCTTCATAGTTTCACAGCTTGTGGCAGAACTCTGCTATGTAAAAAGTGAGTGAAAGTGAAAGTCGCTCAGTCGTGCCTGACTCTGTGTGTCACTCTTTGTGGTATATGGAGCCCATGGAATTCTCCAGGCCAGAATATTGGAGTGAGTAGCCTTTTTATTCTCCAGGGGATCTTCCCAACCGAGGGATCGAACCCAGGTCTCTCTCCTACATTGCAGGTGGATTCTTGTTGAGCTGAGTCACAAGGGAAGCCCAAGAATACTCGAGTGGGTAGCCTATCCCTTCTTCAGCAGATCTTCCCAACCCAGAAATCAGCCTGGGGTTTCATGCATTGCAGGCAGATTCTTTATTAATTAACAGAGCTATCAGGGAAGGCTGAACTTAGAACATACTTTGGGTAAACCTTACCTGTATTGAATAGAAATGCCTATCACTGTAATGCTTCAGTTCAGGCCACAGCCATAATGGCATTATCTGATGGAAAAAGGCATTATTTCAATTAATCACTTCCTGAATCATATGAGTTGTTAAATATTTTGGATATCACTTCTATCTACATTTATATTTATGTTAATATGGGTATCCATTACATGTATGAGTGTATTATATACATTAAGATGAATTAATTTACAAAATCTATTTAAATATTACAGATTAGCAGACAGGTGTTTTCTAAAGACTGGCAACTGTTCAGCAAGTGGTGCTGGGAAAGTTGGACAGTGGCATGTAAATCATTGAAGTTAGAACACACTCTCACACTGTGCACAAAAATAGACTCAAAATAGATTAAAGACTTAAACATAAGCTATGACACTGTAAAACTCCTATAAGAAAAACAAAACCTTCTCTGACATAAATCATATCAATGTTTTCTTGGGTCAGTCTCCCAAAACAACAGAAATAAAAACAAAAATAAACAAATGGGACCTAATCAAACTCAGAAGCTTTTGCACAGCACAGGAAACCATAAGCAAAACTAAAAGACAATCTATGGAATGAGAGAAAATATTTGTAAACTATGTACCTGACAAAGGCTTAATTTCCAAAAGATGTAAACAGCTCAATAACAACAAAGATAAACACAAAACAAACAAGCCACTAGCAAAATGGGCAGGAAACCTAAACAGACATGTCTCCAAAGAAGACACAGATAGCCAATAGGCACATGGAAAGATGCTCAGCATCACCAGTTACAGAGAAATGCTTATAAAGGCTACAATAATGTACTACCTCACACCAGTAAGAATGGCCATCATCCATCATTGAAAAGTCTGCAGATAACCAATCCTGGAGAGGATGTGGAGAAATGGGAACCCTCTTACATTGTTTTGGGGAATGTAAGTTGGTGTAGCTACTATGAAAAACAGTATGCAGTTTCCTCAGAAAACTGAAAATAAGAGTTGACATGTGATCCAGCAACGCCACTCCTGGGTGCATCTGGTGAAAACTATAATTTTAAAAGATACACGCATCCCTGTGTTCACAGCAGCATCATTCACAATTGTCAAGACATGGAAACAACCTAAAATATCCATTGACAGCATCTATATACAATAGAATATATTTTGGCCATAAAAAAGAATGAAATGATGCCATTTTCAGCAACATGGATGCAACTAGAGATTACCATACTAAGTGAAGTAAGTCAGAAAGAGAAAGACAAATACCATATGATATCATTTATACGTAGAATCTAAAATATGGCACAAAAGAACCTATCTACAAAACAGAAACAGACTCACATCAGAGCACAGAGAACAGACTTGTGGTTGCTACGGGGGAGGGGGAGGGGGGACTGGGTGTTTGGGATTAGTAGATACTAACTATTATATAGAGAATGGATAGACAACAAGGTCCTACTGTAGAGTACAGGGAACTCTAGTCAATATCCTGGAATAAACCATAAGGGAAAAACATATAAAATAAGAATGCATATATGTGTGTAAGTCTTTTTGCTGTACAGCTGAAATTAACACAACACTGCAAATCAACTCTCCTTCAATAAAAATAATAAAAGAAACTGGCGAGTTAACAAAGTGATACTAACAATGAATATTCATTAAAATATTCATTATCAGAGCATTCATTAAAGTAAAAAGCATTTACCTAGTTTACCTCCTCAAATCACTGTACTAGAATTTACGGCAGCATGCCTTGCATTTAGCTGTTACATAAATTAATCTTATAGATGTTCAATCTCACTATGGTAGTCTAAAAGAGAAATTACAGAAGCCTATATTTCGATCAATTACTTCTTATAAACTAGATATTTCTTCTCAACCAAGACTTTAACTGTGATGCTGAACTTTCTTTTTTTCATTTCTCTGACCTAGCAGCTCTGTACAAAATCTCACCTGGGCAACTGATACAGAAAATAATTCTTATCCTCCAGATATTTTATTGAGTATTATTTTATATTATATATTTAGAACTGATTAAGCAGTTTCAAATTCACTCCTGCTTTAAGGCTATAGGAAGGATAAAGTAATAAATATTTACTGTATTATGTTACAAGCACTATGACAGAGATATATACAACATATAACAGATCAACAGATATAAGGAAAATCAACTCTGCTTGGAGGAGTAAAGAAATGTTTACAAGAAACAGCCAGAAGCTATTGGGCTCTAAAAACAAAGAGAACAATTAGAAGGTTATATCAAAAATTCAGTTGAGAGATAATAAATCAGAAACTCAGAGGGCACTGCTGTAATCCAGGTAAGACACACTCCATTTGTATCCAGCTATAGAGGCCAGTTATTCTGAATCAATACTGAATCGATCTCAAATGCATCTCATAAGCCCTGATACAAAATCATAAACTTTTACTACAACCTAAAGTCTCAGATGGCACTTTCTCCAAGGCAGTTTTGGTTCTGTAGAAGTGAATCCTGTATATTACTAGAAGGATAACTAGTGATTATCAATAGAATTTCACAAATCTAGTTAAGTACCCATTTCTTATTAAGTGTGATTTCATTTTTCTTTAGAGGTCATTTGCTCCCTGCTTCAAGAATAAAATGTATTTTTAAATACACATACACACACAAAATAAACAAAATAAAATCAGAAACTAAACCAGGAGCATTAGGGTGAGAGAGAAGAGACCTGATAGGAAAGGTATTATTGAAGCAGAATTGAGAAAATCTGGTCATGAATACATGTAGTCAGTAAGTCATATTACGGGAGGAGTGAGGTGCAGGGAGATGAGATGGCATCAGATTTTTAGTTTCTGAAAGTCCTGGACTATTAACTCAGAGAAGATAGCCCTGGAAGATGAAGAAGATCTGGGCTCCTATAGAAAGTTCAGATTTAGGCATGTTGTGGTGCCTGAGATCATGTATATGGTAGTGTAGACTAGAACAAGAAGGAAGTCTGGAATAGCAACGTATGTTTTAATGCATGGGCTTGGTTATTATTAACACTGCTGAATGCAAACAGATGAACAATGTCTGATGCCCAACAAGAAGACTGAGCAAAAGAGAATGAGATGATACTGCCATGTGGTTGCACCACTAACAGAAAGGAGAAGGCAGCATACCATTATTAACATTTTCAAACCAAGTCGATGAATTGTAGTTGTTTTCATAATATACCTCACAAGATATTCAGTAATTATTTTTGATACAGTCACAATTATATATATGATACTTTATATAGTCACAATTGCAAACATAACTCCACCCCCAGCATTCTCTACTTTTAAAAAATAGATCTACTTCCAAGATTTGTACATTTTACTTTATTTGGAAATGGTTATGAATGTAATTTTAAAATCTTAACCAAAATTTGATTATAAGACTAAGGCTTGAAATGCTGAGCATTTTTTCCTAAGACTTCTTTCTATTTAAATAGAAAAATCTATTTTATCAAATAAAATTTTTTAAAAAAGCAAGCAGAGTCCATTTCTTTGTTGCATTTGTTGAAGCTATTGCAATAGTTTATTTTAATTCTAACATAATAAAATGACATTTGATTACTGCTAGGGAGATAATTGGTAATTTTTAAGAGCAATTTTGAAATGAATACTAAAAAATAAAAACTGTTATCTATTCGTTCTGCTACTGGCTTATTTTATTTATATATCCATAAGGAATTTCCTGGCTATCCAGTGATTAGGACTCTGAACTTCCACTGCAAGGGACAATGTTTGATGTGTCGGGATACTAAAATCCTACAAGCAATGTGGCATGCCAAAACACACACACACACACACACACACACACACACACACTCCACAAGGCTGTTTTTAAAAGGATGAAAACTTTTTGAAAACTTAAATTTGCAGCAGTAGTAAAGACACCACAATATACAAACAAATAACTGAAAAGAGAAAAGAAAAATCAAAACTTTTCTTCTATAGTCTGCAATTCTAAGAATAAACTGTGAATCTGCATAGTTAATAATCATATCTTGTAAAGTGAAAATCATTTTTACTTAATTACACATTTATTTTTAATCTACAATCCAACAAACTTAGAACATGAGTACTGCTTTTTTTAGATCTTAACATATTCTGCTCCTAACAAATACTGAAAGGTCTTAAATGTGACATTTCTCAAAATCTTCAAATATTTTAGTTCATTTAGAAGCTTGAGTATGTCTAATTAAAGGTAGTATTAAAAAATACAAATTACATACTCAGATTAAAACTATTATTTTTATTCTTACAACATTAACACTAACCAATACACATGGCCCCCAAGAAATAGAACTATGAAGGATAATTTATAATTTTACTCCATAAGGAACATTTCAAATGATAATTCATTTGTTCTGTGGTAGTTATTTTGATAGAAGAGCCAACACATTTGGAAATTTTTTAGCACACTCAGGGCTTTGTTATTGCTAACATAATTAAACCCTAGATTTAGTAAATTATATACAAAAGTATGCCTCCTTATCACTGGGAGTAATCTGCCCTACTGAAATCTTTTATAATATTTAAATGAAATTGTTAATCAGGGACTATTTACAGCTGCACCTGCTCATATTTGTAGCATGAAACTGTGTAATCACTATCAGTTTTTTCAGATCTAGGCAGAAGACAACCATTAATACAACAGAAGCACAATTAAAGAGAATCCCCATCTGCTGTATTATTCTAGCTTTGTTAAACAGTGAGTGACATGGGTGCAGAAGGCACCAAAGAGAAGAAGGGGAGCAGGCTGGATGTTTATGACAATATCACCTGTCTCCTACACAGGAAACCGAAATAGTTACCCAAGAAAGCTCAGTTATCAAAGAATGAAGTTAGAGAAACAGTTTCATAAACCAGCAGTCGTGAACTCACTTACTTTTAAAGGAAGATTTTAGAATAGAAAAGCAGTCTGGAAATACCCAACACTTCTAAGTCTATGAGTTTCCACAAAGGTTATTTTTGACCACCTAACGTGTGTGGAAGATACTGTAGTGAATGCCTTAAATGTTTTAAGAGGAAGGATTATGTTATGGTCTGAAAAGTATTCATGCATCTTATCTTGAAGTAATTTCTCCTCCATGTTTGAATAGTTCTATGATTTCAAAAGTCCCTTAAGGCAATTATTCATGGCATATGGATTTGTCCATTTGTGATCATATGCATTTTATAGTCCAGACATTGTGTTGCAAGATTTATAGTCATGTACATAGTGTAAACTCTAAACTCAAAGTACTTCAGATTATGAAGGCATTATGGACAATATGCCCAGGTAAACATAAGCTTGGAATTCCTACATTTTATGAGAAATATGCAAAAGAATCAAGAAGATAATATTATATTATATATATCACTTTTTAATATACCTATTATTTTTATTGTCTATCTCATCACCAAAACTAAAGTACCTGCCTAATAGAATGTCTTTTTCTTCAGTGATGGATAAACCCTATCTAAATGAATATACGATACTGGTTGAGATACTCAGTATTTGCTGACTGATTGAATGATCTTCATCTGAAAATTTAAAAAAAAAATCACGTAGTTTTGTGTATTTTAAATAGAATGTTGCAATATTTATCTTAGTTTAAAAACAGCTAAAAGTTTTCATGAATATATGTACGTGACAGAGAATATATAAAATATATATCAGTTAATAAATGGCCAAATGAGTTGCAAATAAAATGAAACAGAAAGCAAACACAGGAGGATGATTCCATTTGGAAAACTGGGAGAGTTGCTTAATTCCTATGCTTAGTGATCCAATTTGCATGATTGCAGAAGATAGCAATTCCAAACAGAACCCAAATATTTATACATTGATAAGCACAAGTGCCTCTTGGAAAGGGTGAGCTAAATGTAAATATCACAGGTATGAATAATATCTAGAAAGGGAATACTTGACTCCTACAGGGAAAACAGTTTTATCATTTGGGAGATTATGATTTATACATACACAATACTATATATAAAATAGATAACTAACAAGGACCTACTGTATAGCACAGGAAACTCTACTCAATACTCTATAATGATGTAAATGGTAAAAGAATTTTAAAGAGTAGATATATGCATTGGAGAAGGAGATGGCAACCCACTCCTGTATTCTTGCCTGGGAAATCTCATGGACAGAGGAGGCTGACGGACTACAGTCCGTGGGGTCGCAAAGAGTTGGACACACCTGAGCGACTTACACACATTATGGCAAAAGAATTCAGAAAAAGAGTGGATATATGTATAACTGATTCACTTTGCTATACAATTTAATCTATAAAAGAGCATATGGTTTATGTTGGTTAATTGAAACAGCATTCTTAAAAATCATGCCTACAGATAGAACTAAACAGTCATAGTGGACAAATCGAAATGTGGCTGTGAATAGTTTCTATTGCAATTATAATTAAAAAGGAAGTAAAACTAGAAGTTCAAGTTAACATAAGAAAACAAAATAAAAATGCTATCCTAAGATAGGCCTTTAAAATTATTTTGTGAGAAAATAAACCATTAATTTAGTTTCTACACATAATGCTGTTGTGTTTTGTCAAATATTNAGTACTGCTTTTTTTAGATCTTAACATATTCTGCTCCTAACAAATACTGAAAGGTCTTAAATGTGACATTTCTCAAAATCTTCAAATATTTTAGTTCATTTAGAAGCTTGAGTATGTCTAATTAAAGGTAGTATTAAAAAATACAAATTACATACTCAGATTAAAACTATTATTTTTATTCTTACAACATTAACACTAACCAATACACATGGCCCCCAAGAAATAGAACTATGAAGGATAATTTATAATTTTACTCCATAAGGAACATTTCAAATGATAATTCATTTGTTCTGTGGTAGTTATTTTGATAGAAGAGCCAACACATTTGGAAATTTTTTAGCACACTCAGGGCTTTGTTATTGCTAACATAATTAAACCCTAGATTTAGTAAATTATATACAAAAGTATGCCTCCTTATCACTGGGAGTAATCTGCCCTACTGAAATCTTTTATAATATTTAAATGAAATTGTTAATCAGGGACTATTTACAGCTGCACCTGCTCATATTTGTAGCATGAAACTGTGTAATCACTATCAGTTTTTTCAGATCTAGGCAGAAGACAACCATTAATACAACAGAAGCACAATTAAAGAGAATCCCCATCTGCTGTATTATTCTAGCTTTGTTAAACAGTGAGTGACATGGGTGCAGAAGGCACCAAAGAGAAGAAGGGGAGCAGGCTGGATGTTTATGACAATATCACCTGTCTCCTACACAGGAAACCGAAATAGTTACCCAAGAAAGCTCAGTTATCAAAGAATGAAGTTAGAGAAACAGTTTCATAAACCAGCAGTCGTGAACTCACTTACTTTTAAAGGAAGATTTTAGAATAGAAAAGCAGTCTGGAAATACCCAACACTTCTAAGTCTATGAGTTTCCACAAAGGTTATTTTTGACCACCTAACGTGTGTGGAAGATACTGTAGTGAATGCCTTAAATGTTTTAAGAGGAAGGATTATGTTATGGTCTGAAAAGTATTCATGCATCTTATCTTGAAGTAATTTCTCCTCCATGTTTGAATAGTTCTATGATTTCAAAAGTCCCTTAAGGCAATTATTCATGGCATATGGATTTGTCCATTTGTGATCATATGCATTTTATAGTCCAGACATTGTGTTGCAAGATTTATAGTCATGTACATAGTGTAAACTCTAAACTCAAAGTACTTCAGATTATGAAGGCATTATGGACAATATGCCCAGGTAAACATAAGCTTGGAATTCCTACATTTTATGAGAAATATGCAAAAGAATCAAGAAGATAATATTATATTATATATATCACTTTTTAATATACCTATTATTTTTATTGTCTATCTCATCACCAAAACTAAAGTACCTGCCTAATAGAATGTCTTTTTCTTCAGTGATGGATAAACCCTATCTAAATGAATATACGATACTGGTTGAGATACTCAGTATTTGCTGACTGATTGAATGATCTTCATCTGAAAATTTAAAAAAAAAATCACGTAGTTTTGTGTATTTTAAATAGAATGTTGCAATATTTATCTTAGTTTAAAAACAGCTAAAAGTTTTCATGAATATATGTACGTGACAGAGAATATATAAAATATATATCAGTTAATAAATGGCCAAATGAGTTGCAAATAAAATGAAACAGAAAGCAAACACAGGAGGATGATTCCATTTGGAAAACTGGGAGAGTTGCTTAATTCCTATGCTTAGTGATCCAATTTGCATGATTGCAGAAGATAGCAATTCCAAACAGAACCCAAATATTTATACATTGATAAGCACAAGTGCCTCTTGGAAAGGGTGAGCTAAATGTAAATATCACAGGTATGAATAATATCTAGAAAGGGAATACTTGACTCCTACAGGGAAAACAGTTTTATCATTTGGGAGATTATGATTTATACATACACAATACTATATATAAAATAGATAACTAACAAGGACCTACTGTATAGCACAGGAAACTCTACTCAATACTCTATAATGATGTAAATGGTAAAAGAATTTTAAAGAGTAGATATATGCATTGGAGAAGGAGATGGCAACCCACTCCTGTATTCTTGCCTGGGAAATCTCATGGACAGAGGAGGCTGACGGACTACAGTCCGTGGGGTCGCAAAGAGTTGGACACACCTGAGCGACTTACACACATTATGGCAAAAGAATTCAGAAAAAGAGTGGATATATGTATAACTGATTCACTTTGCTATACAATTTAATCTATAAAAGAGCATATGGTTTATGTTGGTTAATTGAAACAGCATTCTTAAAAATCATGCCTACAGATAGAACTAAACAGTCATAGTGGACAAATCGAAATGTGGCTGTGAATAGTTTCTATTGCAATTATAATTAAAAAGGAAGTAAAACTAGAAGTTCAAGTTAACATAAGAAAACAAAATAAAAATGCTATCCTAAGATAGGCCTTTAAAATTATTTTGTGAGAAAATAAACCATTAATTTAGTTTCTACACATAATGCTGTTGTGTTTTGTCAAATATTTTGTTAATTACATTTCCATAAAATATATATAAAATAATATAAAGATGCTTACTCATTATTTTACCAATTTGCTGAAAACTTAATTTCTAATCTTATTTGTAAATATCCTAGGAATATCAGCAATGCATCTTATAATTCTTACTTAGGAATTTCTTATAAAAATGTATGATTAAGAACAATGAATCCTGCCTGCCTCTAATGATTTTTTTATGATACTTAAACCATACACTTAAGCTGATGTCATAGCAGAATGATTAATTTTTATGAATTTCAGAAACTTAAATCATTAAAATTAATGACATATCTTCAAATAAAACCATGGATGGGAAATGATCAAGTAAGCTGGGAGGAAAGCAGAATTATAGGTCTTACGTATGAAGCATCTATGAAAAAATGGGATTTATAATTAACATATTTGCTAAGATAGTCCCTTTGTTACGACTACAGCTGTTGTCAGGGAAATGTATTTTATACACACACTTCAGATACACATCAACAGTAGCTATATGAGAAGTTCATTTTAACTTATTTTTTAATATTAAACCATTTTTCAGGCATGTTTTCATCTTATCTTTACCAATTGTCTTTATAGCACATACGAATAAACTAATTGCTTTTGGAAAAATATATATTACTATCTAATACAGAGAATTTGAACTTTGATTTATTATCACTTAAGACAAACTGAACAAAGCTTGTTTTAAAACTATTTTAAAACTATGCCTAAATTATCATTTTATACTTCTACTTCTCTTGACAAAAATTACCTAAATTCCTTCTTTCAGAGTTTAAAGTTAATAACTTATGGCAAATGTTTCATTTCCTAAAGGAATATCACCTGGTACTGGAAGTCTTCAATTTTCTGATCTCACTGGATGTGAGGTCTCAGATTGAGAAACAAATAATAATCCCCAACCCTGATGGAAAGAAAATTTGCTATGATTAGTTTTCACCCAGGAGTGACCGTGAAGTGATATTTAAAAATATGCCCAGAACTACCTATAAAACTTTAAAACAGGGCAGTTAAGTTGCAATTATGGTTCCCAAACTGATTTTTTCTGTTTATACAATTCAAGTACAGTCAAATGGATTATAAACAATTAAACAGACACAGGTATTGTGGTAAAGGTTACCTAAACTGGGACAATTGTGCCCATGTTTTCTGTGTAAAATTTCTTTGAATGCTAACTGGCAAAACAATTGAAATAGCCAATGACTGAGTATTCTAACATGTTACAATGCCTACAATAATTTTATTCTGTAAAACTTACACTTTCATCACAAGAACAAAGATTAATTCAATATCAGTATTTTGAAGATACATACCACCAGCATATACGGGTATATAAATGATGTTTCAGACTAAACGCTTGTAGGAGGTGAGACGTGATAAATAATAACCTGTAAACAACAGACTTAAGAAAGCTGTCCAGGACAGTAGTCAGCATGTGGTTATAAGACTGAAGTTCTTAACTTTGAGAATGTTATGAAACCTCTGACCCATCTATCTCCTCACAGGATGTATGAACATATGTATATGCAAAGTTTTACTTGCACTTCCAGAAGTTACAAGAAATCCTTCCCTAATGAATCAGTTCAAACACCTACTGTAAGCAAAAATCCTGATTGCACGACAGATTAAGCTCTGAGGTTTACATCCAATCCCAGCCAGTATTGATTGCAACACATGACATTATGTCTCCTCAAGAAAGCAAAAATGCAGTCAGTTGATCTCTGACACAATGTATTCTTACTGCTTTGAATCTTGATTTTCTACTTGTTAAAAGGGCTATTTAAGGAAAATTTAGATGGATTTTTATCCTATCACGCAGCTCTATTTTTTTTCCTTTTTGTGTACACAATATTCTGTTTGCTTTAATGTGAAATCACAGTATTCATCTTTTTTGAGTCTTCATATCATAAATAGCAATTAATTTCTAATCACATTGTACCATTAGCACACATCATGCAATTGAACAGTTATGACCAAATTTGCACATTTGGCACCTCACTCCAGTACTCTTGCCTGGGAAATCCCATGGACAGAGGAGCCTGGTAAGCTGCGGATCATGGGGTTGGCGAAGAGTCAGACACGACTGAGCGACTTCCCTTTCACTTTTCACTTTCATGCATTGGAGAAGGAAATGGCAACCCATTCCAGTGTTCTTGCCTGGAGAATCCCAGGGACGGTGGAGCCTGGTGGGCTGCCGTCTATGGGGTCACACAGAGTCGGACACGACTGAAGTGACTTAGCAGCAGCAGCAGCAGGCAATGACAACTATCCTGTGACTGATGCCTGTCTGACAGCAATTATAAGATCGTGAAAAAAAGTCACAGATACTAATATTTGGGAAAAGTGTCATAAAATTGAGGAAATATGATGTACAGAAGAAAAAACAACAACAACAGGCAAATGGTAGATATAATCCTTAGTGCATATTCAGCACAGTGAGGGAAAACAAGAACTGTGGCCAATATTGATTACTTTGATTCCAAGGGCAAGGCTATCTTGATAGACCCATTTTAACTAAGAAACTTATAAAATTGTGTAAGGTTTCTTTTCTTTACAGTTCCAAAAATACTCTTTAAAATGTTGGCTGTCCTTTAATACATGGAGAAAATCTATTGATCTTCGTATCTCACAAATCCATATTCTCCTTACAATTAATGTAAAAAACAAATTAATTAATTAGCATTCTAGAGTTTATTTCAGTCTTTGTTCATTATGATCGTCATGAATCAGTCCCTCAGGACTTGATCACTTTTTAATCTTAATAAGTATAGATATTTGTGTCTTCAGAATGGAAAATCTGGTTCTAGAACTCAATGAACTAGTTGAAGACTTGCCACCTCCAGTCTGCCCTGATAGGGTCTAATTTCCATGGGGACAGGACTGCAATTGTCCTGTTTACACATACACCCAAGCATTTAGCAGAGTGTGTCAATAAATTTTAGTTGAATAAACTTCACTGCCATTTTAATATAGAATTTCTTAACAGAGGTATACTTACCTAAATGAAAAATCTAAGGTGATTCTTATAAATTATTCTTTTTGCATCTAAAAGTCACATTTAAGAAGATTGCTAGGTTAGTTGAGTATTTGTTCGTATCTTCCATAAAAAAAAAAAATTAGTTTGCTTTTCCAAAATTCATTCCAAATTTAGATTCAAAATGTAATATTTACTGTAAAGAGAAAAAAACCAAAGATTATTTTATTTCAAAAATGTCACCTTACAGGGGAGACTTAACAAACACAACATGAACCGGGGCAAGGATTAAAAAAAAGAAGCGACTTTTAAGTGCTTTGGGAAATAAATAACTTGTCTTGCCTAAAAAAACCAAAGTTGCTAATAGCTAAGGAAAATTGATGTCCAGAGATGTTTCAAGAAAGACAACTGTCAATCAGAGCTGATTTTGGTGTAAAAATAAGGCATTAGCAAACGGCACAGATTTTTTTTTTATGGTGGTAGTGATGATATTAACGATATTTTGCCATTACAGAGTATGTACAACTATCTTGTGAAGAGCTTTTTCTCACAAAGCAATACCTACAGCAATAAAGAAAGCTAGAAAATGAACTTTTAAAGGAATACACAATTTATCATGACTATGTAAACAGTAGAAAAAAATGTACATGAAACAAGCATCACCAGCAATATTACAGAGAATTTATCTCATGTTAAAAATAGCACATAAGACGACATATGTCATGACATTTGCCGGGGCTGCATGGAGTAGGATACAGCCTGGGTATCATCACCCAAAGACTGTGTGTGTTAGTCACTTAGTCGTGTCTGACTCTTTGTGACCCCATAGACTGTAGCCCACCAGGTCCCCTGTCCATGGGATTCTCCAGGCAAGAATCCTGGAGTAGATTGCCATTTCCTTCTCCAACCCAAAGATTAAGTAAGTAGAATATGATGCATGGTTAGATGGCATCCTCTGTACCAAGCAGATTTAATGATTGTAACTTACATACAGCTTCATGGGTAGATATTTTGATTTTAAGGATAAAAGTAAGAAATAGCCTGAAATCTACATAACACAATATAATTTATGCACATCAGACACATACATACACAACCAATACTACATAGTTTTCAAAGATGGAGGCATATCTAAGGACATAGATTCATATAGACATGGTTACCTACAAAGATGATGGGAATGAGATGAGTCCTAGAAATGATGGGCACATATAATAGAATGAGACAAAAGCATTACCAATAAAGAAAATAGTTAATAAATTGAGAAGCATTGAGTACTTCAAATCTGTGCAGCCAAGATGAGAACTTAAATTTTAAAAGCTAAACCCAATCTGCTACAGCAATACTATAGCAGAGGAGATTTTTAAGGGATCAGTTTCCTTACTTGTTTCACCTTATGTCTACAGAGAGTTAATGTGACACTTAATAGCAGTTTGATAGAAATAGTTGATTAAAGCAGCTGTATTCTGGTTGCTTTTGTCAGGTTATAGGATATTGTATTTTTCTAAAATGTATTTTCCATTAGTGCCTTCATTGTATAAGTGTTGACACTGTATCACATTTGTAAAAGTGAATCAGACATTTAATATTCCTTTAATCTAAAACCCCTCTTAACTGTGTGATTTAATTAACAGATAATTAAATACCAAATATGAGAACTATAGGGACTAACACATTGAGGCTGTATCAGGATGAAAGATGTTTACACTTAACGCAGACTCTCCCCAGACTGAATGAGGCTGGGAATTGCAAGCAAGGCAAAGCGAGAGCCAGCTGATAACAAGCCGTTCATTAAAGCGTTAGCCTCCCTGAGCTTAAAGAATGTCAAAGCCTCTTCTCACACATCCATGGAAAAATTATTACAGAGCAAAAAGAATGCTGCTTTGCATTTGTAATAAAAGGAAAAAAGTTACCTGTTACATTCAAAATTAGTTCTAAAAATACTCATTTCCAGGTTTATTTTCTGATGGTGTTATTTTTCAGATTTATTACTATGACACTCTCTTTATTCAATCTCTCTCCAACTCATTTGCCTTAACTTTTCTGAACTGTGAAGTTGCTTTTTTTGAGTTGTCGCATTGTCCCATGTTATCTTGCATATTACATAGTGGCACTGACACAAATGATACATGGAATTCATTGACATGTTTTGGACATAATCCTAGAATACAATGTTAAAGTCCAGAAGATCAAAAAGATATGCTTTTCGCAGATTGTTATAGTAGACAATAATTTGGAAATTTAATATTGATACAGTGAAAAAAACAAAATCTTAGAACATTAGCTAGAATTGAGTTTACAGTAGTTTTACATTTGTCTACTACAAATTGGCACTTGCCATCAAGGATTAGATCATATGCTGCTATAAGTGCTAATTTTCAACACCCACTAAAGGGAGTTTAGGGTGGAAAGAAGAAATGAGGAACTCTGTGTTCCAAGAAAACTGGCAGAAAATGTCTTCAGATAGTTAGATACTTTCAGGACCCAATTTTATGAGCCCAATTCTTGTATCTCCTCATATCTAGAAAAGAACTAAAATCCTTCATGGTGACAACTGTTCCTCATAACTAGCAGAAACCTTCTGCAAAAAATATGTGCCTGATTGCATGTACTCCCCCTTCACTAATATCATGTATATATTGACTTTCCCTCCTGCCTCTTTGGAGCAGTTTCTCAGAGCTAGCTGAAATGCAGTCTCCAGGGCTATAGCCTTTTTTTTTTTTTTTTTTGCCCCCAATAAAACTTAACTTGCAACTTTCATATTGTGTATTTTTTTTTAAGTTGAAGCATTAGACATGAGGAAATATCAACCTACAGAATTTAAGAGAATTGTCCAATATTCTATAACCAGTGTGTACTAAGTCACTTCAGTTGTGTCTGACTCTTTGTGACCCTATGGGATTCTCCTGCAAGAATACTAGAGTGGGTTGCCATGCTTGTCTCTAGGGGATCTTCCTGACCCAGATCAATCCTGTGTCTCTTATGTCTCCTGAATTGGCAGATAGGTGCTTTACCACTAGTGCCACCTGGGAAGGCCCCTATAACCAGTACTAGAGACTAAAATCCAGAAAAACATCACCCACTCCTTTTCTGTGGTATAACAAAGTACTATATACTGAGGGTAAAGTAATAGATATGGATTCATTTCATTCAGCTTTTAAAGTGGCCAGAACATTGCTTCGGAGAAAAGACCTGGATTCAGATCACTTGGATTCAAATTCTGTCTTTACTGACCACTAGAAATGACTGTTGAAAAATCTTTCTAAGCCTCAGTTTCCTTATCTGCACAATGGCAAAAATAATCACACCTAACTCATTGGGTTGTTGAGAAGACTAAGCGAGATTATTCTGGTAAAGTAATTAGCATGGTGCCAGGTACATAAACAGTTCTGTTCAGTAACTCAGTCATGTCGGACTCTTTGTAACCCCATGGAATGCAGCACACCAGGCTTCCCTGTCCATCACCAACTCCTGGAGATTGCTCAAACTTATGTCCATCAAGTTGGTGATACCATCCAATCATCTCATCTTCTATTGTCCCCTTCTCTTCATGCCTTCAATCTTCTCCAGTATCAGGGTCTTTTCCAATGAATCAGTTCTTTGTATCAGGTGGCCAAAGTTTTGGAGATTCAGTTTCAGCATCGGTTCTTCCAAAGAATATTCAGAACTGATTTCCTTTATGACGGAATGGTTTGATCTTGCTGTCCAAGGGACTCTAAAGAGTCTTCTCTGACAACACAGTTCAAAAGCGTCATTTATTCAGCACTCAGCTTTCTTTATGGTCCATATATGACTACTGGAAATATCATAGTTTCGACTATAGAGACCTTTGTCAGTAAAGTAATGTCTCTGCTTTTTAATATGCTGTCTAGGTTTGTCATAGCTTGTCTTTTACGGAGCAAGCATCTTTTAATTCATGGCAGCAGTCACCATCTCCAGTGGTTAGGCACATAATGATACTCTTTAAATATATTACTTACATTTGTGCTCATGCTTGGTCACTTAGTCAATTCCAACTCATTTTGCGACCCTATGGACTGTAGCCCACCAGACTCCTCTGCCCATGGGATTTTCCCTGCAAGAATACTGGAGTGGGTTGCCATTTCCTTCTGCAGGGGATCTTCTTGACCCAGGGACTGAACCTGTGTCTCCTGCATCTCCTGCATTGCAGGTGGATTCTTTACTGCTGAGCCACCAGGGAAGCCCTATTACTTATCTTAAAAATATGTTAATTCCTCCATTCATAAAACTTTTGAATATTATTCTCCAAGTTAAATTTTGACAAACATAGGTGTAATTCTTATCAGTAAGACATCTGTATCCTGTCCTGCTGGTTATACAGTCAATTAATTCAACAATTAGCTCATGTTTTTCTTTTCATGTTTTCCTATGGATGAAAGTGAAATAAAAATGAAGTTGCTCTGACTCTTTGTGACCCCATGGACTGTAGCCTGCCAGGGACCTCCATCCATAGGATTTTCCAGTCAAGGATACTGGAGTGGGTTGCCATTTCTTTCTCCAGGGGATCTTCCCGATCCAGGGATCAAACCTGAGTCTCCCACACTGCAGGCAGACTCTACCATCTGAGCCACCAGGGAAGCCCATTGTATAATATTTAATAAATTTAATAAATCCACCAATTAACTCTTCTAAAATGTGCTTGAGAATCTCATTGCCTCCTCAGTGCCAATTATCTCCATCTTCCACAGACATTCACTAAAAATCCATTGGATCTTATAAATTTTCACTAGTTCTACCTTCAATACCACAACTCTAAAATCTTATTTCCTATTAAAAACAACAGTCTCTCCAGCCATCTTATTCCTTTACTTCTCAAAATCTCATTTCATCACTGCCTTAGGAATCCTTGATTGCTTGTTTTCTCTCTTCCTCCAGTGCCCATCTTCCCTATCTGTATATTAGAGTCCATAGTCAGCTTCTGAGTATTATCTTCACTTTAAAAGGACAACATTTCAGATTTAGCCATTTAAAGTTTTGAAGACTAATGGTATCCCTTCTTATTTAATAACTACTTATCCAGGTGATGCTAGTGGTAAAGAACCCGCCTACCAATGCAAGATATAAAGAAACATGGGTTTGATCCTTGGGTCAGGAAGATCCCCTGGAGGAGGGCATGGAAACCCACTCCAGTATTCTTGCCTAGAGAATCCCATGGACAGAGGAGCCTGGTGGGCTACAGTCCATGGAGTCACAAAGAGTCAAACACAACTGAAGTGACTTAACACACATGCATCATTCCAATAATCATGTTTCCAGAGATCAAGTGAAATATAGACATGCTTTTTTCCTACAAGAATGAGATGTTATACAACCTGTTTTAGCATCAATAACCTAATAAAATGTATGGCTAAGTGAAATTATATACCTTCAAAAAGTACACCATAGTCCCTAACATACTGATCTCATTAACCACCAGTCTTAGGAATTTGAAATATACATTGCATATTGTTGGACAAAGAATTTTCTGGTACCTAGTGTTGTAGTTTAACTTTAAATTAAATTTCGGAATTTTACTAATTATTATATCAAGAGTCAAGGAATAATGATAAAATATAGGTTATGAATTTTACTAAAGATTATTTCACTTCATTAAAACCATAAAATTTAGAAGCATAATTTCTAATTATAACCCAAACCCTATAATTATAGAAATTTTGCACTAGACATAATATTTTCTAGAAAAGTAGCTAAATACTGAGCTAACTTGTTACTAACAAATTGCATATTTTCTGCATTCAGCATATATACATATTTATCTATATAAATCATATACATATGTACATACATATATAGATAATTGTTTACTACATGACATTTTACATTCTAATCTCTAAATCAAGGCAAATGACCCTCAGCTGCAGAAACCTGCTGTCCCCAGTTCGGGCAGAGTGTTCTGCATTAAGGCTGAGCCAGTGGACACTCACTAGGGCACCCAGAGAAGCAAATAAAATACAATGAGGTACAAAGTGACTTATGCTTCCAGAAATGAGAAGAGTGTGACCAACACAAACACATGTGTTCTTGTCCTCACCCCTTATTGGTTAGAAAGGTAAACCAGGGCAGATCAGATAAAAAGGTAACCCTGAAAACCTTGAAGGTGTGGGGATTCTCAATCAGAACAGAGCCTGCAGTCATAAGTACATGAAAGGAAATGAAATAAAATACGGAAAACAAACATGACAAAAAACTAGGAAATTAAATAAAGAATAATGAACCAGTGTTATGATAATCACTCAAGCACTTTGAGCCTTAATTTGCACAAATACAAACAGAGGTGACAAAATCCCTCTCAGCTTTGAATACATGACCCTAAAAGCTTGTTAAAAACAACAAAATAAATCTAAGAAATATGTATTTTTATTACCCTTTATTATTTTGACTAGGAAATAATATTATTAGATATTTATAAATTTCTCAACTATGTTTTACATTTCCTCATGTCAAATATAAATGTATCATTCACATTTTTGCATAATTATATATCAGAGACCATACTGGCACAGAGCAGTATGGCATGATAGAAGTACATTGATGGTTTAGAATCCAGATCTTGCAGTATACTCTCTCGAAGTCAAGAAAGTGTGCACCTGTGGTGGATTCATGTCGATGTATGGCAAACCCAATAGAGTATTGTAAAGTTAAATTTAAAAATAAATAAATAAATAAATTTTTTAAAAAAAAAAGAAAGTTTGGTATATGTGTGTGTATAATACAAGTGCTGTTTATATAATACACAAATATATCATTATATATAGTATAAAAACATAAATACTATATTACGCATAGAATATATAAAAATTAAATACATATGATGCCTTATAGACAGTGAGTGTTTGAGTGAGTGTTAGTCCCTCAGTCGTGTCCAATTCTTTGAAATCCCCTGGACTGTAGCCTGCCAGACTCCTCTGTCCATGGAATTCTCCAGGCAAGATTACTGGAGTGTGTTGCCATTTCCTTCTTTAGGGGATCTTCCCAATTCAGGGATTGAACCCAAGACTCCTGCATTGCAGGTGGATTCTTTACCATCTGAGCCAATAGGGAAGCCTGGTGATCAAATAAGCAGAAGCTGTTTCTGAATTTGGCAACGTCATTCCATAAATGAAATTCCATTCCTTGAAAAGAAACATGATGAGAATTATCAACCTCTCAGTTTTAGAATATTTATGTAGGATTAGGAACATGCATAATGTTAAGGAAATCTCTTCTCCAAGCAATCACAGAATACTTAGCACATTTTGAATTCCAACATTTTGAGAATATGATAAAGTGCATGAGAAAAAGCTAATTCTTAAATAACTAGTACTTCTTTTTAATAAAAGGCTAATTCCTACCACAAAAGGAAGGTCATGAAAGAAAAGGCTTATCAGTAACAGGAGGAATATGGGAAAACTTTTAAAATAATTAGCAAGAAAAAGGAATGGGGGAAGAGTATATAAAAGGAAGACATGTGAAGAGGTTCACACAAGCATGAAGTCAATTCATTTATTTAAATATTTTAATTTAATTGGGTTATTAAATTTAGTGACAGAAAAGAACTGAAATTATGTAAAAGGACAAGACAGAGGCACACAATGCGCAAAACAAAATTCCTTGTTGCAAAGAAAACAATCACACTGAATTAAATGTTAGAACAAATATATTTCATTAAAGGTAACTACAACATACAATTACTCAAATGTTCTTCTTTTGCAGGACCCTGTCAAACTTTAAACTCTTTTTTTTTTTTTTTTTTGACTTATAAACTATATGGGGAGAATTTTCCCAAGTATTGTAGAAATAAACAATACTTCTCTTGACAAGAGTAATTCTCCTTTAGATGGTGAAAATATTATGGCCACCAAATACAACACACTCCCCTAACACTTTTCTTTTTCCTTTCTGTATTCATCTATAATAAAGCCACAGCTCTGTTTCAACCTAGTTCTCTTCTCCGCAGCACCTACTCTGCCACAAACAATTATAGAAGAAAACAACAATTGAGGCTTCCTGGTTTCATCACTTTAAACTTAGTATCACAAATTCTAGGGTTTTCCATGCTGCCTCATGACAGACCTTTGTCAGTGACCTCTCTCCTTCTCCAAGATAACTAATCCATACATTCTCCTCAGTTTTAACAACTTCTTCATTTCTCATGCTCAGTTTGCTATCTCGTTCCTTCTGCTGAGGAAGTAGAGGCAGTCCTAAGTAATTCTTTCACCATCACCAGACCTACCTCCCTATTGGCTTCCTTGCTATATATCACACCTCATTATCACTGATAGCATGTCCTTCTGCTGCCCCTGACTAAGAGGAGCTCCCTCTATGGTGCACTGGATTCCATCCTTCCCATCTACTCATCCACACAGCTCCTCAATAAATCTCTATCTCTCTTTCAATATCAGCTATTTCTTTCTCTGTACTTGGTCATTCTCAGCAAATTCACATTTGTGGATATGATCCCCGGTGATCTCAGCCTGCAACAGCTTGGAATGGAGCTTGGGTTCCCAAACAGAGATTGAGGCTGGGTTGAGCGGTGAATGCACCAGATCCTAGCCAGTAGAGCAGTGGTCAATAATAAGGGCCCTGGCCCTTCAGTTTTGCAGCAAAGAATTTCCACAAAGACAGAAAGCAGTGAAGCAAGTATTTACTAGGAGGAAATAGTACAGTACATATGGTTATACACTCAGGCAGACTCTGAGGGAGAGTTTCTGAGTTGCACCTTCATGGTAGTTTGAATTACTTTTATGGGGTAATTCTTCTGGGTTTCCTTTGGCCAGTTATTCTGATTTGCCTGGTTCATAGTCCATATGTGGTATATCTCAGGATCCTTCCATGTTTGTATGCACATCTCTTAGCCAAGATGGAACCAACCAAAAAGGCTTCTGGGTAGAACATTCCTTGACATGATTTCCCATTGGCCTCTAAGGAGTCACTTCTGTGCATATGTGGTCAAGGAGGTCTCCTGATTTGGGGAATGAGAAATATGTGGTCTTGGCAGGGTCCAGCCTCCTGCCTTAATTGCCCTGATATTGTCTTGGAGTTTCAGGCAATAGAGAATTAATCGCCAATTGCTTTACCCTGGGCGGCAGGTGCGGATGGAGTGTCATCTGCTTCCTGTCTCAAAAATCTCTCTCCTGTTTAAAACTGACAAATTTTCGTGATCTACATGCACCTCTAGCTGTGTCCTAACTGTGTGCTCCTATTACTGGCTACAGCTCTTTAAAGTTCTTAGAGTCACTGTCTGTACCGTCTATAGTCCCTTTTAAGATTCTCCCACCAGGCTCTCCCACCAGGCTCTCCCATTCAACCAAACTGTTCTTGACAAGTTCACCAATCACTTTCGCTTTGTCAAATACAGTGATGAATTCTCTCAGCCTTCACGATACTCAGTCACTTGGAAGTAAGGACATAATTGATCACTTCCTCTCTGCTGAATTAATCTCCTGACTTGGTTTTCACGGTTCCACTTTGAAATATCTCTTGATTTTCCTCCCACATTAATGTCTGCTTCTTCTCTTTGTATCTTTCCTTTGCTACTACTTCTTTGTTTTCCTGTCATTTGATGTCAGAATGCTCAAGGGTTCAGCCTCCTATCAATAAATCTGCCTTAAGTGACTCAATCTAGCCTTTCTAAGTGTCTGCTATAGTATAGTTTATAGATCTTTACACTGATGTCTACAAAACATACCCCTCCAGTTTCAGCTCTGCACCACTCCTGATCTCCAAATTGCTATATCCAGATCCCTACATGACATTTCCACGTGAATAACTAAAAGGCAACTCAGACATCTGTCTAAATACAGAATTACTGATCCACCCCTCCTCAACAAATCTCCATTCAGTGTTATGTATCTTAATAAAGGACAGCAGTATTTACACCTTGGAATCACTAATGACTTTCTTACAAATACTACATCATACATATCAGTAAATTTTGCTGGCTGAAGACTTTATTTCTGCTGTTACTGTCCAATTTTTCTCTACCTCTCTACCACCTTGGAGTAAGCGCCTGTCATTTTTCCCTGGGCTGATGCAATAGCCTTATAACCTGACTTCAAAAACTATTTTCAGGACAACCAATGTATCTCTTTAACAATAAATCTGATTATGTTGTCATTCTAATCAGAACATTCTAGTTTCTCATCACAATCAGAACTGAAATCAAGATACCTACTTTGATCTCCAAGGCACTGTGTGAATCTGGCTCTATTTAACCTGCTATCATTCATCCCTTTGTTCAGTCTCCTTGGCCACATTGGCCTCCTATTGTCCTTTGAGAGAGCAGGCACAATGTCACCTTAGGGCATTTGCATTTGCTCCTTTCTTTGCAAGGGTGGTCTTACTCCAGATAATTTACATGACAATCTTTTTGATATGGACCTAACAGAAGCAGAAGATACTAAGAAGAGGTGGCAAGAATACACAGAAGAACTGTACAAAAAACATCTTCATGACCAGATAATCACAGTGGTGTGATCACTCAACTAGAGCCAGACATCCTGGAATGCAAAGTCAAGTGGGCCTTAGGAAGCATCACTACGAACAAAGCTCATGAAGGTATGGAATTCCAGATGAACTAGTCGAAATCCTAAAAGATGATGCTGTGAAAGTGCTGAACTCAATATGCCAGCAAATTTGGAAAACTCACCAGTGGCCACAGGACTGGAAATGGTCAGTTTTCATTTCAATCCCTAATAAAGGCAATGCCAAAGAACTTTCAAACTACCACACAATTGTACTCATCTCATACACTAACAAAGTAATGCTCAAAATTCTCCAAGCCAGCTTCAACAGTATGTGAACTGTGAACTTCTAGATGTGCAAGCTGGATTAAGAAAGGCAGAGGAACCAGAGATCAAATTGACAATATCCACTGGATTATTGAAAAAGCAAGAGAGTTGCAGAAAAACATCTCTTTCTGCTTTATTGACTATGCCAAAGCCTCTGCATGGATCACAACAAACTCCAGAAATTCTTAAAGAGATGGGAATATCAGACCACCTGACCTGCCTCTTTAGAAGTCTATATGCAGGTCAGGAAGCAACAGTTAGAAGTGGACATGGAACAACAGGCTGGTTCCAAATAGGAAAAGGAGTACATCAAGGCTGTATATTGTCACCCTGTTTATTGAATATATGCAGAGTACATCATGAGAAAGCCGGGCTGGATGAAGTAACAATCTGGAATCAAGNTGAGAGTTAGACTATAAAGAAAGCTGAGCGCTGAAGAATTGATGCTTTTCAACTGTGGTGTTGGAGAAGATTCTTGAGAGTCCCTTGGACTGCAAGGAGATCCAACCAGTCCATCCTAAAGAAGATCAGTCCTGGGTATTCATTGAAAGGCCTGATGTTGAAGTTGAAAGTCCAATACTTTTGCCACCTGATGTGAAGAACTGACTCATTTGAAAAGACCCTGATGCTGGGAAAGATTGAGGGCAGGAGGAGAAGGGGATGACAGAGGATGAGATGGTTGGATGGCATCACTGACTCAATGGACGTGAGTTTGAGTAAACTCAGGGTTGGTAATGGACAGGGAGGCCTGGCATGCTGTAGTCCATGCGGTCGCAGAGAGTGAGACACAACTGAGTGACTGAACTGAACTGAACTAATGCATCTTGCTGCAGGTCATCTTTCCTTTCCATAAATGCCACAGCCACGGTGCTCTCTAGGACTATTTTTCTTCATTATATTTATGTATTGGATTTATGTCCTTCATTAGGGTATAAAGGCCTAAAGGTCAGGCTTGTGTCTTATTTAATTTTGTTATTCTGGTTTCTTCTTTTCCTCCTGCCCCAAAGTGCCAAGCAGAAGTCTTACACATAGAAAGAAAGAGTTGGTCAGTCATGTCTGACTCTTTGCATCCCCATGGACCATAGCCTGCCAGGCTCCTCTGTCCATGGGATTCTCCAGGCAAGAATACTGGAGTGGGTTGCCATTCCCTTCTCCAGGGGATCTTCCCAACCCAGGGATTGAACCTGGGTCTCCCACAATGGAGGCAGATGCTTTACCATCTGAGCCACCAGGGAAGCTCAATAGGAGGTGCTCAATAAATTATTTTTTGCAAGAATCAATGAAATGCAGTGCTAAACTTACTGTTGGGGGAATAACAGATCAAGGATCTTGCTTTCAGTTAATTTAAATCTGTGAGTCAGCTATAAAGCATCCTTGACATTGCAGTGGCCAATCTCGAATGACACACTCAGACTGCCCTTTGAATCTCTGACACTCTCTGCTGAAATTTTGGATGTCCTCTGCTAAAGTGCTAAATGGATTGAAAAAAACTATCTAAGATGAAGGAAAAAATGGTTTTGAGAATTTGAGGGTATCTTTTGAACTAATTGGTTGTGATACGAAAAAAAATTGAGAATTACTTTATAGCCAGACAAAATTTTAAAATTTATAGAAATAAATATTATTTTAAGGTGCATAATGTATGGGAGACAATTTCCATTTATCAATTCTACCTCAAAAAAAAAAAAAAAAACAACTGAAAAAAACTTAGGAGAGGAAGAGAAGAAAAGACCCCTGCGTTTACAATCTGAATCTTAATCTCTAGTTATCTTTCTTTTATATATAATGTCAAGTAACAAGGAAGATATAGGAAAATACTTGGAAATTTCCACCTAAAACAATTTTTAAAAATAGAATTAGTCCTTATTTAAAAATTTTTTTATTTATTACTTTTTGGCGATGCTGGATCTTCATTGCTGCATGTGGGCTTTCTCTAGTTGTGCATGGGCTTTTAAATACAGTGGCTTTTCTCACTGCAGAGCATAGGCTCCAAGGTCACGTGGGCATTGCAACTGTGGTGCGTGGGCTTAGTAGCCCCGCAGCATGTGGCATCCTCCCAGATCAGGAATCGAACCCATGTCCCCCGAATTGCAGGGCAGATTCCTAACCACTAGACCACCAGGGAAGTCCTAAAACAATTTCCATTTGGTGTATCTAGCTGGGAGCCAAAAATGATTAAAGAAATCCTTGAATTATCTTGATGATTTTCTTAGCTTCATATTAATTATCAGAATAAGAAACCTAACGATCTAATCATTCTTCAAGAAGAAACTGGCATATCAATTTCCCAGTGGAAGGATGTAGAACAGACCATGGTTTTAGGAGCATGTGGCTACTGGCCCAGGTTACAAAGCTCAGCAAATATTACAGTGGAGGAGAGATCTTATTTATTGCAAGGTTCTCCTGGCTATGCTTTGCAGTTCATTTTTGCACTGAGTGTCCGATACCTTTAGTGATCCCTCGGAGGTATCAGCTCTCTGTGTCTTTTCCTCTGCCACATCTTCTGAGAAGCTCTTCAGCTGGCCTTCTGTTTGTTGTTTCTTTCACTTCCCCTAACATCATGTGCTTCTCTGAGGATAAACTTTGTCTGAAGCAGGTTAGCCAAAGTGACAATGTTGGTTTTTCTCACTCGGAGGATGGTCCTTGTTATCTCAGTGGTGGAAGAAGGACCTGTCCTTGGTGGGTGGGGCTCTCCTGGGACTCGCCTGTGTTCCGTGATCGTGGCCAGGCCCGTGTCGTTTCTGGCGGGGCATTGCAGTTCCTTTTCCCGGCCGGTGGTCTCCCTGGTTATTCTAGCTCCTGAATCAGAGCGCCTCGCAGGGCCCAGCAACCTGCTGTTCCCACGTGCATTTTCGTGATATGACCAGCCCCTGTTTTCTGTTATCTGACAGACTTTCATCTGTCGGATGACAATGTCGGATAATAACGTTTCACCATTATTTTCTCTAGAAAATTCCAATCCATGATTATGGTGAAGAAAATCTTGCTCAGGAAGAATGACTGTTTCCGTTGATTTCAGTTTGTCAAA
This sequence comes from Neotragus pygmaeus, assembly GCA_006410875.1. Taxonomy (NCBI): domain Eukaryota; kingdom Metazoa; phylum Chordata; class Mammalia; order Artiodactyla; family Bovidae; genus Neotragus; species Neotragus pygmaeus. The sequence continues at coordinate 712,179 of SJYV01008642.1, forward strand.
GGAGGCAGTATGTGCAAGGAGGGTAAATGTCTGATCTCAGTTGGCTACAGCCCAGTGTTAGAAAGGTCAGCTTTACAGGGTCTCGTCTCAGATGGACTGATTAGTAAGCCTTGCTCCATTACTATTTTTTCAAGCATTTTCTTTGCCTCTGTATTCTCCATCATAATATACATAAACAGTGTTTTATACTTCATATGGGTGTTGCAAAGATTAAATGAGTAAACACTTATAATTCTTGAAGCAAGCATATGGTAAGCTCTTAATAAATGTTCTACGGTATTATTATAATATTATGATTCATTCAGTATTTTAACAAATAACTACTTAGCATTACCGCGAGCCAGGCTCTGTGCCGGATGCTGGTCATTCACAATGGACCAATAGGTTCTTATTGTGAAGAATGCTGTAAAAATGTTTAGAGGGTTGCCAGTCCAGATCGAGCCTAGTCCAGGGGATTTAGGAGAGACAAGTTTTAAGAATTGACACTGTCAGCTCAGATCAAGGAATCCAAAGCTTATCCTTATTTCTAAAAGATCTACTTTATTTATTTTCAGTGCCGTGTAATATTCCACAGTATAACCAGACCATGATTTCTTCGTCCACTGCCGTGACAAAAAATGTTACAATAAACATCCTTGTATATTTATATTCTCCTGCTCCCTGCACTGTTCTGTAGGCAGACACAGTGAATTAGAATTTCTGGGTCAAATCATAAGGTCATAAGACACAGCCAAACCAAATGGCTTTGTAATAAGCTTTGTAAATATGCCATTAACTTATGTCCACTAAATAAACAAAATGTATAATAGATGGCAGTGTGAAATTTGGATTTTGCATTCATTCCTCAAACGTTTATGAAACATTAACTGGACCAGGTAGTCTATTAAGGGATGAGTTATGTTCATATATCCTTGGATTCTTCTTTCAATGGTACTTTCTGAAAACACTTTGGATAGGGCCTGGCATAGAGCATGCAAAGCTGGCTATTTCTCCTTGTCCCTCCTCATCTTGTTTCTCTGATGAAGGTAATTGTTCTCTCTTGTAATTCAAAATATTTTTCATCATATGACTTGTTTAGTATTTATTACTCATCATTTTGCCCTTGCATTGGTATTATCTTTTTATGCTTGGAGCCAAGGTAACTACTGGTGAGCTTCCTTGGGCAGTTGTTGCAGGAATGTTGCCAAAGTTTGGGGCTGTGGGAGGAGCTGGTAGGTGTTTGATAGCACAGTTTTATTGTTTTCTTTCTTTTTTAATTGTGGTAGAAAATCACATAATGTGAAGTCTACCTTCTTCAATTAAAAAAAAACCTTTTATTTATTGATTTTGGCTTTGCTGGGTCTTGGTTGCTGAGCGTGGGCTTTCTCTAGTTGCTGAGAGTGGGGGCCCCTCTCTAGTGGGGGGCTCGGGCATCTTGCTGCAGTGGATTCACGTGTTGCGGAGCACAGGCTCCGCGCATGCGGGCTTCAGCAGCTGTGGCGCGTGGGCTCGATAGTCGTGGCCCCCGGCTCTAGAGCGTAGGCTCAGTGGCTGTGGCGCATGGGGTTAGGCAGCATGTGGGATCCTGGACCAGGGACCGAACCCATGTCTCCTGCACTGGCAGGCGATTCCTTTCTACCGAGCCACCAGGGAAGCCCCTACCCTCTTAGATTTTTAACGTGTTCAGTACAGTATTGGAAACTACATGCCTATCACATAGCAGTAGATCTTTCTCATCTTGTATGAGTGAGCCTCTATACTTACTGAACAGCAACTCTCCTTGTCCCTCTCCTGCTAGGCCCTAGTAATTATCATTCTGGTTTTCTGCTTCTATGAGTCTGAAGTTCTTAGATACCTCATAAAAATGGAATCATGCAGTATTTTCTTTCTGACTGCTTATGTCACTGAGCATAATGCCCTGTTTTCTTAGGTAGAGGTTACAGTCAGGCAAAATCCTTGTGATTCTGTAGAATATACCCTCCTTGTGGCTAGTCCTATGGGGCCTCAGTGGAGGATAGCTGTATTAAGATTCTATTTCTTTCTTTAAAAAAAAAATTATTTATTTATCCAGGTTTTAGTTGGATGCAGCATGCAGAATCTACCATCTTCATTGTGGCATGCTGGATCTTTAGCTGTAGCCTGTGGGATCTAGTTCCTGACCAGGCATGGAACGTGGGCCTTGGGAACTCAGAATCGTAGCCACTAGACTACCAGGGAAGTCTCAAGGGTCTATTTCTATGATAGAGACCTCCTACACATCCTCTTTTGAGCCTCTTAAAATCCAAATAAGTAGGTCCAATGATCAATGTTTTCTTTTTTAATTTATTGAAGTATAATTGATTTATAACATTGTGTTAGTTTTAAGTGTATAGCAAAGTGAATTAGTTACACACATATATATGCATATATCTGGGAGAAGGCGATGGCACCCCATTACAGTACTCTTGCCTGGAAAATCCCATGGACAGAGGAGCCTGGTAGGCTGCAGTCCATGGGGTCGCAAAGAGTCAGACACGACTGAGCAACTTCCCTTTCACTTTTCACTTTCCTGCATTGGAGAAGGAAATGGCAACCCACTCCAGTGTTCTTGCCTGGAGAATCCCAGGGGTGGGGGAGCCTGTTGGGCTGCCGTCTATGGGGTCACACAGAGTTGGACACGACTGAAGTGACTTAACAGCAGCAGCAGCAGCATACATATATCTACTCTTTTTTCAAGATTCTTATCCCATACAGAGTATTGAGTAGAGTTCCCTGCACTATACAGCAGATTCTTATTAGTTATCCATTTTAAGTATAGCAGTGTGTGTATGTCAATCCCAGTCTCCCAATTTAAGTCTGGTTTTTTTTTTACATTTGTGACTCTATTTCTGTTTTGTAAATAAATTCATTTGTACCCTTTTAAAATTTTTATTTAATTGCTGTACTATTTTATTTTAGCTTCTACATATAAGCAATATCATACGATATTTGTCTTTCTGGGATTGATGTCTGACTGACATTGATCGAGAACCCAGAAAGGCTGGGCCACGTCATCACTGACCACACGGTCAGGACTGGAGGTGCAGAGATTTTGGTCCATGTCTCTCTCCCTCCAAAGGTCGTGTTTGAAAACAATATCCTCAAGTTTCTTTTCTGTGGAGGTCAACTTCCTCCAGGTTCCAGCTGTGAGATCAAAATATGGCGGACACGGAATGATTTTGAAATTTGTGTGTCTCTAGACTTGCCTTTGAAAGTCCATGTGTTAGTGTCCAAATGGGCTCTTTTCCAGTTTCCATGGACTCATGTGACCCACCTCCAGTGACCCAGCCCAGACGCCCCCCTTCCTTTTCATCCAGTCCACATCAGAATTGAGCAAGGGCCCTTACTTGCTTTGGCAAGTGGTGCTAATGTTGATGGTTGGTTTCACATGTGTCCTAAAGACAAATCTTGGCTTTGTGAGACCATAAGTAGTGGGGGAGTGGGGGCGGGTCTTAAGTCAGGGCTCTTCTGACAACATCTGCAGGGGACCACTCCTCACCCTCCCTCCAGTCCCCCAGCCTTCTCCTCACTTTTCCTGGCATTTCCGTAAGCATCAGGCTCTCCAGCCTTTGGGGAAATGGACTAGCCTTCTCACTACTGTCCTCGAAACAGATGAAGGGAAATTGCTCGGTCCCTTGTACATAAGCAATAACAAACATGGAGGCTCATTAAACTTCCCTTTTTATTTCTTCAAGATTTCTTCCATTAAGCATTCTGTTCTCCCGTCAAAATCTGAAGTGTGCTCCAGCAGCCCTGTGTAGCCAAATATACGATGGGTCCATTCATTTAGCATATTGTCGTTTTCAGACGTTATGTCTTGTCAAAGAAAGACACTCACAGAAATAAAACAAAAGAACAGAAGTCTCCAAATGAATGGGCTTGCTTCATGGAGGAGAAAGTTGAAGTATTAAAATCGCTCATCAGATGTTCTGAAAAATCATTTCAGCTGCTCGGAAAAAAAAAAAAAAAGAAACAAAATTTTATTTTGAAGGATGTGTTCCAAGAACTTCCCCTTTGATTTTTTTTTAAAAAAGCCATCTGTCATGTTTGTTTCATTCCAGCCTTGAAGTAAATAGATTTAGAGCGTCTACGGCGGCCATTGAAACCTTCCGCGGAAGAACAGAAAACAGCCTGCTCCGTCAGTGCCCTTCTGGTATACTTTAATCAAAAGGCTTTGAAACTGGAAAAAAAAAAAACCCATAGACATTTTGCTTGAGTTGGGATATGGTGTGCAGAACACAGGATGTTATTTTGACCTACCGTTGAATGTCGCAAAACTTTCCCTTTTACTCTGGGGGGCAAGGAGAGACTAATGCAGAATGACTTTTTATAGGCACTAGGGTATTTCTTCTCCCCTTTTATTCTTTGGTTGAACCCTTTGAACATGAGGCTTCATTTTCCAGATAGAGGTGAGCCCCGGGAGTGCAATTCTTCATTTAGAATAAAGAAGCCTGACTTTTCAGTTCAGCTTGTCTGCTTAACCTCATGATGTAATTTTCACTTTCTTACTGATTTCACCACAAAGCTTGCTGTACCCTAGAAGAATCCCCAAGGTGTTTAGACATTTCTCCTGTCTTTCCTTTTGAACCTGATGCTTTTGTCCCCTCAAGGCCACATGGAAAGAAGACCCATGAACTGGGCGTAGCTCCCTCCCTTGAGACTGAATAATTGTTCCCTGTAAAAGGAGGCTTTCACAGATCAATAACGGCCTCGGAGCAGGGAAGAAAACAAGCATGTGAGAAACTCATTATAATATAAAAATATTCTAAATAAATAAATGGCATGTACTAACATGCTCAAAATAAGAGTGTGGAAGTGACTGACAAAGTGTGAGCTTGTAAACTCGGATACAGGGCTGTGCAAAAGCTCCGTGATGATTAAAAATGACGGTGCTTATAGACGAGTTCAGTGATAATTTGTTTAAAATAGATGGGCCAACTCTGCCGTTTATATGTGTGGATAGAAGGAAAATTAGCATACGTTGTAGGCTGTGAAAGTAGCCTGATTAATAGTTTAAAACATCAAGGACTCATTAAAATGTAAACAGAACTTAAGAAACAATGAGACGGCACTGAAATATTTACTGAAAGAATGATATCATATTTGGGATTAGCCTGGAGATAGCCCAGCCTGTGTGTGGTGGGGAGCGGCTGGTGAGGATGCAGAAAAAACACGATGGCTTAATCGTCAGTAGACATTGGAACTGGGTGAAAGGTACCTAAGGGGGCAAAATTTCCAGAAGGAAATAAAAGGATGAGAGGGCAAAACAATGTGACATATTGAAGCGTTTTGGAATATTGGAGTGCTTTATCCGAGCTTGAGGTAGAAAAGCACAGTCTCTAGACGTAGCTTATTTTGACAAGTTTTCCTTAAATACTGATCAGTGACAAGAGAGAGGAGGGATGACCATTAATGATCTTTTGTCTTACTCCAGTCGGCAGAGCTCAGAAAGAAAAGAGAAAGCTGCCTTGTTAATTTCATTTCATTTAAATAAATGATAAATCAATTTTAAAAATTAATTTAAAATGCTATCTTATAATTCAGATATTCGCATCACTTGTTTTCTCCCCTAGTAGAGGGTAAGTTATTTCAATTGCTGACTTTGCTTCTTGGATAACTTTGTACCTGTTACAGGATCTAGCAGACAGCTTGGTCTGTATTTAACACTTAGTACCTTTTTGGGTATTGGGTGAGTGTGCTTAGTCACTCAGTAGTGTCTGACTCTTTGTGATCCCATGGACTGTAGCCTGCCAGGCTCCTCTGTTGATGGGGATTCTCCAGGTAAGAGTACTGGAGTGGGTTGCCTTGCCCTCCTCCAGGGGATCTTCCCAACCCAGGGATTGAACCCAGGTCTCCTGCATTGCAGGTGGATTCCTTACCATTTGAGGAAGGGAAGCCCATTGGGTGAATAATAACTTTAAACATGCATATCTGATCAAACATTTTAGACTCCCAGTTGTATACCTTATTCACAGTAAATGCTCTCCAAACCACATTGAAAGCTGGAACGTATCATTGTTCTTATTGGTACCTAAGAAGAGAGTAATGGAAAGTATTTCTTTTTCTCTTGCCCTCACCCCCCACCTTTCTATTGGATCTTGGAAGGCCCCGTGCTCAGCTTACATCTGCAAATACATATATTATTTAGAGCTGTTTGACAGAGCACATTCTTGTTTTCAAGCTAAACTGAGGGAAATGGCTTATGTCAGTGACAGATCCCCGAGAGTTGGTTTTTCCAAAACAGAATTTTGTGAAGGCTTCAGATTTTTCAAAGGGCTTTCAATTCGGTGATGTTGTTGGAAAAATATTTGCTTCCAAATCAGTGTGCAGTGTAAAACAGAAGGGCTCAGGCCTCGCTGCTTTGCATGAGCAAGAATGAGAAGTATCATTACCGTCTTTGATTCAAACAGTAATTCCTGCTGCTGGGGGAGCTGAGCCGCTCTGGAAAGAAGCAGGAGCCTGTTGGTATTGTTAATATTCCATAGCACTTGAAATCACCGTACCTGTGTCTTAGTAGTGGGCAGACTGATAGTTCAAACTGTGATTTGTAACACGTTGGTGAATATCTTGACACTTAGGTCAGGTCTGATGTCAGATGAGAAGAGAGAAATTAGCATATTTGGTAATGATTCTGTTGTGATTACAGCAAAGAGACCCTCATCCCACATCTGGCCCACGTATTACTGTTTCTCCAGGACCTCAGAGGCTTGTCAGTATTTTTGGAAGCTTTTGGTGCTTGGCGCCAAACTGGAGACGACAACAATCTGTTTATTTATTTTCTGATAGGGAATGTTCTGGAAGGACCAGATGGGAAGAACTCTTATGGGCAGTCTTCAAATGACTCTTAGAACAAAGTTTAAAATCAGGTATTTTCACTTCAGATGTGACCGTCCTTCCACCCTGAGTGTCTCTGAAAAAAGAATCTGATTCCCCAGTCCCAGATGAGGAGGAGCCCCCAGGGCAGAGTTAGAAGGAGGAAATCAGACAAAGCAGGACCACTTTCCTCCCTGCATTGCTCTTTGGCAGAGTCAGCCTGGGGTTCTTTCCGTCAGTGCAAGGCTATATTTACACCACCTTAGGAATAAAACGCCAACACAAGAGAGAAATAACTCATGGAGTTTCACTTAAGCTGTATTTTCAAATGACCTCATAGACTCTTTAGTTTCTACCTGGAAATAACTGTAGACCTGAGTACTTTCAGCAACTCAGGGAAATGTGACTTGTGAATCTAATTCTTCAAACTGAACCACGATCTTTTGGTCTGGAAAAACCATCTCAAAAAATAGAAGTTCAGGGACTTCCCTGGCGGTCCAGTGGTTAAGATGTTGTCTTCAGCTGTTTGCAAGCCAGAAAGAAGGCTCTTACCAGTCACCAAAGAATCAGGAACCAAATCTGCCAACACCTTGATTTTGGATTCCTCAGCCTCCAGAACTATGAGAAATAAATATCTATTTATTTTTAAAGGACTTCACCTTCCACTGTGGGGAGTGTGGGTTCGATCCCTGGTTAAGAGTTAAAGTCCCACATGCTTCGCAGCCAAAAAAGCAAAATATAGAACAGAAGCGAGATTGTAATACATTCAATAAAGTCTACAAAAATGGTCCACATCAAAAAGATCTTTAAAAGAAATAAATGTACAGGACTGGGTGGTAAAAGAAACTGTCCTGGTATCCTCTGAGAGGGGATGAGACTTCTGTCTCCTCCTTCCCCAGCCTCTCCTTTCTAGACCCCGCTNTGTGGTGTTGGAGAAGACTCTTGAGAGTCCCTTGGCCTGCAAGGAGATCCAACCAGTCCTTTCTGAAGGAGATCAACCCTGGGATTTCTTTGGAAGAAATAATGCTAAAGCTGAAACTCCAGTACTTTGGCCACCTCATGCGAAGAGTTGACTCACTGGAAAAGACTCTGATGCTGGGAGGGACTGGGGGCAGGAGGAGAAGGGGACGACCGAGGATCAGATGGCTGGATGGCATCACGGACTCGATGGGCGTGAGTCTGAGTGAACTCCGAGAGATGGTAATGAACAGGGATGCCTGGCGTGCTGCGATTCATGGGGTCGCAAAGAGTCGGACAGGACTGAGCAACTGAACTGAACCTTAAACATGCTCAGAACACTTATATCAGTTTCACAGTTGGTTAGACTCATCTAAGACAAAGCCTATTTTATAGTAAAAGTGTTGAGTGTCTTGTGTAATTTATTGAATACTGTACTGCAAGTGATAAGTAGAATGATTTCATGGGTACAGAATGGTTGTAAGTTTGTCAGCTGTTTACCCTCATGACCACAGGGTTGACTGGGAGCTGAAGCTCGCTGTCACTGCCTAGGGTTACAAGGAGTTTCATATCACATATCACTAGCCCAGGAAACGATCCAAATTCAAAATTTGAAGTATGGTTTCTATTGTATGGATATTGCCTTTGCCCCATTGTAAAGTCAAAAATTGTAAACCATGGTAAATCAGGGGCCATCTGTATTCTTAAAGGTCTTTTTGTTTGTACAGCCTCATGGCTAAGTACATTACCTTACCCAGAGTTGTGTCATGTTTTGGGGATGGATACCTGGTTGAATGTCTGAAGCAACAAATGAAATTAAAATATTGGAAAAGAGAAGGAGCATGATGGAAAAAAATTATCAGGAAGGCCTCTCACATGATGGGAATTTGAGTTGAAGGTAGATTTGATGGACAGGTAGAACAAGGGTAAACAGAGGAGAGGGGAATGTATTTTATGTTGGAGAGCATAGTTTAACAGGAAGATTAGAAAGCATTAGGTTGTTGTACCAAGGAATGTTTAGAGACAGCATGAGCTCCCAGAAAGATGGAAATGCAGACCACATTGTTACACGTTTTGTTTTCTTCCACCTCCATAAGCAGCATGTAGTCATTAGGTTCCCTGGGACTTGGAATTAAAAATATCAGAAAGGAGAAGGAGCATAATGGAGGAAATTTATCTGGAAGCCCTCTCACTTGATGGGAATTTGAGTTGAAGGTGGGTTTGACGGTTTGTTGAACTTGGAGTTGAATCTCAGTTAAGCCACTAACTAGCTGTGTGACCTTCGGTAGCCTTACTAAACCATTTTGAGCCTCAATATCCTCACTTGTAAAATAGAGGTAATACTAATCATTTCACAGAGTAGTTGTAAGGAGTAAATATGTACATATACATACATATATATATATAGTTATCGGCTTTCAATATTTGTTTCTTTCAAGAACAGTGTAATTCCTAGCTGTAAGACTAGGCTTTTGCTATAACATATATATATATATAATATACAGTATGTGAAATGTTAGATACCTGTAAATTTTTTTCTGCCTATTTTTTCCTATAAAAGAGCACAAGGTATATTCATGCTCTTGCTCTAACAAAGTAATGAAAGTGAGCGTGTCAGAAAACATGATGATGCCAGCTGCTTTGTTCTGCTGGAGTTTCTTTAGTTATGCCCTGATAATCATCCAGCAGGTCCAGAGAGAGCAGACCACATTGCTGTTCAGTTCAGACACTGATGTGTTTGGCTGCATCTCACAGAAGATTCAAATATAGCCTGATTTCTGTTTCCTTTCCTAGTTTCAGATTCAGACGCGTCTCCTCTTTCTATTGTGAACTGCACAAATCTTTCATCTCAGCTTGCAGTTTGTGATCTAAAGCTCAAGCTATCAGGACTGAAATACAGTCACACTCTTTCTTTCTGCCCATTCTTTCCTTCTGGATCTGATTCTCTGTGCTTTATTCCCTGTTATCAGTATCTGAAGGTAAGTATCAGGGAATCTTCCTCTTTGTTTTCTTTTATCATACACCTCCCAAGTAGCTCATTTGCTCCTTCCTTCATTTGCATCCAAATTCTTAACTTTTGCTAAACTAGTACACTAGTAACTGCAGTTGGCTTCCCATTTCCATTCTCTACTCCAGTCTTCTGCCAAAAGGATTGTTCTAAAATATGAAATTAATCATCCAACTCTTGCTTTGTGTTCACTAGTTCCAAATTACCAACATGATTAAATTTGAGCTTCTCTGAATGACGCCTCAGGTCTTTTATAGTATAGGCTCTCTCTTTTCTTTTAAGTTTATTATCCTCCCTTTTATTACCCCATCCTTCTTCTTTATTCTCTATGCACATATAATGTGAAATTTACCGACTTCCTAAAAATGCTATGTTGGGATATCTTTGCATGCTTTTATGTGCTCCTTCCTCTGCATAGGATATTTCCTTCCTTATGTAATTGGAAGGAAATGCTAGTCATCCTTCAAGACCCTGTTAGATGTTGCATATTTTGGGAAGACTTTTTTTAATTTCTTCTCTCCTCAACCTCCCCTTCTCTGCCATGGCCTATGGAGTGGTGCTATCCAATATGGTAGCTCCTAGCAACATTTGGCTATTCAAATATAAATTAATTACAATTAGTAAAATAAAATATACAGTTCCTTAATTGCACTAACACGTTCAAATGTTCTTTAGTCATATGTGGCTAGGGGACTTCTGTATTGGGCAGCACTTGTCTATTACAGAAAGTTCTGTTAGACAAAAGAACTTGTCTGTTACAGAAAGTTCTGTTAGACAGCTCTGCATAGGGTTAACCATACCTTACTCTATATTACCTCTTCTTTTGACATTTCCATTGTTGCACTTACCATATTGTTTATTTATTTACATATCTATTTTCCTATTAGAGAGTAATGTTTAGAGGGCAAAGATATATCCTCTCCATTTCTGTATATTTGATTTTGAGCTGTGTTAACATATTCAACAAAGTATTCAACAAAATTTTTGAGTTGAATTGATTCAGTGAATTTTAGAAGGCACAGTTGCCTCTATTTGAAGACTTCTAATGGTGAGACAGTCACATGGCAGCATATTGCATATATATTCATAAATAATATTTATTGTATATAGTATTTTTATTTATGTTTATTAATTTAGGTAAATGAATGCAAACCAATTTAAACTTACTTCTAGTTAATGAACATCTGCATATGTCTACCCTAGAGACAACAGTAGTTAATGTTTTGCCGTGTTTCCTTCCTTTCTGTCTTTTTTTCTCTATAGGTGTATGTACACACACAGAAGTTTCTTGCTGATCCTAAATTGTTCACTTGTATTTCCTAAGAATAAGATATACTCTGTATAACTATCATGTCATTCACATGTAAGAAAATTAGCATTAATATTGAAATTTCTTCAGTTGTTCCCCAAATACCATCTACAGCTATGTTTTTGATTCAGAATCCAATCAAGAATCATGCATTGCTTTTTTTTTTAATGTCACTTCAGTCGCTTTTAATCTGAAAAGTATCCCTGTCTTTTTTGATTGTGTTTCATGACAGATTTTTTTCCAAAGAGTTAAGCCAGTGATCTTACGGAATGTACCATGTTCTCAATATGTGTGATTGGTTCCTTATGATTAAATTTAGGTCACATTTTGACATCAAGCCTACATAAATAATTATGTATACCATTTATTACATTATATTAGGAGGCTCATAATTTCAAACAGTCCTGTTGATAGTGATTCTGAGTTTGCTATCTTAAGGTGGTGACTACCATGCCTTTCTATTACTCTCTCTCTCTTTTTTTTTTAATTTTGACTGTGCCAGGTCTTAGTTATGGCATGTGGGATCTAGTTCCTTGACCAGGGATTGAACATGGGTCCTCTGCATTGGAAGTGCAGAGTCTTAGCCACTTGACTACCAGGGAAGTCCCTGTATTACTCCTTCATAATTAAAAATATGGGGTGCTTCCTCAAGATTGCTGAGTATGAAGACTCTGAACTCACCTCCTCCCAGTGGCATATAAAAATTAGAACTACTAACAGGGCGAATATATAAGAGGATGACCTGAAGATGAGCAGAAAAGATATAAAATAAAGATATAAAGAAGGAGGGGTGCAAATGTGATATAGGAAGGATCTACAGTCCTAGGTCAGTGACCCACAAGCAGGAAAGATACTGTAATTGCAGAGGTCCTCCCCAAGGAGTGAGGGGTGCAAGTCCCACCTTGGGCTCCTCAGCCCAGAGGTCCTGCACAAGCAAGGACAGTCACCAGAAAGTCTGGCTTTGAAAACTAGCAGGGATTGCGTTCAGGAGAGCCAGAGCACTCTAGGAAAGAGAGGGTCTACTTTCAATGGGTGCAGGTAAAATCTAACAGTCTCCAAGTCCCAGTGCAGAGGCAGTAGTTTGAAGGGAGCTGGGTTAGATCCACTTGAATGATCTTGAAGAGCCTCTCAAGACTGAACTAGGTAGAAGTAGAAAATATGAACAGACCAATTATTAGCAATGGAATTGAATCAGTAACTAAAAACAACAACAAAACATTCCCAACAAACAAAAGCCTAGGACCAGGTGACTTTTCAGGTGAATTGTATAAAATATTTAAAGAAGAGTTGACAGCTATACTCAAAAATTTGAAGAGGAAGAAATACTTCTGAACTTATTTTATGAGGCCAGCATCGCCCTGATACCAAAACCAGACAAAGATGCTACAGAAAAAGATAATTATAGGCCAGTCTCATTGATGATATTAAGCACAGCACAGCACAGCACACCACTGATGAACATAGATGCAAAAATTCTCAGCAAAATAGTAGCTATTTGAATTCAGCAATACATTAAAAGACTCATACATCACAATCAAGTGAGATTTATCCCAGTGCATCAAGGATGGTTAAGTATTTGTAAATCAGTCAATATGATACACCACTGAAGATAAAACTTAGCAAATTGAAAAATAAAAATCATATGGCCATTTCAACAGATGCAGAAAGAGCTTTTGACAAAATTCAACATCCATTTGTGATAAAAGCTTTCAACAAAGTGGGTATAGAGGGAACATACCTCAACATAATTAAGGCCATCTGTGGCAAACCCATAGGCAGCATCATCTTCAGTGGTGAAAAGCTGAAAGCATTTCTTCTAAAATCAGGAACAAGACAAGGACTTGTTTATCTTACCACTTTTATTCAACATAGTTTTGGAAGTCCTAGCCAGAGCAATCAGACAAGAAAAAGAAATAATGGGAATCTGAATTGGAAAATAACAAGTAACACTGTTACTGTTTACAGATGACATGATATTGTATATAAAAAACCCTCAAGATACCACTAAAATCTACTGTAACTAATAAATGAATTCACTAAAATTAGAGTATACAAAATTAATATATAGAAATCGGTTGCATTTCTATACACTACAGACAGACTAACAAAAAGAGAAATTAAGAAAACAATCCCATTTACAGTTGCATAAAAAGAAAAATAAAGAAGTCACCTGCAATGCAGGAGACTCAGGTTCAATCTCTGGGTCAAGAAGATCCCCTGGAGAAAGGAATAGCAACCCACTCCAGTATTTTTGCCTGAGTGCAAAAGTCCTAGCCACTTGACTACCAGGGAAGTCCCTCTATTACTCTTTTATAATTAAAAATACGGAGTGCTTCCCCCCCATATTTCCCCGATGAGAATCCCACAGACAGAGGAGCCTAATAGGATACAGTTCACAGGATCTCAAAGAGTCAGACACAACTGAAGTGACTTAACATGCAAAAAAGAATAAAATACTTAGGAATATTTCTGACTAAGGAGATAAAAGACCTGTACTCAGAAAACTATAAGACACTGGTGAAAGAAATTGAAGATGGAAAGATACACTGTGCTCATGGATTAGAAGAATTAATACTCTTAAAATGATCATTCTACTCAAGGCAATCTACAGATTCAGTACAATTCCTATTAAAATAACAATGACAATTTCTACAGAACTACAACAAATAATTCTAAAATTTGTATGGAAACACAAAAGACCCCAAATAGCCAAATCATTCTTGAGAAAAAAGAACAAATCTGGAGGCATCATGCTGCCTGTTTTCAAACTGTTCTACAAAGTGAAAGTAATTAAAACAGTATGGTGCTGACACAAAACCAGATGCAAATCAATGAAACAGAAAAGAGTCCAGAAGTAAGCCCACACTTACATGGTCAATTAAACTACAACAGAGAAAGTAAGAATACACAATGGAGAAAAGACAGCCTCTTTAACAATTTGTATTGGGAAAACTGGATACCCACATGCAAAAGTGTGAAACTGAACCAGTTTCTCACACTCTGTGTGTGTTTAGTCACTCAGTCATGTCTGACTCTGCGACCCCATGGACTGTAGCCCACTAGGTTCCTCTGTCCATGAAATTCTCCAGGCAAGAATACTGGAGCGGGTTGCTATCCCCTTCACCAGGGGATCTTCCCAATACGGGAATCGAACCCAGGTCTCCTGCATTGTAGGCAGATTCTTTACCATCTGAGACACCAAGGAAGCCCCAAACAAAAGGTAATGGAAGAAAAATTTAAAAACAGAGACAATCTGCAAAAAATACCAGAGTTCGTTCTTTCATTGTATAAATAGCAGCGACAAAGATTGGGGGAGGGGTGGGGCAGGGAGGAAGATTGGGAAGAAAAAAAGATTTTGTGAGATTAAAGATTTCTTTGTGGGAGAAAGAAATCAGGAGTAAAACAGAGAACTACAGATTCAGTCAGAAATTTTTAAAAACCTTAAGTGAATATAAGTATTATGAACCTGGGACAAAATGGGCAGTTTCTTAAAAGTTGTAGCTTACTAAATCTGACTCAAGAAGAAATAGCAGTTTTCACACTACATGCAAAAATAAACTCAAAATGAATCTAAGACTTAAATGTAAGATTTGAAATCATGAAATTCCTCAAAGAAAACATGGGCAGTAGTTTTTGGCATCTGTCTCTTCACCCTAGGGAGATAAAAGCAAAATAAACAAATGGGGCTGTATTAAACGAAACATTTGTTACAGAGCAGAGGATATGACAGAAGTGACTTAGCATGCAAAAAAGAATAAAATACTTAGGAATAATTCAAACTGCAAAATGAAGAGGCAGCCTATTGAATCGAAGAAGAGAGTTGCAAACTATATGTTTATCAGATAATTGCTTACTGTATACAAAAATTCATACATTTCAACATCATAAAAACAACCAACCAAGTGGACAGAGGACCTGAATAAATATTTTTCTGAAGAAGACACATTTGGCCAAGAAACAAGTGAAAAGTTACTCAGCATCACTAATCATCATGTAAATGGAAATCAAAACGACAATGATTTTGAATGGCTGTCAGCAAAAGGACAGCATATAACAAGTATTGGTGAGGGTGTATACAAGGGGAATTCTCATGCTCTGTTTGTTAGTGTGTAATTTGGTGTAGCCACTCAATCAAACAATATGAGAATAGATTCATAGATACAGAGAACAAATGGGTGTTTGCCAGAGGGGAGTGGAATGATGGGTTGGGTGAAATAGATGAAGGGGATTAAGAGGTGCAAACTTCCAATTATAAAGTAAATAAGCCAGAGGACATAATATACAGCCCAAGAAATATGGTATGTAGTTTTGTCATAACTTTGTACAGGGATAGTTGTATACTAGAATTATTGGGATCATTTCATAACAAATATAAATGTTGAATCACCATGTAATTCACCTGAAATATAAAATTGTACATCAACTGTATTTCAGTTAAAAAAAGGAAAATATTATATGGTCAAATCATGTTAATATCCTGTTCACCAACAGTCTTTTATTAAGTGTTTTGTCATCCATCCATGAAGTGTCCCTGAATCATTATTACATAAATGGTTACAAAATAGTGATTTTCTAATTTTGTCTTTTCCTTTACATAGATTTCCTCACATATTTCTTTAAAGAAGAGTTTTCTTCCCTTTCCACCTTTTTCAGCTTCTCTCTTCCTTTGTCTTCACAAAGTATCATATGGACTCATGAATTTTAAAAAATCCACTATTCAGTGTGTTCTAATAAATTACCTACTTATCATTTTGACCCTTAAATTCTCCTATATTTGTCCAGTGGGAGCCCTTTAAACTGGTTGTCCTTTTGTATACCTTCATTTATTTTTGAATACTTTCTTGCTTTCTGAGAGAACAAAGTATTCCAGATATGCCTTGTACTTTCTCTGCCCTTAAACCTGGGCTCAACTATTTCTGCAAGGAACTCCTTTTAGTGGAGAATCGTATTTAGAAACCAAGATCTGATTGCAAGGCATGATAGCTTCTACTGAAATGTTACTGCTTCAGGTCCTTTCAAAGGACAGAGCTAGAAAATAATTTTTTTTTGAAAAGTCATCATTTTATCCAGATGTTCTCAGTTCACACCTAGTGTCACAGAGATTTTCCTTACCTTCCCGCATTTTGTATTTGTACCTCTCTCCAGAAGAGAGCGGTGCTTTCCAACAGCACCAGTGAACTTCCTGATAAGCTCTATTCTTCAACTGGTATTGGGGTTCCCAGATGGTTCAATGGTAAAGAATCTGCCTGCCAACGCAGGAGATGCAGGAGACGTAGGTTCCATCCCTCGGTCAGGAAGAGCCCCTGGAGGAGGAAATGGCAACTTACTCCATTCTAGTATTCTTGCCTAGAAAATCCCATGGGCAGAGGAGCCTGGCGGGCTACTGTCCATGGGTTGCAAAGAGCTGGACAGACTGAGCGACTGAGCCCACACACAGGCTGTCAACGTGCTCTAGCAGGCTTACTAAGGAAACTTCAGAATTCCTTTGCAGTTTAGTTTTTGTTCTTAGAATGCATCTTACTAAGGCCATATACTCAGAATACTGTGTTTGAGTTACTTGAATTCTTGCTTTTGATATGGAGTTAGGGTTATTTTCTTCTGTCTGCTTCTGTTTGAAGGTTTACTTTTTCACATCTTTTTTGAAGTGTCATTCTCGTTTCTCTCCCATCTACCCCATTGCCAGGCATCCTCTAGGAGATGAGCATGAGGCTTTTAATATATGTCTGACTTCTGAGTCACGTAAACACTTTTTGTAAAATTGAACTAAAAAAGAATGTTAATAAATGACGACTTTGTAGCCTTAATCATGTCCTTTGCATTATGTCTATTATTAATGTTTCTGTAACAGCTTTCTTTTGGTTGGTTTTTAGTTTACCTCATTGTCTTTTTTTATCCCTTAAACTTCAACTTGTGTGTGCTTGTTTTGTAAGTGATATGTATACAGTTTGAGAAATTGATGTTTTATCTAGGCAATTTTGTCATTACTTATATATTTGAATTTTTTCTGCTAGCTTATATTTTGTTTTGTTCTCCCTCTCCTTCGCTGTTTTCTCTTTTGCTTTCTATTATATTGATTGTTATTTTTACTTGATTTTTTCTAGTTATTTGGAAGTGCTAGCATTTTATTCTTTTAATTTTTTTTTTTTTAAAGAGTGGCAGTTTTTTTGTTTTCCTTCAAATTTTATTTATTTATTTTTGGCTGTGCTGGGCCTTCATTACTGTGAGGGCTTTGGGAGGGCAGGGGCTAATCTGCAGCTGTGGTGCAGGAGCTTCTCGTGTAGGCTTCAGTATTTGTGGCGCTGGGGCTCCAGAGCTGAGGCTCAGAGGTTGGGGTGCATGGGTTCAGTTTCCCGTGGCATGTGGGATCTTCCTGGATCAGGGATCGAACTTGCATCTCCTGCAATGGCAGGCAGATTCTTTACCACTGAGCCATCAGGGAAGCCCTTAATGGTCATTTTTAATGGGCATTCTTGTCATCCTGTTAGTTTTGTAGTGAGTATTCAGTCAAATGAATCCATACTGCTTTTTCACATGAACCACCAACACAGGTTTGTTGAATCCTCTACTTTCATATTTATATTTTTTAACTCAAGCAAAGAAGACTGTTTATTTTTTCAGATTTTGTAATCTTATATTGAGAAATGGTCTCATTCATGCAGTATAAACAAAGGTTGATGGAAATCTGAACTCACCACAGCCTTTCTTTTATAGTTTTCTAGCCCTCATCCTCCCTTCCCCACCAGAATATAATTATGATTACTGTTCTGTCCATTATGTCTAGAAAAGTAGATATTCATTAGCTTGCCCTTGACAGATAGATTAGTTGAGTGAATAAAGTAGAAATACTTAGTCTGGAGGAGAAGGTGTGGGGTAATGGTTGGGATGGAGGGCAGGAGACATTATGGAGCCATTCAGTCTGAAGGACTTCCAGTCCTTAATCACTCTGAGATTCTATGCTAAGTAGATTGAATACATCGCCATACTCAATTTACAGTCAGATTTAGGCACATAGGTTAAGTTTCATTTTTCATCTTTGACTTGTAGATCAGTCAGTTCAGTTCAGTCGCTCAGTTGTGTCTGACTCTTTGCGACCCCATAAATTGCAGCACGCCAGGCCTCCCTGTCCATCACCATCTCCCGGAGTTCACTCAGATTCAAGTCCATTGAGTCGGTGTTGCCATCCAGTCATCTCATCCTCTGTCGTCCCCTTCTCCTGCCCCCAATCCCTCCCCGCATCAGAGTCTTTTCCAATGAGTCAACTCTTTGCATGAGGTGGCCAAAGTACTGGAGTTTCAGCTTTAGCATCATTCCTTCCAAAGAAATCCCAGGGCTGATCTCCTTCAGAATGGACAGGTTGGATCTCCGTGCAGTCCATGGGACTCTCAAGAGTCTTCTCCAACACCATAGTTCAAAAGCATCAATTCTTTGGCGCTCAGCCTTCTTCACAGTCCAACTCTCACATCCATACATGACCACAGGAAAACCATAGCCTTGACTAGACAGACCTCAGTCGGCAAAGTAATGTCTCTGCTTTTAAATATACTATCTAGGTTGGTCATAACTTTTCTTCCAAGGAGTAAGCGTCTTTTAATTTCATGGCTGCAGTCACCATCTGCAGTGATTTTGGAGCCCCCCAAAATAAAGTCTGACACTGTTTCCACTGTTTCCCCTCTATTTTCCATGAAGTGATGGGACCAGATGCCATGATCTTCGTTTTCTGAATGTTGAGCTTTAAGCCAGCTTTTTCATTCTCCACTTTCACTTTCATCAAGAGGCATTTTAGTTCCTATGTGATCATTTAACAGTGCAACACTCTGAGTGGCCATTCACAGCCATCACTCTGTATGCCTCCCAAGTAATCCCAAATGTCCTGGTGTTTTCAGTTTTCTGTTTGGGCAAATTATAAAACAGGTAAACCAGTTGTAGGGTTTTCATATTTTATCTTTTCTATAGCAAAGCAACCTGGGGGAAGCAAAGTACATATTTTCTCTGAATTTTGTTTCTGAATTTTCACTTGATTATAGAATTATCTTAGTTTGGTTTAGATATTTACTGGGAGTGATACGCAAATTGGGACAAGGAAAATATAATTTTATTAGTGCCTGAAAGTCTAAATTAGTGCCTTGAATGCTTATGATAAAAATCTCTTCTCTTTTAGGGCTGCTGCTCAGAGTAAATTAGGTCACTACACAGATGCAATAAAGGATTGTGAAAAAGCAATAGCGATTGATTCAAAGTACAGCAAGGCCTATGGGAGAATGGGGTAAGTTTTGGGAGAATGTTCAAAGTACTACCAAGTAGTATCAGATACGCTGTTCTTAATGGCTTGGTTTTGAATTTCCTGCTTCATATTGCACCCTCTGGACTAGGATAAATATAACATTGAGGGAGGAAATGATTGCAATTCTGTCTTGGAAGGGAGATGATTAGTGTATGATGAATGGGTGGTTTTTGGAGAAAACCATAACAGCCATACGAGTAGACCTACTTCATATTCAAGGCTACAAATCTCAAGCACACAGTATTTTGACAGCTAATCCTATGACACTTCTAAATTCACCTTACCCCTCTCTGAGTTGACTATTTCATACATACTCTTTTCAAATTTCCACTGCATTTTCCATGGTCCTCTCAACCTTTTACTAAACTGATAAAATAGATGCATTAAAAAAAAATTCGTCTTCTTACTTGCAAAGCCACCAATGTACCCACATGTGTATTTGCACAGAGAGCCTTTTTTTCCTATTCAAATGGAAGGGGTCTTATCTAAGACTAATGCATTCACTCATGCTTTAGATCTCATGCCTTTGTACCAAGGACTTTACACTTGTAATCCTTTCCTGTACCTTCTACAATACCAGTTTTCCCATCTCTAACAGTCATAATGACTACATATGAAAAGATCATAAAAAATCATGTTAGAACCATCCTTGAACCCAGCTACGTCATTCCTCTGTTCTCTTTCTCTGCAGAGCCCCTCATAATTGTCTGTACTTGCTGTCTGGTCTTCATCATCTCTTATTCTTTCAGCTCACTCCAGTAGGACTGTTTATCTGTATCACTCTGTTGAGAACTGTATTCAAGGTCACCAGTTGTCCATATTTTTCCAAGGTCAGTATTCAGTTCTGTAGTTTCATCCTACCCCATCTTTTAGTATGTGGCATGATTAACATTTTTTTTTCCCCTGCATTGCCCAGTTCGTGGGATCTTAGTTCCCCCACCAGGGATTGAACCCAGGCCAAGGCAGTGAAAATGGTTAGCCCTAGCCACTGGTTAACCAGGGAACTCCCAGGATTAACTTCTTTTGAAATACTTCATTCTCTAGGCCCCTGGGACACCATGCTTCCTGGTTTTCCTTCTCCTTCACTGGATGTTCTTTTTCAGTCTCTAACACTGGTTCTTCCTCCTCTGCCACCTCTAAATAATGATATGCTGCAGGGCTCTTTCCTCTGCTGCTGCTCTCTCTCTGTCTATATTTTCTATCTGATTTCATCCTGTCCTATGTTTTTAAATTTCATCTGTTGTCAGTACTCTGTATTAATGGATCCAAATCTGTACTTAGTATGCTTTGTGGGCATCTGCAGAATGGTGAAAATCTTCAATCACCTGATGTACAAGATCTCAGTTGAGGTCAGATAAGGCAGTGCTCAATTTTTTTTGTTTCAGCTCTCATGCTATAAAATGAGTGTTCTTTTCCCAGTCTATTTAGTGCTATATTTTTTGCATTTTTGTGTTTTTATTTACAGTGGCTGCCCAAACATAGGCTGAAGTGTTGTCTAGTGTTTCTGTGTGAAAGGAGGCTGTAATGTGCCTCACCAAGAAAATACCTGAGTTAGATACGCTTTGTTCAGGCATGAGTTAGTACAATTGACTGTGAATCAATTAGATAAGGTTTCTTTAAACAGAAACACATGTAAAAACAAGTTGTGTATTGATTGGTTGATGAAAATGTTGTGACCAGAGGCTCACAGGAACATAACATTATATTTCCCCCAGGAGCAACTGTTCAGTGTTTGCTGATTTAGTGTTTGTGGTGTCCTTGTAGAGCATAATTACTATAGATGATGAAAATAAACAGTATATGTTTATGGAGCTCTTAAGTTATATGTCTAAACCCCATACTCATACAATCAGCTCTTTTTCATCCCCACTTAGATTTTTAATAAGCATTTAAACTTAACATGTCCCAGACAGAACTCCTGTTCCCTTAAATCCTTCTCCTCTCAGTAAATATACTGTCATTCTACCTACCCTGAGCTTCGTTCAAAAGCCTAGGAATCATCCTCCACTCCAATTATACCTGACACATCTGTCCTACCAGGACGTCCTACCAATTCTAGTTTCCACATATTTTTTGAACTCAAGCATTGATTGCTCTCTTGTTTACAACTCTAGTCCAAATTACCATCTCTTATCTAGGCTACTGCCTTCTAACTCATTTCCCTGCCTTCACTCTACTCTGTCCACCCATGTTGATCCTCTGCAGAGAAGCCAGAGTGAGCTTTTTAAAGCGTAAATCAAATTATGTCATTCTGTTGCGACCAGGATAAAATCCAGACTCCAAACAGTGGCCCCATAATCCCATACTGCTCCCTGACATCACCTCTTCCCACACTTTGCTCTCTGTGCTGCCGCCTCAGCCTTTGTCCTCTTGCTTAAGCATGCTAAACTTGCAGCATCTCAGGGCCTTGGCGTTCATTGCTGCTTCTGCTTAAAATGTTGCTCCTTTAATTTGCTTGCTGCTGCTGCTGCTGCTGCTAAGTCGCTTCAGTCNTAACCTGTCTCTTATACACATCTTTTCAAACTATTACTGTTAAATTAACATATTTGAAATGTGTTTTCACTTGCAAAATTGTTTTTTTTCTACAATATGAAAACTGCAGAATAAATAAGCAAAAACAGTAAAGGGTTTTAGAAGTATTGATTTCAAACATTATGGTGAATTAATTTATTACAAGAATAGTCTTTTCACAGAAGAAATAATAACTATACCTACTCTTGATCAAAATATATAATGATTTTTAAAACTGCAGTGATTGTTGGTATCTATTACAGAATGAAAAATCAATCAAGTTCTAAACAAAGTAATAATCCAAACCAATACAGTACTGTAAAGTAAAATAAAGTAAAAAAAAACAAACAAAAAACCAAGGGAAAATGTTCTATTAAGCTTTTCCCTATGTTTTCAGAAGATCTCAGGTCTTCCTTGGTAGAGAGATAATATTAAACTTCAGATTTATAACAGGTGATAGAGAATATATTCCAGATTAATTTTTCACGTGAGAAGAATGATTTCCCTTGAAGAAATTCCTACATGGAATGTCATAAATAATTGTTACTGTAAACACCTTCACTATTTTTAGGCAACTGTATGAATACAGAATAATAAATTTGCTTTCAAAATAGCACTGGCTTGAGATGAAACCCCCGTTAAACCTGCTGTGGGGCTTTACAGGTGGCTCAGTGGTAAAGAATCCACCTGCCAATGCAGGAGACGCAGGAGATGTGGGTCAGGAAGACCACCTGGAGGAAGAAATGGTAACCCATTCCAAAATTCTTGCCTGGAAAATCCCATGGACAGAGGAGCCTGGCAGGCTGCAGTCCATGGGGTCGCGAAGAGCCAGAAACGACTCAGCGCACACATACAAACTGCTGTGGCTGAAAAGAGATAAAGAAGTGTCATTTCAAAATTACAAGATACCATTAACAAATAAGACCCATTTTTCCATTTAATATGGCAGATGGTTTTCATCCTTTTAAAAAATACATAGAACTCATAAGTGCCTTTTGTGAAAAAATGTTAACACTCTGAAGTATTACATAAATATTACAAAGCCTCTCTCCGAAGCTCAAACTGCCCACCTAGGGTGTGTTTTCTTCTGTATCCCTCTGGACCTGTCAATAAAACCACACTATAAATAATGTTCAGGAACTCTCTCTCTTTTCACCTGACATAACTTATAAAAAATTTATTTCATTGCTAAAAAAAATGTATTTTAATGATTGTTAAGTATAAAATGGTGTATATAG
>SJYV01008642.1:735522-801757 GCA_006410875.1 Neotragus pygmaeus
CTTTGTGTTCGGAAACTTAAGATGGCGCCTGGCGGAAGAGATGGGGGCGTGATCCATGCTGTTTGTCAAAGTGTTTGATTGGCTCTCTTGATTTCCCTGCATGTAAACAGTGAGTGATCACCATAGACTCCTGTTATAATGAAGGTGCATGATTTGATCTTTAACGTGATTGGTGTAACTATGGAAAGTCCCTCCTAAAACCCTCCTGCTTGTCTATATAAGCTGGGAGCCTGTAACAATAAAGCGGAACTGCTCAGACAGAACCCCTGTCGCGTCTGATTGTCTCTCGCTGGCCGAGGGGCTGGGTGGCGGACAGCAGACTCACCTTTCCTCGGGACCTCTCAGCTTTGCTGAGGGAAGTTCCACTGCCTCTCTCTTTCTGCGGAGCGCCCCCCGCACTGTGTTGACTATCTGGTGATGTCCATGTGTAGAGTCTCCTCTTGTGTTGTTGGAAGAGGATGTTTGCTATGACCAGTGCATTTTCTTGGCAAAACTCTACTAGTCTTTGCCCTGCTTCATTCCACACAATAGATGGGGAAAAAGTAAAAACAGTGGCGGGTTTTATTTTCTTGGGCTCCTACATCTCTGTGTATGATAACTTCAGCCATGAAATTAAAAGATGCTTGTTCCTTTGAAAAACAGCTATGACAAACCTAGACAGCATATTAAAATCAGAGGTATCACTTTGCCAACAAAGTTCAAAGCCCTGGTTCTGGTGATCATGTAGGGATGTGATAGTTGGACCATAAAGAAGGTTGAGTGCCAAAGAATTGATGCTTTCAAATTTTGGTGCTGGAGAAGACTCTTGAGAGTCCCTTGGACTGCAAGGAGATCAGACCAGTCAATCCTAAAGGAAATCAACCCTGGATATTCACTGGAAGGACTGGTGCTGAAGCTGCAATGTTTTGGTTGCCTAATGCAAAGATTTGACTCATTGGAAAAAACCCTGATGCTGGGAAAGATTGAGGGCAAGAGAAGAAGATGGTGGCAGAGGATGAGATGGTTAGATAGCATCACTGACTCAAAGAATACGAATTTGAGCAAATGCTACGAAATGGTGAAGAACAGGAAAGCCTGATGTGCTGCAGTTCATGGGGTTGCACAGAGTCAGACACAACTTAGTGATTGAACAACCACCACAATTACAGGCATAAGGGTTTTGCATCTAGTTGTCCCACTTGAAGAAAATGCACTTTGAGGTTTGACAGTGAAGATTTCTGATCCCGGCTATAATACATGGACTATATATGTGATTTTAATCAAATTACTCTCTGAATTTCAATTTCCTCATCTGTAAAGTGTGTCTTGAGTATTAAGAGTGATAAAAGGTAAATGTTTCCCTTAAAATAAACACTCAGTGTTAGTGGTTTTCCCCAGATTTGTTTTATATCACTCTCTCTTCTTAAGGATAGCTTTTAAAGCTACCCTCATGGCTCAGATGGTAAAGCGTCTGCCCCGCAATGCTGGAGACCCAGGTTCGATCCCTGGGTAGGGAAGATCTCCTGGCGAAAAAAATAGCAACCCACTCCAGTACTCTTGCCTGGAAAATTCCATGGACAGAGGAGCCTGATGGACTACAGTCCAAGGGATCACAAAGAGTCAGACACAACTGAGCAACTTCACTTTCACTTTTGCATATAAGTGGATGAAAATGTTTATGTTTTCCTAAAGAAACATGATTTTCTAAAGAAATCATTCCATTCCTAGAAAATGATTATGCATTTAGTTTCCAAATTAATGCTGTGTTTTGGAGCCCTAGTATCTTATGAGTTGCATCCAAGAGTCTATTATTTTCAGATTACATGGAATTCTGGGAAGCTAAGGTTTGGAATAGAAGATAATAAAGATAAACAAAACAATGTAACTAAATGATTAATTTGCCTTCAGCGTAATCTTTTACTCTCCTTTCATCAGTCTACAGAATTCTGAAAAAAGTTAATACCTGTAGTGACTTTTTGAATAATATAATACCATTATCTTAAACTAAGTCTGTCTTACCCACCAGAATGAGCCCTTTAAAGATACAGATTCACTTACAATGCTTGGCATCCTAAAATTATCTGTGAATGAATAGCTTAGAATCATAATAGAAAGAGAGAACAGTCTGGGAATAAAAGATAATAAAATAAATTCATTTCCCTTAAAAAAAAAGTACCATAATTCCCTAATCTAGAACCCCTGGTTCCAAAAATCTAGATTTTTTATTTTTCTTGCCATGGCTTAGTGACCAGTCTTTATCAAAATCTTAGCTTTACGTTCAGAACATTTTTATTTGTCCTAAATGAGTTTCTGAATTAAAAATTAGGCGAATCAATGTCATGTTGCCACATTTTAAAGAGAATAAAATAAAGTATTATTCAGACTCTTTTAGAGTAATCAAAATTCTAGTTCACCATAAGGATTCTTTTTGATAAATCTATTTTATGTGAAATCTCTGGGGTGTTTTTAAAAGGCAACATTTTACCAAATGTCATATTTACTTTTACTTAAGGATGTTCTTAAGCTCTGTGGGAATTAAATTATATTCAGAGGCTCTATTCTTTTGTTTTCATGGTTAAATACATATCTATAAATCTTTTCCAAGCATTCCAGGAATTGTTCCATTTCTTATTCTTAATAACCAAAGTTGAAAAACCTGTTTCAGTTTGTCAAGTTTAGCAATTATGGACTGGAATTTGAAATTCTAATCTTCTGATTACATCATGTAGCCAGAGCCAACTTGTGGGACTGCTGCATTAGAAACCAGGCTTTAGCTGGAAATGGCCAAAGCTAAGCCAGAAAGTAGTCAAAATAAATTATTTTTACAATGGTAATGTAAATGCATGAAGAAGCTTTAAGTTATTTAAAATATTTTAAATAACAGATTATTGTCACAACATTATCCTTTTGCCTCTATGTAAGACTCATACACTCGAGATAGAGCCAGAATACACTGCTGCTGCTGCTGCTGCTGCAAAGTCGCTTCAGTCACGTCCGACTCTGTGCGACCCCACAGACGACAGCCCACCAAGCTCCCCCGTCCCTGGGATTCTCCAGGCAAGAACACTGGAGTGGGTTGCCATTTCCTTCTCCAGTGCATAAAAGTGAAAAGTGAAAGTGAAGTCGCTCAATCGTGTCCGACTCAGCGACCCCATGAACTGCAGCCCACCAGGCTCCTCCATCCGTGGGATTTTCCAGGCAAGAGTACTGAGTTGGCATCAAATCTCTTCCTAAGTTTATGAAAATGGTTTCATTATAAATGTAAAATATAATCAGAAATTCTTATCATTTAGAGAAAGATTTTAACTTTTTATGAAATTATTCTGCCATGCTTTTTTTTAATGAAATATCTTGATTTGTCCACATATGTTTCAATGATTAAAAGACTTGATGAGCAAGATTAATAATGCAAAATGTTACAGAAAGAACTGTAGGGCATATAAACGAGATTAACATTTCCCAGAACAATGAGAAAGACCAACAAAATTGGTCTTTAAATTTCCAATTTCAGCCCCAATTACTGCTCAGCAGTCTATCAGGAAAAAAAGAAATCTAGAGAACCTCAAACCTGCTCCTAAAAGAAGACTTGAAAGCTAGAAAATTCACAAATACCTTTCTTTGTGATTTTTTATTTTTAATCCTAGAAATAGGGAAAAAAGATTGCTTTCTAGTTGATAACAATTTTCTTATTTAAAATCATAGCAACATTTCTAAAACTCTAACCATGATCACAGTATTCAGAACATATGCTGAAGGAAACCTACCAATCCCTGTGACTAGCCTTGGACCATAAGAACAGGCCCACGGGTCTCTTTCTTTTTTCCATTTTCCTGAGGCAGAGTAAATCACAATTAATCTTTGTTGTGACCAGATTTAACTTCAGCTTTTATTAACTCTAATTTAAAATATATTAACATAGGGTGCAGCCATTAAAGTAATGTGAGTGGAAAATGATTATGATGTAGTGTTAGGTAGGTAAAAATGAAAATATATAGAATTGCCAACAATGTGGGAAAAGTGAGAGATAAGAAAAGAACTGGAATATAATGAAACAAAAATATCTGTTGTATCTGTGGGAATATGAGTACTTTAGAAAACCTCAAAGTCCAAATTTTCTACGTTTTTTCTATGATAATTAAAAATGTTGATAGTAATTTTAAATTACATTTCAATTATTAATTAAAAGATTTATCACATTATAATAAGTCATAAAATTTTATCTACAATATTTTAAAGTTACAAAATGGAATTATAGAACCACAAAGTAGAATGGTTTTGGTTATCAACATATTAATCTTTAAAACACTTATGCAATTGTGACTATTTCACAGAATACTAACTTATGTGCCAGAAATTTCTCAAGGTATTGAATGCCTATCATGTATAAATATTTTACATATATTAGGAGATTTAGCCATATAAAGCAACCCAAGGTGAAGATATTTTATTTTTTATATATTTATTTATTTTTTAAATTTGACTTTACAATACTCTATTGGGTTTGCCATACATCGACATGAATCCACCACAGGTGTACACAAGATATTTTAAAAATAAACCAGCAGACCTATATTTTCTGTTTTTGTATCATTTGGAAATTTGTGCACTAGGTTTTAACTTGCAGCAATAGGTATCTATATAGTAAAGACTTACTATTTATTGCTGATTATTCTGGAGCTTCCCTGATGGTTCAGTGGTTTAAAAAAATATTGCCTTTTGATGTAGGAGATGCAGTTTCAATCCCTGGGTTGGGAAGATCCTTGGAGAAGGAAATGGCAGTGCACTCCAGTATTCTTGCCTGGAAAATCCCATGGACAAAAGAGGCCGGCAGGCTATAGTCCATTGGGTAGCAACAAGTCTGACAAGGCTCGGCAACAAAAGAACAACTGATTATTCTGTGTATAGACTATGTGAGATTTTTTACATTCTCGAGTCTGCTTGATCAACTTCTTGAAAGTGATACTCAGGAACTGAACAGAAAACTTGGCATTTTGTCAAGGAGATTAATAGAATATATAGACATCACACAGATATCTTATATGGAAGCATTTATAAACTTCCTACTCCTTAAAATATGCTGGCTTTCTAAAATAATAGAAAGGTATTGTTTATTTTTCTTTTTAATGGAACAAGTTCTATAGGAAATAGCTTCTGTAAGAGTAAATTTGAAATACTGTTTTCTATTTACATTCGATTTTTCATCAGTCTTATAACCCTATGATATTTTCTTCATATTTAATACTTTCATATGTTTCCCATTTGGAGCCTAGTGACTGCTTCAATAATAGTTTGTTGGGAAAGAAAAGAAATTTTATGCCCAGAACTTTATGAATCTTGATCTGATTTATAAGTTCTTCAGTCAGTTCAGTTCAGTCACTCAGTCATGTCCTACTCTTTGTGACCCCATGGACTGCAGCATACCAGGCTTCCCTGTCCATCACCAACTCCCGAAGTTTACCCAAACGCATGTCCATTGAGTCAGTAATGCCATTCAACCATCTCATCCTCTGTCATCCACTTCTCCTCCTGCCCTCAATCTTTCCCAGCATCAGGGTCTTTTCAAATGAGTCAGTTATTCGCATCAGGTGGCCAAAGGATTGGCGTTTCAGCTTCAGCATCAGTTCTTCCAAAGAATGTCCAGGACGGATTTCCTTTAGGATGGACCGGTTGGATCTCCTTGCTATCCAAGGGACTCTCAAGAGTCTTCTCTAATACCACAGTTCAAAAGCATCATTCTTTGGTGCTCAGCTTTCTTCAAAGTCCAACTCTCACATCCATACATGACTACTGGAAAAACCATAGCTTTGACTAGACGGAACTTTTTTGCCACAGTAACATCTCTGCTTTTCAATATGCCGTCTAGGTTAGTCATAATCTTAAGTTCTTAATTGTAGCTAAACTATCTAATTCAACAGATTCAAATGCCAAATATTTAAACCAAATTGTGATTAAGTTGTGATTAAGTGCATAGAAGAATGAAAAGTTGAATTTTATTTCTCTTTGTGTTATCGCTAGATAATATAATTTTTTGTATGATCTGAAAGTATCTTATCCAAAAGCATATTGATCTATTACCAATCAACTGCAGAGGTTTTCTGTACATCAACTTGAACTGACCTAGCTTGTCTAAAATCCTCAAATAGGAAATTTAATCCTCAAGAAATTTTGAATATATTTAAAAATACATGATTAGTTCCTCTGAACAAGAAAAAGCTATAAGCCACACCTCATTATTTTTGGCTGAAACAGTTAACTATAAATGAATGCATATTCTTTCTTTTGTATATGACAAATGTAATTTAATCATTGAGTGAAGGCTCAGTTACCTTTAGGATGATAATTAAGGGGAAAACAATAGAGGGGCATCATTACCAAAACCAGCTCTGTATGGAAATAGAAACCGCACCGTTTATAATTCTGTAGACTTCAATAAACACTTCTGCTAATTCCTAGTTTTACTTCACAAGTGGGAATGCAGTTAAATCACTGTTAAAATTAATCTTTCACAGTAGTTCTAAAATCAAATTTACAATAATTTATAAAACTATTCACTATGATCCAGGTTTCCCCCCCACTCCCGCCAAAAAAAAAAAAACAAACAGTTGGACACGACTGAGTGACTAAGAACAACATGGCACAATGATGTTAGTGATCCTTTGTGATCCTTGTTTCATTGCTAACTCCATAAACTGCACAGAATAGCATTAATGTACCCTATTTGCTGTGCTATGATCGGAGATAGATAACTAGACATTTACTGAAGACATTTCTATTAATATTCTTTCACTTAAATCTCACAGGGACCTTTTTTTATCCAGGTATCATTAGAGTATGTTAGTCGCTCAGTCGTGTCCTACTCTTTGCAACCCCATGGACGCCAGGCTTCTCTGTCCATGGGATTCTCCAGGCAAGAATACTGGAGTGGGTTGCCATTTCCTTCACCAGGCATCATTAGAGCCATTCAGTTTATTTCCAAGCTGTTTGTAAAAATACAAGTATGCAGTTCGTAAGGTTACAGAGGACTTCTGCTAGCTTGTAGGATGCCTATGTACTGGTTTTTTAAAGAGCCTCTTTGGCAGAAATATTAGAAAAAATTAAATCCTCCTGGGAAGACAAATGGCACATCTACAACAGAAGGAGCAGAGTGAAGAAAGTCAGAAAGAGAAAAACAAATATTGCATTTTAATGCAGATATGTGGAATCTAGAAAAACGGTATAGATTATCTTATTTGCAAAGCAGAAGTAGAGACATAGACAAAGAGAACAAATATATGCATACTAAGGGGGAAAGAGAGGTGGGAGGAATTGGGAGTTTGGGACTGACCTGTGTGTGTGTGTGTGTGTGTGTGTGTGTGTGTGTGTGTGTGTGTACTATTGATGCTATGTATAAAATAGATAAGTAATGAGAGCCTACTGAATAGAACAGGAAACTCTACTCAGTGCTCTGTGGTGACAAATGGGAAGGAAGTCCAAAAAAGAGGAGAGATTTGTATATAAATAGCTGATTCACCTTGCTGTGCAGCAGAAACTAACACAAATTTGTAAAGCCTGTCTGATTCTGCCACCTCATGGACTATAGCCCATCAGACTCCTCTGTCCATGGGACTTCCCAGGCAAGAATATTGGAGTGGCTTGCCATTTCCTTCTCCAGGGAATCTTCTCAACCCAAAGACTGAACCTGCATCTCCTTTATTGGCAGACAGATTCTTTACTGTTCAGCCACTAGGGAATATAAAGCAATTATACAGCAATAAAAAGATGAAGTAAAAAAATAAAAACAGAGAAAAGCCCATGACTCATCAAAGGAAGGGCCTCCTGAATTTCAGCCCCCACACATTCCCTCACACTCAGAGCTGGGTGCCTTTGAGCAGTGTGCATACTATATAACTGTATGAGGTAGCCCTGAGAATATTTTTATTTATCTGATGATTCATTTATTTCACTACTTAGCATACATATTTTTTTGTTTTTGCATTTAAAAAAATTCCAAACTGAGACTCAATATGTCTTTCTACAAACTGTAGAAACCAGATGTAAATCATGATCTTATTTTTACTTTTATAAAGGGAATGAGTCACTGGCTTCTCCACTGTGTTGCCAACAGAACATATATAAGAAAGGCTGTTCCAAATTATGACCTGGTTCTTTGAGCTTAGAGCTCAACATTCAGAAAACTAAGATCATGGCATCTGGTCCTATCACTTCATGGCAAATAGATGGGGAAACAGTAGAAACAGTGGCTGACTTTTTATGTTTGGGCTCCAAAATCACTGCAGATGGGGATTGCAGCCATGATATTAAAGACACTTGCTCCTTGGAAGGAGAGTTATGACCAACCTAGACAGTATATTAAAAAGCAGAGGCATTACTTTGCCAACAAAGGTCCGTCTAGTCAAGACTATGGTTTTCCCTGTGGTCATGTATGGATGTGAGAGTTGGACTGTGAAGAAGGCTGAGCACAGAAGAATTGGTGCTTTTGAACTGTGGTGTTGGAGAAGACTCTTTAGAGTCCCTTGGACTGCAAGGAGATTCAACTAGTCCATCCTAAAGGAGATCAGTCCTGGGTGTTCATTGGAAGGACTGATGTTGAAGCTGAAACTCCAATACTTTGGCCACTCGATGTGAAGAGCTGACTCATTTGAAAAGACCCTGATGCTGGGATAGATTGAGGGCAGGAGGAGAAGGGGACAACAGAGGATGAGATGGTTGGATGGCATCACCGACTCAACAGACATGAGTTTGGATAAACTCCGGGAGTTGGTGATGGACAGGGAGGCCTGGTGTGCTGCAGTCCATGGGGTCACAAGGAGTTGTACATGACTGAACGACTGAACTGAACTGAACTCTTGGAAAAGAAGCCAATTAGGAGATAGACCAGCACTGCCAAGACAAATCATTTTCTCCTTGAGACTAGGATATCTGGGTGACAAATGTATCCATTTGCTAAACTACTGTGTGAGTTCCCTAGTTGTTCATTTTTACTAAAAAGTAATTAACTAAGCACAATATAAGAGTCCCCAGCTTATTAGAAAAGTTTCTTGAGAATTTAAATAAATTAGCTATGATTAGAACTAATGAAATCTCCAAGAGTATCAGATTTAATTGCAAAAGTTGTTCAGATAAAATGCCTAATAATCTGTGTTAGAAATGTGGAGAAAGTTAAATGTCCAAGTGTATCAAAGAGAAAATAAAAATCCAACAACTGAAAACTAGTAATAATTTTTTAAAATGCTAAAAAAGGACAGTAAATATATTTAGAAATATTCATGTCTCCCATTCAATATGGTAACACAATAGGTGTTAACTTGTTATACTAACACTTTATATGTAATTTTAGGGGTTCTTTGGGGAAAGTGTAAGTGTTATTTGCTTCTTAATGTCCAACTCTTTGTGACCCCCTGGACTGTAGCCTATCAGGTTCCACTGTCCATGGAATTCTCCAGGCAGGAATACTGGTGTGAGTTGCCATCTCCTTCTCCAGAGGATCTTCCCAACCTAGAGACTGAAACCCAGGTCTCTTGCATTACAAGCAGATTTTTTACCATCTGAGCCAGAAGGAAAACCCTCTTTGGGGAAAACCAATCTTTTAATTGGGCTTCTCTTGTGGCTCAGCTGGTAAAGAATCTGTCCGCAATGCTGGAGACCTGGGTTCGATCCCTGGGTGGGTTGGCAAGATCCCCTGGGGAAGGGAAAGGCTACCCGCTCCAGTATACTGGCCTAGAGAATTCCATGGACTGTATAGTCCATGGTGTCCCAAAGAGTCAGACATGACTGAGCAACTTTCACTTTCACTCTTTTTAATTGGTGCATATAGTCTATTTTGAAAGACTATTTCTATGATGTAAGTAAAACAATAGAAATTTTCTTTACCATTTATGGGGGCTCTAAAAGTTTGAAAAAGTTTGTGAAAGTTAAGAAAGGAAACAGCGCCACATTGCAGCTGAAGCACAATATTCATTTCAAGCTCACAGTTACTTTGAGTCAAAGATTTAATAACATGATTTATTCCCATGCAACATAAACGGATATTAAAAACTAAGTGTATCTCTAAAAAAAGCAATAGCGTTTGTATTTTTTTGCAATAAATAAACTCTTATACCCAGAAAGGTTTTCTAAAATATTTTCCTATTAAATCACTCCATTTGTCTTGGTCAATAATAACTTCATTTTCTCATGGCACAGATATGCTTTTGTTTTAAAATATACTGTGCCTCAATCTGCAGATAATTAAAAATGATTCAAACAAAAATACCTAGAATAAAATTCTGATTAAAAAATAAATAAAGCATTAAAATTAGGAAAACGGATCCACAAATATAAACAAAACATGTAGAAAAAGAAAAGAAAAAAATCAAATCATAGGACCTACATATTTAAGGACAGTTGAATTTCAAATGGAACTCAACATCCTAGCAAAAATAATTACACAATTCTCACTGTCAGAAATTGGAAAACACACCAGGAAATACCAAAGATTTTCTCAATGCTAAATTTTAAAATTAAATCAATGTGAGGTTTTACATTAGAAAAGTGAGAAACAGAGACAAGTGGCAAATGTCCTTGGTGATATTATTATATCAAATGGAGTGGTTTAATGTAGTCAGACTGCTTAGCTTCCTGCGGTAAAGCCAAGAATATAAATAAAGCTATTATTTTTCAAGGGCCATTGTAAGGTGCTCTTAGCTTGTAGTCTTGTGTGGCCTAGGGATAACATTTGAGCATGTGGATTTATTTTTAAAAATTCAGATAATTCAGGCAGTTTCTTTAAAAAAGGTTCAAAAGAAAAGAACACTTCTCTGTGTTGTATATTCAATAAAACTGGAAAGTAAATAGTTTGAGAACTTCAAAGATAAAAAATATTGAAATTTTGGTTGAGGGTAAGCATATAAGAATAGAAATCAAATCAACATGTATGGTTTTGTCCGTCTCCAAATGTTCAGAGAAAACTCTCAGTAGTGTATACTGAAAACTTTTGGAAAATACACACACACACACACACACACACGTTCATCTTTTAATGCATGGATCAGCTGAATAAGGGTAAGGTAACTTCTTAAAAGGCCAGAAAGAACAGGAAACAGCTTCCTAATCAAGGACTGCAATATGTAAATTAACGAAGGTACCTGTTCATCCATCTATGCCCTAACGCTGGCATATAAAAAACTAACAAAAGCTGGAGCTTTAAGCATGGGGAAGTGGTAAAGCTGTCTTCTATCACCACAAAATCTCAGGACTCTGTAAAAGAATATGATTAATAATGACAGTGGGGCCAGGGCGGGGGTGGTAAGGCGTGAAAACACTTTCCTGATCTTTTTTAAAGATAGACCTGCTGCTCCTACAACCTATGTACTCAGTCATGTCCGATTATTTGCAACCCCATGGACTATAGCCCACCAGGCTCCTCTGTCCAGGAAGTTTTCCAGGCAAGCATACTGGAGCAAGTTTTCATTTCCTACTTGAGAGGATCTTCCCAACCCAGGGACCGAATCTGAGTCTCTTGTATCTCCTACACTGACAGGCAGATTCTTTATCACTAACCTAAATGGCTGGGGGTGGGGGGTGGGGTGTGTGTGGCAGAATTGGGGAGATGTCATTTAGAGGTACAAACTTACAGCTAGTAGGTAACTTCTAGAGATCTAATGCACACTGCAGTGATTATAGTCAACAATACTGTATTATAAACATCAAAGCTGCTAAGAAACCAGATCTTAACTCTTCCTAACACACAAAAAAAGAAAAGGCAATTATGTGATATGATAAAGATGAAAGCTACCACTACGGTAGTAACCATACTGAAAAACACAAATATACCAAACCCATATGCTGTACACCACAGACTCACACAATGTTATATGCAATTATATCTCGTATGAAAGAAATAAAGCCCTAAGCAGAAAATGTAGATTAATTTGTCGTACTTTGGTAGCGAGTGCCCTTGACTATTTTTTTTCCTCATTAAACTTTTTTGTTTTAATGGTTTTTGTGAGGGAATTTTGGTCAAGTTGTTTCTGTTAAAACAGTCTTAATTTTTAAAACCAATAATTTAACATTGCAACACAGAAAAAAGAAAAGAAAAAAAAAAAAAGGCCGATAAAACATTCTCTCTTCTTCTGAAGGTTTCAGAATGCAGATATCATTAACTGGTCTTTTACTATTAAATTTAAATGGCCAGTTGAGACAAATAGTTCTGAGATGATTTTTTCCACCACTCATTAAGACTAGAGTGGCAGGAATTAGGGATCATACTTATTTAGCCTTCTGAGCATTCTGCACAGACTTGGTGCCCTTGCCAGCTCCAGATGCCTTTTTGTCCATACTTTGATGGCATCCACAGCAAATGTCTCACATCATGAACAGCAAAATGGCCCAAAGGAGCATATTTAGAGAAGATCTCAACACACATAGGCTTATTAGGAACCATTCTATAAGTTTATACTTTAAAACTGGCCTCAAAGTATTTTCATAGGAAAAATCTATTAACAGGAGTTCATGAATTTTTGTTTTTAAATCACAAATTTAAAGGAAAACATGCCGTCACCACTGAAATGCATGCACACAAAAACTTGATATAAAGATATCACTTTTTGCTGTTAGGATATTCAACTCACCAGAAAGGATAACAATTTTAAAGTCTATGGCACCCAGTTACCAGCTTCAAAAGCCAAACTGATGAAGCTATAGGGGAAAGTCACTAATTTCCATAATTAGAGTATATTTTAAACATTTCTCTTATATGTTAAACAAATAAAAAATCAAGAGAGATATGAATAATATATATGTGTGGAAAGAGAGAACTGTATCTACCTGAAACAAGTATAAAAAAGACAACATCATGGACAATAAAGTACAACAAATGTTTTAAAAATCATTATGATGGAGTTCACATGCTTTGTATATTATACAAATCAGAAAGCAGTATCAAAGGGCAATAAAAAGATAACTCAAATACATTTCTCAATCCTTTACAAATACTAAAGAAAATATATCACCTAGAAAAACATCAGAGGCAAATAAAGTAGTACACAGAAAAAAATTATAATATTCTTATGCTAAAAAAATAGGAAGAATCAAATAACTAATTGAATCAAATCAATTTTCAGGACATAGTAAAAATACAAGAGAAGGCACACAGAAGTTAAAAGGAAAAAAGTAGTTAGTAATAGAAATTAATGATATAGAAAATAAAGTTAGACCAGAAAGAAAAAAAATAAGAGCACAGATTTTTTTCTCTTGAATAAACTGAGAGAAAAATCATGAATTAAAAACAAAAAATTCCTTGCACTTTCTGTATATATTTTAAAAACTGTCAAATGTTACATTTAAATGAGGTTTTATAGTAAATTGACTAATGATGTTGTAAGGACTTATGCCTTCTAAACTTATATACATAGTTATAATTATTAATATTTTGAGGGATCCTCAACAAGTTTGGTTTATAATATCCTGGAGTTATAATTTAAATTAAAATTGTATCACTTACATATATCATACGAAACTTAAACATTAATTTCAAGTTTTTTTTATACTCAAAATGTCCTATGTTTGCAATGGAAAAATTAAAACCAATCTCTTTATATTTCTTCAAACATTTTTGTAGCTCATCATTACACATAGGAAAAATAGCTAAAACACTGTTAGCTCATTACAAGTTTCTAAATGCACAGGCTCTTAGGAAAAATGTAGCTTTATATCTGATATTTTACATTTAATTCCTTTACTTTCTGGCACTCTAGATGAAAAGAGATTTTATGATAATTCTACCCTGTGTTGCTCCTGTATTTATATTTAATGGTTTAAAACTTTTTATAAAGTCTAATCTCTGCAATACTATATTACTTTCAAAATGTCCATCTTATATAAGTAGAGTTACATTCCACATTATCAATAATGCATGAAAAGATATCATCAGTCCTGGATTGATAAAGAACAAAAAGGAGTGAATGTTGAGGAGGGAAATCTGCATAGAAACTATAGTTTTAGATGATGATAAAGCTATTCCTTTTCAATGAATTTCATATTTTATTTTTATTTTTCTCTGCTTGGAATATTCTCCCTCACAGTTTTCCATGACTCTGTCCCTCACTTCCTTCTCATCTTTTCCCAAATGTCATCTTCTCAGTTATCTTTCCTGGTCAGACTATCTAAAATTTAAACTTTTTCCTTTCTCATTCCCCTTTGCCTCTTTATTTATTTTTTGCCTTGCACTTAGAAATGTCTAACGTATCATTTATTTCAATTAACGTACTATATTATCTTTTTCCACCATCAGAATTAAAGCCTATGAGGGAAGATATTTATGGTTATTTTGTTAAGCACTGTTAAATCCAGTGACTAGAACATAATCTGATAGGTAGTAAAGACCAAAAAGTGCTTCCTAAAAAATTGTCTTCATTTAGAGTGTGATGAAATCATTTTCAAAATTGTGTATTTCTCTAATAATAACTGATACTTCATCCATGATTTAGAAAATAGAATAAAATAAAAATAGATGTGGAAGTTTAAAAACTTATTGAAGACATTATAAACATACTCAAATAGTTATTATTTGATAAATATTTGATAAATTAAACTACATAGAATTTTCTCAATATGTTTATATATATTTATACATGTATTTATGCACACTGTTTATGTGCTTATGTGAGTATACTAAATAATCACTGGGTCTTCCCATGTGGCACTTGTGGTAAAGAACCTGCCTGCCAATGCAAGAGATGCAGATTTGATGCTTGGGTCAGGTAGATCCCCTAGAATAGGAAATGGCAACCTGCTCCAGTATTCTTAGCTGGGAAATCCCATAGACAGAGCAGCCTTGTGGGCTATAGTCCGGAAAGGCTGCAAAGAGTTGGATATGACTGAGCAACAAAGTACATGCCCATGTACACACAAACACAGACAATATACTCATTACCTCTCTCACTGAATTTCGAGATCTTTATGCATTATTATGCATATTCATATGAGTCTGTACACCTGTAATGATGTGTATAAAGCAGGAACTAACATTTGTTGCATTTCTACACTGTTGAATACAAAGTGAAGTGAAGTTGCTCAGTCGTGTCCGACTCTTTGCGACCCCATTGACTATAGCCTACCAGGCTCCTCAATCCATGGAATTCTCCAGGCAGGAATACTGGAGTGTATTGCCATTTCCTTCTCCAGGGGATCTTTCCAACCCAGGGGTCACACCTGGGTCTCCCACGTTACAGGCAGACGCTTTACCATCTGAGCCACCAGGGAAGCCAAACCCAACTACAATTTAATCTCAGAATAATCCAAACACAAATTCAATAGAAAGCAGGACTAATTCAGTTCTGTTCAATTCAATTGTTCGGTTGTATCCAAATCTTTAAGACCCCATGGACTATAACATGCTAGACTTCCCCATCCATCACCAAATGTCACAACTGCTCAAACTCATGTCCATTGAGTCGGTGATGTCATCCAACTATCTCATCCTCTATCAGCCCCTTCTCCTCCTGCTTTCAATCCTTCCCAGCATGAGGGTCTTTTCCAGCAAGTCAGTTCTTCTCATCAGGTGGCCAATGTATTGGAGGTTCAGTTTAAGCATCAGTCCTTCCAATGAATATTCAAGACTAATTTCCTTTAGGATGGACTGGTTTGATTTCCTTACAGCCCGAGGGACTCTCAAGAGTCTTTCCCAACACCACAGTTCAAAAGCAACAATTCTTCAGTGCTCAGCCTTCTTCATGGTCCAACTTTCACATCCATATATGACCACTGGAAAAACCATAGCTTTGACTAGACAGATCTTTGTTGGCAAAGCAATGTCTCTGCTTTTTAATATGCTGTCTAGGTTTACCATACATTTTGTTCCAAGGAGCTAGTGTCTTTTAATTTCATGGCTGCCGTCATCATCTGCAGTGATTTTGGAGCCCAAGAATATAAAGTCTATCACTGTTTTCATTGTTTGGACCATCTCTTTGCCATTAAGATATGGGACCAGATTCCATGATCTTACTTTTTTGAATGTTGAGTTTTAGGTCAACTTTTTCACTCTCCTCTTTCACTTGCATCAAGAGGCTCCTCAATTTCTCTTTGCTTTCTGCCATATGGGTGGTATCATCTGCATATCTGAGGTTATTGATATTTCTTCCAGCAATCTTGATTCCAGCTTGTGCTTCATCCAGCCCAGCATTTCTCATGATGTTATCTGCATAGAAGTTAAATAAGCAGGGTGACAGTATACAGCCTTGATGTACTACTGCCCCAATTTGGAACCAGTCTTTTGTTGCACGTCTGGTTCTAACTGTTGCATCTTGACCTGCATGCCTCCTTATTAGGAGGTAGGTAAGGTAGTCTGATATTCCCATCTCTTTAAGAATTTTCCAGAGTATGCCATGATCCACACAGTCAAAGGCTTTGGTGTAGTCAATGAAGCAGAAAGATGTGGTTTTCTGGAACTCTCTTGCTTTTCCAATGACCCAACAGCTGTTGGCAATTTGATATCTGGTTCCTCTGCCTTTTCTAAATCCAGCTTGAACATCTGGAAATTCTCGATTGATGTACCACTGAAGCCTTGCTTGGATAATTTTGAGCATTACTTTGCTAGCGTGTGAAATGAGTGCAATTGTGCAGTAGTTTGAACATTCTTTGGCATTGCCTTTCTTTGGGATTGGAATGAAAACTGACCATTTCCAGTCCTGCAGCCACTGCTGAGTTTTCCAAATTTGCTGGCATACTGACTAAAGCACTTTCACAGCATCATCTTTTAGGATTTGAATTAGCTCAGCTCAAATTCCATCTTCTCCACTAGCTTTGTTCGTAGTGAGGCTTCCTAAGGCCCACTTGACTTTGTGTTCCAGGATGTCTGGCTCTAGGTGAGTGATCGTGGTTACTGGGTCACTAAAATCTTTTTGGTATAGCTCTTCTGCATATTCTTCCCACCTCTTCTTAATATATTCTGCTTCTGTTAGATCCATACCATTTCTGTCCTTTATTGTGCATATCTTTCATGAAATGTTCACT
This sequence comes from Neotragus pygmaeus, assembly GCA_006410875.1. Lineage (NCBI taxonomy): Eukaryota > Metazoa > Chordata > Mammalia > Artiodactyla > Bovidae > Neotragus > Neotragus pygmaeus. The sequence continues at coordinate 752,491 of SJYV01008642.1, forward strand.
TGGTATCTCTGATTTCCTTGAAGAGCTCTCTAGTCTTTCCCATTCTATTGTTTTGCTCTATTTCTTTTTAATGATCACTTAGGAACTTTATCTTTCCGAGCTATTCTTTGAAACTCTGCATTCAACTGTGCATATCTTTCCTTTTCTCCTTTGCCTTTAGCTTTTCTTATTTTCTAAGCTATTTGTAAGGCCTCCTCAGACAACCGTTTGTCATTCTGCATTTCTTTTTCTTGAGCATGGTCTTGATCACTGCCTCCTGTACAATGTCATGAACCTCCATCCATAGTTCTTCAGGCACTCTATCAGATCTAATCCCTTAAATCTATTGGCCACTTTCACTGTATAATCATAAGGGGTTTGATTTAGGTTATACCTGAATGGTCTAGTGGTTTCCTCCACTTTCTTCAATTTAAGTCTGAATAAGGAGTTTATGATCTGAGCCACAGTCAGCTCCCAGTCTTGTTTTTGCTGGCTATATAGAGCTTCTCCATCTTTGGCTACAGAGAATATAATCAATCTGATTTCAGTGTCAACCATGGGGTGATGTCCATGTGTAGAGTCATCTCTTGTGTTGTTGGAAGAGTGTGTTTGCTATGACCAGTGCATTCTCTTGGCTAAACTCTGTAAGCCTTTGCCCTGATTCATCTTTTACTCCAAGCACAAACTTGCCTGTTACTCCAGAATTCAACTTAAGTCATTGAGACTTCAAATTTCATCTTCCTCACTTTTATGTTTTTTTGCATGTCTATTTTGCCTTCTATGTTTTGAAGTTACACATAAATGTTAATTTACAAATAGGATCTAATCACCAGGATTGGGCATGGTTTCTTTGCATATGTATGTTTATCATTTTGTTTAAATTCATTAATCTTAAATTCATATAATGAAGTGATAAATATTATTGAATTGTTTCAGGTGTTCACTCTATCAGTTATTTTATGGGCTATGCAAAACAAAGTGGAAATAGTAAATGAAAAGAGAGCTAAGAGATCCCCAATTTTCTCTTTTTCCCTATGTCACATTGTCAACATCTGCTTTACAAGGTTAATGATGTGAGCATGGCTGGTAAGATGGTTGACCTCATTAAGGTATATTAGTTAGCATCATCATGATGTTAGTCATCATCACAGAAAAATGACAGACAAGAAAAATGAACCAGCCAAAATAGGTTTAAAACTCTAACAGGAAGTCTGACTTCCAATGGAGTGTATTTTCAAAAGAACTTGACTGCTATTGTGAAAACACATTACTAAAAGTATTAATTTTCTGAGTCAGCAAAGATGAATTCTTAATCTCTAATAAAATAAGGCAAGAACTAAAATTTATAACCAGATGATCACTTCGTTTGAATATGTTACATGATTTAGAACAAAAACAGTTTTAAATCATATAAAAATTTTTTTATTTTACATATGTATACTATATATATAATTTATATATTATATATATAATGCATCTAAGTATGCACACACATATCTACAATACATTTACATATATATTATATATATGTATACACACCTGAATGTATAATATGCCTACATATATATGCAGCATTTACTGTTTTAAATGCAACAAAAATCATTTAGTAAAAAGAAGCTCTAAAATTATGCTAATAAAATTTTAGTGTTTCCTTACTCTTTCTTTTTAAAAAGGTTTTCATTGCCTTTAGAGCAACACAAAATCAATGAATCATATGATAAGGATGTGTTCTGACTGTATTAATGGACTCATGTTTAAGAAAAATGAATAGCTTAATACAATGAATATTTTATTCACATTCTTGGTGTTGAAAAACAATTGCTAAGAATCTATAAAATCTCAAAATAACTATATATCAACTAAATTATGACATAAAATGATGATTAAGAAAAATGTACTTTATCATTAGTAATCATTCTAAGGTTAAATAAGTGAATAGCAAAATCTTTCCATTATTTGACGCTAAATGTTTTCTTCTGTTGCATTCTACATTAGATATAAGGGATTGAAAGCAGTATTGAAGAAAAGGCAGGATGAAAGTATATATATTTATTTTCCTTTTTTATTATAAAATCTTCCAAAAAAATTCAGTGAGATGTGTAACAAAAAATCATGTAGATATCATTAAAACTTAATAAACCCTAATGGTCTACTATATTTACAAAAATATTTTAAATGAAATTAAGCATTTGCTAGAGCTAAAATCCACATTTCGCTCCTCAAAAAAATCACATTTGCCTTTCTACCTGACAGACAATCACTATTCTGAATTTGGTTTCCATCTTTTAATTCAATGTCATACTTGATATGTACATTCAGAGTGAGGATAAAATAAAGATTAAGAGTTTCTTTATCACCTGCATACCATGAATGAAAGAATTACAACTATATGATTTAACTTAACAAAAAGAAAAGTGAGTACAACATAACTATGGGCACAGGGGAGTACTAAATTTTGTATAAAAACATGAATACTCACTTAAAGTACATATTTTTATTTCAATATTAATAGTATCTATTTCTGTATTCCAGAGGTTCATAACATTGTACAAGAGTCAGTGATGAAAATCATCCCAAAGAAAAAGAAATGTATGAAGGAAAGGGGTTGTCTGAGGAAGTTTTACACATAGCTGAGGAAAGAAGAGAAGCAAACGGCGATGGAGAAAGGGAAAGATATATCCAACTGAATGCAGAATTTCAGAGCAGAGCAAGGCAAGATAAGAAGGCCTTCTTAAATGAACAACACAATGAAGTAGAGGAAAATGACAGAATGGGAAAGACTAAAGATCGCTCCAAGAAAACTGGAGACATCAAGGGAACATTTCATGCAAGGATGGGCACGATAAAGAACAGAAAGAGTAAGGACCTAAGAGAAGCAGAATAGATTGAAAAGAGGTGGCAAGAATACACAGAAGAACTATATAAAAAAAGGTCTTAGTGACCCAGATAACCATGATGGTGTCACCCAACTAAAGCCTCATATTCTGAAGTCTGAAGTTAAGTGGGCCTTAGGAAGCATTACTACAAACAAGGCTAGTGGAGGTAATGAAATTCTAGCTGAGCTATTTCAAATTCTGGATGATGCTGTTAAAGGGCTGCACTCAATATGCCAGCAAATTTGGAAAACTCAGCAGTAGTCACAGTACTGGAAAAGGTCAGTTTTCATTTCAATCCCAAAAAAGGGCAATGCCAAAGAATGGATAAACTACCACCAAATCGCACAACTGCACTCATTTCACATGCTAGCAAGGTAATGCTCAAAATCTTTCAAGCTAGGCTTCAGCAGTCCATGAACTAAGAAATTCCAGTTGTACAAGCTGGATTTAGAAGAGGCAGAAGAGCCAGAGATCAAACTGACAACATCCACTGGATCACAGAGAAAGCAGGAGAATTCTAGAAAAACATATATTTCTGCTTTGACTGCTTTGACTGCATTTGACTATGATATAGTCTTTGACTTTGTGAATCACAACAAACTGGAAAATTCTTAAAGACATGGGAATACCAGACCACCTTACCTGCCTCCTGAGAAACCAGTATGCAGGTCAAGAAGCAACAGTTAGAACCTTACATGGAACAACTGATTGGTTCAAAATAGGGAAAGGAGTATGACAAGGCTGTATGCTGTCATTCTGTTTATTTAATTTATATGCAAACTGTGTGTTAAGTTGCTCAGTCATGTCTGACTCTTTGCCATCCCATGGACTATAGCCCTCCAGGCTCCGCTGTCCATGGAATTCTCCAGGCAAGAATACTGGAGTAGGTAGGCATTCCCTTATATGCAGAATATATCATGGGAAATGTTAGGCTGGATGAATTCCAAGCTGGAATTAAGATTGGTGGGAGAAATATAAACAACCTCAGATATGCAGATGATACCACTTTAATGGCAGAAAGTGATGAGGAACTAGAAGCTTCTTGATGATGGAGAAAGAGCAAAGTGAAACGCTGGCTTAAAACTCAGTAAACTAAGATCATGGCATCTGGCCCCATCACTTATGGCAAATAGAAGGGTAAGAGTAGAAGCAGTAACTGATTTTCTTTCCTTGGGCTCCTAAATCCATATGGACAGTGACTGCAGCCATGAAATTAGCATATGCTTGCTCCTTGGAAGGAACGCTATGGTAAACCTAGACAATGTATTAAGATAACTTTGTCAACAAAGGTGCGAACAGTCAAAGCTGTGGTTTTTCCAGTAGTCATGTACAGATTTGAGATTTGGACCATAAAGAAGACTGAGCAGTGATGAATTAATGCCTTCAAATAGTGTTGTTGGGGAAGGCTCTTGAGAGTCTCTTGGACTGCAAGGAAATCAAACCAGTCAATCCTAAAGGAAATCAATCCTGAATATTCATTAGAAGTATTGATGCTAAAGCTGAAACCCCAATACTTTGGCCATCTGATGCGAAGAACCAACTCTTTAGAAAAGACCCTGATGCTGGAAAAGATTGAAGGAAAAACGAGAAGAGGGCAGCAGAGAATGAGACGGTTAGATAGCATCACCAACTCAATGGACATGAATCTGAGCAAACTCTCAGAGCTAGTAAAGGACAGGGAAGCCTGGCGTACTGCAATCCATGGAGTCACAAAGAGTTGGACTTCACTGAACAACAACATTTCTGTTTTAAGTTAAAAACCGAAGCAAAATTTTAGACAATGATCCAAGGGAAATAGAAAAGGGCTTTTATACACACTGTGATTATTAATTACCTCTATATCATCCCTATCTTTCTTAAAAGGAAGACTGATTTTTACAAAAGATTTACATCCATTAGAATAATTCACAGTTAAGAAATTACTTAAAGCTATACAGGCAATTCCTGAAATATTAGAAATACAGTATATACCTTGGAATCCAGAACAGTAAAAATATAGAAATATTTCATTAAAGTAAGAAATTAGTACATTGTATTTTTAAATTTCAGATAACACAAGGAACACATGTTATTATATATATATATCTGTATGTATGTATAATTATTACTGGTTCACATTGTTGTACAGTAGACCTATGCAACACTGTAAAGAAACTTTCCTTCGATTAAAAAGTAAATTAAAAAAAAAGAAAATAAGGGGGTAGATAAACATGTACTTTGCAGTAGTTGACTGAGAAACTATAACAATTCTGTACCTGCTTCCTCTCAGCCATAAGCCCAGACAATCAAAAAAGAAAAAAATATATATATTCACAATACTAATCTTAGAGTTCAATACATATCTATCAGAAATTGAAAGATTAAGCAAATAAAGGATTAACAAAGTTATCAAAGATATGAACAATACTAAAATTAGCAAATTTAATTTAATATATAAATCTGCACTAATATGATTTTCACATGAAATAAACTAATTCAGATATCAACAATTAAAAAAACGTTAAAAAAGCAAACATTTGTAAACAGAAAAATAGACTCTGCCACACAATGAAGAAGAAAAATTGGTGAATATGATAAACATTAATTAATAAAAAATACTAGGCTTCAAAACCTATGGTACTCACTAACCATAAAGGAAAAGTCTGATAAACTGACTTCATTGAAATTAAAATTTTGTTTTCATCAAAAGACAGTGTTAACACTTTGTGTCTGAAGACATCTCAAGCCTTGGCAAGTATTTTTGTGATATATGACATGGTTAGAGTGAGGGTAACTGGAACAATACTCAGTTGGAAACAATTCTCAGTAACACATTGATACCACATTCCATAAAGTGTTACTGACACGTTTTTTTCCACAGCATCCCTACAACACCAGAAACTGTGACCAGCATGTTCATGACTGATCTCCATTTTTCACTAATCTCCATTTTTCAGGTTGTAGGTCTATCTCAGGGAGAAAGTCAACAAATATTTGTTGAATTAGAACTGAATACATGTTAAAAACAATTAGCAGTTGTTTCCCCCAGTTAACTAAATAGATAAATATAGCATTCCTGTTTAATTAAACAAGACTTGTAGAAGTGGAATTTCACTTTTTTCTTTTTACATGTCTTCTCTGCTCTCTCTTTTCTCTGTTTGGATGACTCCATTTATCTTTACTTCTCCTGTATTTCATTTTAGTATATAAAATGACATATTTGTAAATATTACATATCTCCATTTTCTTTACTTCTGGGACAATCTGTTATTAGATGTATTTCTCACAAAACCTCCAAAATGAATTAAAATTTTTAAACACTAAAATGCTTAGCCAATCTTAGTTCTGTTTTTACTGCAACATCTTCCTCTACTGGATAGTCTCTTAAAATCTTTCTCCCTAATATATTTAGACCATCTCCAACTCATTATCCTGTTAATAAGTTTAAGAATCTATTGTGTCAAATTGCATGACTCTTCCATTCTTGACAACATTAATGTGAACTATGACACTAAAATGAAATAAGCATTAATATATTAAGGAAACCAAAAATGAAAATGAATCTCAAGCATAACTGTGATTCCAGAAGAACTTGTTAAGTATTCCCTTTAGGAGTATCTTGCTTTTGATCTCATTCTTAAAAACATCAGAACCACAGTATACTCAGGCTATTTAAGTGACAACAGATTTCAGGTCTTTTCTTCACTGCTTTATCACTCTCTGTAACTCCCTCCTCACAGCACATAAGCCCATCCTTGCCTGTGGCCTTCACTCTAATTAAGGAAAGTTGGGATATTGCCAGTCCTGCTGAGAACAGTATGGCACTCCACTACAGTACTCTTGCCTGGAAAATCCCATGGATAGAGGAGCCTGGTAGGCTGCCATCCATGGGGTCGCTGAGAGTTGGACACGACTCAGTGACTTCCCTTTCACTTTTCACTTTCATGCATTGGAGAAGAAAATGGCAACCCACTCCAGTGTTCTTGCCTGGAGAATCCCAGGGACGGCTGGTGGGCTGCCATCTATGGAGTTGTACAGAGTCAGACACGACTGAAGCGACTTAGCAGCAGCAGCAGCAGCAGCAGACTCTCTGATTCTACCCATTCTCAGCTTCAACTTCATTACTCCCACTGATTGTTCTATCAGTATAGCTGTGAAGAAAAACTAAATAAATAGATTGAAAATGGATGACTGGTGCTGTACCAGAAGAGATTACAGAGTAGTGGAGGAAACAGTTTAAAATGGTTTCAATTTCTCTAAGCCCCCTGCATGATCAGGAAGCTGATAAAGTTTAGTCAGGCCCATAGTCATCAAAATTTGCGTGCTAAGCCCCCTACACTTACTGAAGGAGTAGACAGCAAAGTAGTGGTGATGGCGGGGGCGAGGGGTCAGACCATGAGATCTAGAAGTAGATGATTGGGCTTCTATTGCCATTTACTGATAGGATGATTCTAGCAAATAACCTGATCTCTTTCAACAATATTTCTTCCTCTCCATAATGGGGAAAAACCATACATGCAAAATTTGAGGCAAGACAAACAAAATACTTTGGGTAAGTTTTTATAAACTGGAATTTATAGACAAACTATGTGAAAGAGAAAGTGTTAGTCACTCAGTCATATCTGACTCTGTGGCCCCATGGACTGTAGCCTCTGTCCATGGAATTCTCTAAGCAAGAACATTGGAGTGGGTTGCCATTCCCTTCTCCAGGGGATCTTCCCGACCCAGGGATTGAACCCAGGTCTCTGGCATTGCAGGCAGATTCTTTACCATCTGAGCCACCAGGGAAGCCCTAATTATACTTATAAACTATATTGTCCTTTTTATAGTTCAGCTGTAAGAAACAAAGCACTGTGTTTTTCCTTATATTGGCAGTATAATTAATGGTCTAGCAATGATGTCTTGGATATCATGCTCTAAAACACATCTGTAAAATCTTATCTGCAAGTAAGATTTCATGGATTGTATATGGGTTTACAATGTTAAACACATATGAACCATGGATATCTGGTGATTTGACCTCTGATGCCTTACTAGTCCTGGAGAGAATGCCTTTTGAAAGGCTAGCTAATTCCTGGAGAAAGTAAACAACTCATTGACGAGCTTGTCTTTATACATAAACCAGTCAATCAGGAGCCCACACCCCCAATAGAGTCTCCGCTCTCAGAGGGTTCATATTCTGAGCTACCATTCCCCTGTCCTAGTCATCCCAGAGACAGGCCACCAGTGATAGTTCTTAGAGCCGAGAGTCTGCCAAAATTACTCAGACCATCCAATCCTGAACCTGCCAAGCCTGCTCTATCACCCTTCCTTCCTATGGTACCACAATGAAGCCTCTTGCCCATGTTCTCCCCTTCCTGCTTTTCTCATGACTGCCTCTCATACTTCTCTGTGTGACACGCTGTGCTTCCTTGTCTCTAGGAAACTGTGAATATAAAAAGTTCTTTAATGAAAGTTCCTTCATATTTTACCATACCTGTTAGCAAACAAATTATGGATAAACTTAAAGTAACATGTAATATTAATTTCAAATGAATGATTACCCTCTTTGAACATTTTCTGTCTTTTCCTGTTTTACAAGATTTAAATTCTTTTAACAGTCAATGTTGATCACTTCTTTTGTAATTCCAACTTGTTTACAAAAGTATTTTAAATGAATTTGTATAGATATAGATATGCTTACATGAAGGAAACATGGAGAATTTAAATAAGGATCATAACTTTAAAACATATCTGTAAGAAGCCACAGACAAGACGCCACAAATGACCAGAGGATTTATTTTAACTTCCTTGTGAAAACTTGGTATAAAATAGAATGAATGAAAAACAATTTCAGAGCTTTGGAATCATATTTGTTAATTACACACCCATAAATTTCTCATTTTTCTCCTCCTTTGACTAGACACTTGTCTCAATAGTGAATCAAACAGAGAATAAATCAACATTGAAAAATTTTTTTTATCCTCTTCTATCTTCAGTACCTAAATCAGTCAATGGTGAAACTGAACTAGTTTTCTAAACCATTGTGTTTAGCATTTATGTACCTTGAAAGAGCTTTGACATAACAGAAGCAGCAATCATGAATGTTGTTACTGATCAAGAAGTCCCAGAGGAGAGGGTCACAGGGCTCTGCCATAAATTTATGAAAGAAATCAGGAAATGTCATTCTGACTGCAGTAGATGGCTTAAAAGGGCTGTGGCAAGGTTACTTTGTGTTATCAAGATTGAATTCCCAAGAATGTGAGTTGAGATAAAAAAATGATAGCAAGAGAAGATAGATATCTGTAAAAATATAATAAAATACTAGGAATCAACCATTGAATAATAAATGGTAATAAAAATCCAGCAACAGGAAGTCAAAGTATTTGAATCTCTAAATGTAAGGAAAATTCAAAGAAATGCTATAATAAAAGCATATATATGCATTTGCCCAGAAATTTCTATACCAAAGAAATCTTTTTGTATCTTCTAAGAGGCATAATAGGGGTCCGACAGCCCAGGGAACTTAGTTCTGTTGCCAAAGTCCATAAATATTTGCCCAACATTTTTTTCTAAATGTCTGATATATGAATAAAATATTAGAAGGATATTATAATTACATTCACTTACACTGATATATGAAGTAAAGAGACAATTCAAACGCATTGTTTCTGTATCACTACCTTCTCCAAACACCCTCCTCCACAACATAAACTATGTTGGGATATACAGTGTTGAATTTAAAAAAAAAATCTACTATTCTATTTAATGGCAAAAAGTAGTCCCAATGAAACTTCAGCATTTTCTCATCATTCATTGTTATAACAGAAATTTAAATGTAGTTTATCATGATTAAAATATATAAAAACATTCAATAATTACATGAAACATGATAAAGCTACTTTTATCTTTGTCAGCATGGTATGGGAATGGAAGCTCTGGTTCAACAAATACTGAATAATATTGTATGTGTACAGTAAACAGAGTATCAAATTCACAACAGTATAAGTATAAAGATAAACTTAGTTTATCCAAACATGTTCGTCATAGGAGATAAAAAGAATGAAGCCAGGAATATAGATTTTCCACTATTGAGGACCACACAAAGACATATGAGAATGACATGAAGGTGAAACATTGATTTTGATGCTTTCCTAGAAGTATAATGAATGCCTAGCTGAGTGCCTGACCCAAAGTAGATGATCCAAAATGTTTCTAAATTATTTAATGATGTTAGTACAAATACATCACTGCAACTTTTCATGGAGACAAAATGATAAAATTTTTACTTTGTGCTCCTAAAGAGGCTGGGCTATACCTGCGCATGCTTAGTGTCTCCAGCTTTTTGTGACCCCGTGGACTGTAGCCCACCAGTCTCCTCTGTCCAGGGGCTTCTCAGCCAAGAGTACCAGAGTGGGTTGCCACTTGCTCCTCCAGGAGATCCTCCCAACTGAGCAATCAAACCTGTGCCTCCTGCATCTCCTGCATTGGCAGATAAGATTCTTTATCACTGGAGCCATCTGGGAAGCCCTAGAGAAGCTGGGCGAGTTGATGACCGTCAACTTGAGAAGGAGTTTATCATGGGTGGAAGCAGGTAGAATGAGTAAAGCCATTCCAACCCGAGGAAGAATCATGAGCACAAGCACCAAGGCATGCATCAAACAGATTCATCGAAGTCCGTGATAAACTCTGGGACTTTTGATAAGTGCAGATGAATACAGAGATTGAAAGGAGACTGAGATTTGAAGACATTTTCTCTCAGTATGCAGTGTCTACTCTGCCATCATTTAAATATCTTCAGATCACAGACCTTAATTATAAGTACCTTTAGCTAATACATTTTCAAACCATCTTCCCTTGCTTGAACTTACCTCATGTCAGCAATGTGAAATATGGGCCATATGTTGTGGAAGTTCAAGTAAACTGCTGTTTATTCTTCTGACTTTGAAAGCTCATAAATCTCAGAGTCAATTCAATGCAGATATATGTAACTGGAATATTAAGAGGTATAAATTTTCTCCAGATAGCCTCTGTTACATTTTTCTTAGTTCTTAGTTATATTCTATGTTAAGTTAAAGAAAGTAATTTGCCTCAAAATATTCCAAAAGAAAAATAGCTATAAAAGCAAAATGAATTGACAGTCTTTTGGTATTTTTCTTTGATAGTAAAGGTTTCTCAGAGTCCTATATTCTTGGCCTAATGAGGTACAGAATGCTGTTGGTTTAAAAGTTATTCCCGGAAGTTCTAACAAAACACAAAACTTCAGAAATATAGATGGTCACTTGGAAGCAAGCAAATGTGACCTCTCTTGATAGAAGCCTATTAGGATGTACATTTCCATTGTCACTGACAATCTAAGTTTCCTAACTTCAGCAACAACCAACATCCAATTTGTGCTCACTGATTCAGGTACTGTATTAATTTTCTAGGGCTGCCATAACAAATTACCACACACTGGGTGGCTTAACAATAGACATTTATTTTCTGGAGGCTGTGAGTCCAAGATTAAGGTCTAAGGGAGAGTTGGTTTCTTCAGAGACCTCTCTCTTTAGCTGGTAAATGACCATTTCTTCTTCCTATGTCCTTATATGGTTCTCTCTGAACCTATCTGTGCTAAGATATCTTCTTTTTGTAAGAGGATATCTAATGACCTACTCTAATGACCTTATTTTAACTTAGTTACCTCTTTAAAGGCCTATCTCCAAATACAGTAACATTCTGAGGTACTGCGGGTTAGGACTCTAACAAAGTTTTGGGGAACAAAATTCAGTCCATAAAAGACTGAATAGTTTATACACATGATATTATTTTTATTATATAAGCCAACCTGTGAGATGCTACCTTTATACATATTTTACAGATGGGAAAATTAAACAAAAGAATTGTTAATAACTAACCCAAGTTCATACAGGTAGCAAGCTCTCACATATAAATCCTGATAGTCTCATTACAGAACCCACAGTATTCAAACCATTCAATATCGCTATTGAGATTAGCCAACCTTCTGGATGAAATCTCTCATATATGAATTTCTTCAGAATCTCTGCTTTACATCTCAAAAANAACATGATAAAGCTACTTTTATCTTTGTCAGCATGGTATGGGAATGGAAGCTCTGGTTCAACAAATACTGAATAATATTGTATGTGTACAGTAAACAGAGTATCAAATTCACAACAGTATAAGTATAAAGATAAACTTAGTTTATCCAAACATGTTCGTCATAGGAGATAAAAAGAATGAAGCCAGGAATATAGATTTTCCACTATTGAGGACCACACAAAGACATATGAGAATGACATGAAGGTGAAACATTGATTTTGATGCTTTCCTAGAAGTATAATGAATGCCTAGCTGAGTGCCTGACCCAAAGTAGATGATCCAAAATGTTTCTAAATTATTTAATGATGTTAGTACAAATACATCACTGCAACTTTTCATGGAGACAAAATGATAAAATTTTTACTTTGTGCTCCTAAAGAGGCTGGGCTATACCTGCGCATGCTTAGTGTCTCCAGCTTTTTGTGACCCCGTGGACTGTAGCCCACCAGTCTCCTCTGTCCAGGGGCTTCTCAGCCAAGAGTACCAGAGTGGGTTGCCACTTGCTCCTCCAGGAGATCCTCCCAACTGAGCAATCAAACCTGTGCCTCCTGCATCTCCTGCATTGGCAGATAAGATTCTTTATCACTGGAGCCATCTGGGAAGCCCTAGAGAAGCTGGGCGAGTTGATGACCGTCAACTTGAGAAGGAGTTTATCATGGGTGGAAGCAGGTAGAATGAGTAAAGCCATTCCAACCCGAGGAAGAATCATGAGCACAAGCACCAAGGCATGCATCAAACAGATTCATCGAAGTCCGTGATAAACTCTGGGACTTTTGATAAGTGCAGATGAATACAGAGATTGAAAGGAGACTGAGATTTGAAGACATTTTCTCTCAGTATGCAGTGTCTACTCTGCCATCATTTAAATATCTTCAGATCACAGACCTTAATTATAAGTACCTTTAGCTAATACATTTTCAAACCATCTTCCCTTGCTTGAACTTACCTCATGTCAGCAATGTGAAATATGGGCCATATGTTGTGGAAGTTCAAGTAAACTGCTGTTTATTCTTCTGACTTTGAAAGCTCATAAATCTCAGAGTCAATTCAATGCAGATATATGTAACTGGAATATTAAGAGGTATAAATTTTCTCCAGATAGCCTCTGTTACATTTTTCTTAGTTCTTAGTTATATTCTATGTTAAGTTAAAGAAAGTAATTTGCCTCAAAATATTCCAAAAGAAAAATAGCTATAAAAGCAAAATGAATTGACAGTCTTTTGGTATTTTTCTTTGATAGTAAAGGTTTCTCAGAGTCCTATATTCTTGGCCTAATGAGGTACAGAATGCTGTTGGTTTAAAAGTTATTCCCGGAAGTTCTAACAAAACACAAAACTTCAGAAATATAGATGGTCACTTGGAAGCAAGCAAATGTGACCTCTCTTGATAGAAGCCTATTAGGATGTACATTTCCATTGTCACTGACAATCTAAGTTTCCTAACTTCAGCAACAACCAACATCCAATTTGTGCTCACTGATTCAGGTACTGTATTAATTTTCTAGGGCTGCCATAACAAATTACCACACACTGGGTGGCTTAACAATAGACATTTATTTTCTGGAGGCTGTGAGTCCAAGATTAAGGTCTAAGGGAGAGTTGGTTTCTTCAGAGACCTCTCTCTTTAGCTGGTAAATGACCATTTCTTCTTCCTATGTCCTTATATGGTTCTCTCTGAACCTATCTGTGCTAAGATATCTTCTTTTTGTAAGAGGATATCTAATGACCTACTCTAATGACCTTATTTTAACTTAGTTACCTCTTTAAAGGCCTATCTCCAAATACAGTAACATTCTGAGGTACTGCGGGTTAGGACTCTAACAAAGTTTTGGGGAACAAAATTCAGTCCATAAAAGACTGAATAGTTTATACACATGATATTATTTTTATTATATAAGCCAACCTGTGAGATGCTACCTTTATACATATTTTACAGATGGGAAAATTAAACAAAAGAATTGTTAATAACTAACCCAAGTTCATACAGGTAGCAAGCTCTCACATATAAATCCTGATAGTCTCATTACAGAACCCACAGTATTCAAACCATTCAATATCGCTATTGAGATTAGCCAACCTTCTGGATGAAATCTCTCATATATGAATTTCTTCAGAATCTCTGCTTTACATCTCAAAAATCTCTCTGTATCTTCAACATTATTTTCAATCATTTGTCTTCTTTCTAAAGTCGAAGGATCTTATATAACTGACAAGATTTTAGCTTTGTGCTAAAACTTTCCCTTTTATACAGCTGAAATATCTCTTTTTACCAGATTTTCATGGTCTCCTTTCCCCCACACAGTATATGATCTAAAATACTGTCAAAGGTTCTCTTTCCCATTCCATTTATTACCAAATACCTCTTTAAAAATAAGTGATATCAGCTAGTCAGCTACTCAACTACAACTGAAATAACTTTTTTATTTTTCTTCACCAGCAAAACTCAGGTCGTTAAACTAATAGCCGTTCTCTCAGTCAGTCCTCACTAGGTGCCATGTATGTAATTCATAAACTTATCTCTGCACTTACTACTCTGATACAGCACTCTTTCTTTTCCTCTGGCACGTCTGATGGCTTGCAAAGAATTTACATGACTTGTTAAGACCCATGTAATAGACTGAGAATGCTCTGTTCATTAAGATTCCTTCCTTCAAAGGAGAGCCAAAATGTAGAGTAGTGAAGATATCTCAAGGACATACAATGGTAACAATAGTTGGTGCTTTTTTAAGAAGATGTCCTAAGAGCTATGTTTCATTAAAAGACAAAAAAAAAAAAAAAAAACCCTTGGATTGAATTATTTTGACTAATGTACATAAGATACCAGGTAGGATCTTTCTGGGAGAGAAAATCTAGACATGTAAATATCAACAACTACTACAACCACAAATATGGTGGCTATTGGGTTGGCAAGGGACCTTGAAGAATATGCATGTATTGTAAGGGTTTTAAATGTGTTCAGTTCAGTTTGGTTCAGCTGCTCAGTTATGTTAGCTGTTGATTATAGAGTACATCCCATCTTTGTTTCCCTGAAAAATCTTTAAGAGCTATGTTATTCACTATCATCTTTTCTGCAAATAGATCCTTTAGGGGAATTCAGAGGTCCTAATTTCTAAGGTGGGATATAGGATGTAAAAGACATGATGATGGGGTCATTTAACAGATACTAACTGTACATAAATAATACACTCAAAGAAAGCTCTGTAGTGAAAAAGACAAATGAACATATAAAAAAAGTGATTTCTAGTATTTCATCCAATGATGACTAATTAAATTATTAACTGCACTTATTCATATTCAGTAAGCTGTCTACATAGGAAAATGAAATTGGACTAGATTAATTCTCTAGAAATTTAATATGATTTAAAAGCACTTTTAATTACATACATACATACAGACACTAACTGCTTGGAAGATTAATTATCCAGATTATCATTTAGGAAAATAGAGATTATGTACTTCTATTTCTTCTTCTTAGTGAACTCAAAAATTATCCAACATCTAGATACTATATATCACAAAAATCTAATACTATTTATGCTTTGAAATTAATCAGTCACATTCATTTTCATATAAATACCCCTTTTTCTGTATTCATTTTTCCTTTAGGAAACTGTTCCAATTCTATACTGTCATGCATGAATGTAATGAGTAACAAAATCCTCAAAGATGACAGTGATGATATTATTTACAATTAATCTCTTGACTAACAAAGATTCTCAACTTTCAAAAAGAAGAGGAAAGGGCATTTTCTGATGGTCTCAATGCATATTTCAGGGGGAATGCTTCACATACTAGATCATTAAAGACTTCCATTTTTATCTACCAACAGAGCTACTGCAATTTCATATTTAATCTTATCACAATATAATACTTTTGTACTAGGGAAAAGAGAAGACACACCTAAGTTCATATATAACAAGCAGCATCTGCCTATGGAAATGGTGTCCTTGGCTCCTTCCCCAAGCACACCCAGGCTCCACTGAAAGTTGTTTTTTTTTTTTTTTAATCCTTTCTAGGTGGGATTAAAATTTTCTATTAAACTGGAAAGCATATAATAAGAAAGATAAATGATTACAACTATCAAGCATTTCACAACTTCAAGAGGCTTCTTTCAACTTTGACTTTAGCCTCCCTGGAAGATGTAAAAGCATTTTAAAGCAAAACTTTGGCTATATTAAAATGCTTACCTTTAAATCAAGATAGTAGGAATTCTCCAAATGGCTAATTCAAAAGAAAGATCCTTAAGCAGTTTAATATTGACATCGCACTAAACTGTGTCAGGTTTATTAACAAACACAGATTCATCACTGGGTATGTGTGTCGTTTTCCCCACCGTCCCCTTTATAACCTCAGCTGTGCCCAAAGTTTTACTTCACAGACTACCAAAGGAGCTAAGAAATTGCTTTCCTTTTCAGTGGGACCCTGTGGATGGCTCATAAACAGACATTTGGTACATTGGCAAAATATTGTACTATGAATGTCCACTAAGGATGCCCCACTGTTTTTAAATCTCTTTCTCGGTATGGAGCTGCACTAATTGAGAGCTGACATAGGCACAACTCTGGTTCCCGAGGAGCTACTCAGTTAACCGTTGCCAGCTCTGTGCTTTCTCTGCTGATCTGGGGTTACCGAGCGCTTACACCATACTTTGGATCACATAGGGGATTAAAATCACATATTTCATTTGAGCATTTTTATTGCTCCCTTTTCCCTGAGTTGACCTGAAGTCTTTCTCAAAAGAAAATTTTTTACCAAATCATCTTTGCAAAAGTAACAAATAGATGGAAGGGAATGTGCTGAATCAGGGAGCCATTCACTTCCTGAATATATATTGTTTCTTTTGCCAGTACTCTTCAGATAATATGGATAAACTCAGAATAAAGCATGAACACTATTAATACTACAACATACATCATTAATCAGTAAAACTGTCATAAAAATTATTGGCACTTTTAATTATGTACTTATTATTTTGCCTTAAAATATTTGACCTCTAAAACAGATGTGCTTTGCTTTCTCCCTCAGTTGTGTCTGACTTTTTGTGACCCCATGGACTGTAGCCCGCCAGGCTCCTCTATCCATGGGATTCTCCAGGCAAGAATACTGGAGAGGGTTGCCATGATCTCCTCCAGGGGATCTTCCCAACCCAGGGATGGAACCCAGGTCTCCTGCATTGCAAGCAGATTCTTTACCATCTGAGCCAACAGAGAAACAAAAGTTTTCCTGGTACCTTATATTAACCAGTTAAATAAAACTTAAAAGCTAGTTCTGTATAAATATAAATCTCATGTTTAGAACTGTTACACAGTCCTGGCTCATAAATGTTTCCTTGTTTCTAAGGAGAAGTGATACACTCATTCTGTGTCCTAACTTGCCTTTGATTCACTCTGTGAAGAAATCCTTTTATTTCTTAAAAGAAATAACCAGGGTTACACAACTGACATGTATTAAAATTAAGCCCATCCTTTGGACCACATTAACCAAGAAATTAATAACTAATTTAACCATAAGTTCATGAATTTATACTAGATAATTATAAGGGAAGCTTTAAAAATTCCTTGCATATATTGTTCTATTCTACCTCTCTTCTTAATATGATTCTATAAGAATTTCTTATTTGTAATGGATAAACATTTATAAGTGTTCAGATACTTCAAGCATTTTAGTTGGTCTGTCTAGTCAATGCTATTGTTTTTCCAGTAGTCATGTATGGATGTGAGAGTTGGACCATAAATAAGGCTGAGAGCCAAATAATTGATGCTTTTGAACTGTGGTGTTGGAGAAGACTCTTGAGAGTCCCTTGGACTGCAAGGAGATCATACCATCAATCCTAAAGGAAATCTGTCCTGAATATTCATTGGAAGGACTGATGTTGAAGCTGAAGCTCCAGTACTTTGGCCACCTGAAGCGAAGAACTGACTCATTGGAAAAGACTCTGATGCTGGGAAAGATTGAAGGCAGGAGGAGAAGGGGAAGACAGAGGATGAGATGGTTGGATGGCATCACTGATTCAATGGACATGAGTTTGAGTAAACTCCAGGAGTTGGTGATGGACAGGGAAGCCTGGAATGCTGCAGTCCATGGGGTCGCAAACAGTCAGACATGTCTGAGTGACTAAACTTAACTGCTCTGATAACATTTTATAGACAATAATTGATAAATATTTATACTAAAATATTAACATGCTGTTATTTCAAAGATATCATCTGACAAAACTATATTAACTTAAATAAATGCCTTTTATATTATTGCCAGAATGGGTTGGCAATAAACTATGCTAGAGCTACAAAGAATAGATAGTTTCCTAAATTGCTTTTCCAAAAGCATGTCTGAAAGGAAAATTAAATGTGGTCTTTGAACAACATGAATAATTAAATAAATTCAAGCCATTCCAAATGATATAGAAAGATTTAATTACATTGGTAAAGCTTAATTAAATGATCTTAGAAGTAGAATAATATCAACTTTTTAAAATTCAATAAAAAACTATTTAACTATTTTTCTGAAACTCTTCCAACTCCTATGTACACTTGGTTCAAAATAACTAAATATTCCCATCTGCTTAGTATTTCATAAACAGAATACAAAAGCATAATTATTTATTGATCTCTGATTGCAACAGTATTAAAATGATGACTGAAGTACTGCATTTAGAGTGAAGAAATAGATTTAACTTTATAAATATTCATATATTCTCAAGAAGAAACATGGGCCTAAAGTTTATACAGCATGCTAACAATCTAACCATGAAATTCAAATATACCATCTGTAGTTGTCCTACTGATCCATCTGTGGGGATATCTAAACACCGACAGCACAGGTGAACAGTCACAGTAAATATCTTGCACAAGCCCAAACGCATGTGTGCACACATGCACACACACACACACACACACACACACACACACACACACACACATTCCCCAGGAACTGTTAGTTTAGCAAAGTTCAGTTTAATTCAGTTCAGTCTCTCAGTCGTGTCCGACTCTTTGCTACTCCATGAATCGCAGCACGCCAGGCCTCCCTGTCCATCACCATCTCCCAGAGTTCACTCAGACTCACGTCCATCGAGTCAGTGATGCCATCCAGCCATTTCATCCTTTGTTGTCCCCTTCTTCTCCTGCCCCCAATCCCTCCCAGCATCAAAGTCTTTTCCAATGAGTTACCCAACTTCTAAAACTCAACAATGACTTAGTCTAATTTCCATGTTGCTTTGATCTTAGTATCAATTATGTGGATTAAGAGGAAAATTTAAGCAGCTATGATATTCATTTAGTGAACAAGAAAATGTGGAAAAATCAAATCACACTGACTGTTTAAAATATAAGACCAGAAACTATAAAACTCCTAGAGGAAAACATAGGCAAAACACTCTCCGACATACATTACAGCAGGATCCTCTATGACCCACCTCCCAGAATATTGGAAANGCCTGGTGTGCTGCAATTCATGGGGTCGCAAAGAGTCAGACACGACTGAGCGACTGAACTGAACTGAAGCCACCACAAGCTAAATAACTTGACCCAGGGTCACAAAGCTTATAGTGAGTGAAGCCAGTATTCCCACCCAGGCAGTTTAGCTCAGGGAACATATTCCAGAGTTCAGAGCCATTAAACAAAACTTAAAAAGCAAGAAAATAAGAAGGGGTTTTGGTTAAGTACTACATAAATACAACAAAAATAAACCAGGCTACTTTAACCCACAATTCTAATTGTTGTTTTAGGTTTACATAGTATTTGAAGGATAACTGAGGGTAACATTTTTTTTTTTTTGAGCTCTTAATATAGGCATTCTACTTATTACCAGAGATTCTGTTAATATTGGTATGGCCAAAAGGTTCATTCAGGTTTTTTCATACCATCTCTTGAAAAAGACCTGAACAAACTTTTTGGTCATCCCCATACTTTTTACATCATACTTAGTTCTTACATTAACTCTTAAGAAGCAGGGAAGTAAACAAAGATTAAGTGAGATTAATAATCAGGAGAGGTTAAAACAATATGCCAAGGTCATACATAACTCTAAGTGGCCATGTCTTAGACTTAAGTCCTTAAACATTGACAAAGTTCACCTTTTAAAAAAGGCATTTGCTTAAACCAGAATATTCAATTGGAATAGCCTCCATTTAAGCATGGTTTATCTATAATTTTGTGTATGTTGGAATATAAAATCTATTGCTTCTAAACCATCTTTGTCATATCCAGGCAAGAATACTGAAGCGGGTAGTCAGTACACCTTTCTCCAGGGGATCCTCCTGACCCAGGGATGGAACACAGATCTGCACTACAGGCAGATTCTTTACCGTCTGAGCCACCAGGGAAACCCTACAGTCATAAAGGTAAGCACAATAAAGTTAAAATACATTCCTAATATGGGAGAGAATAAATCAGTACTATTTGGCTCACCTTTATAAATGACACATTCCCAATCTTTTGTAAAATATTATTTCTCCAGCTCAGTAAAAGGGAACATTTTACATAGCTACACTTCATCTACATAGCTCCATTTACAGAGGCTATTCTAAAATACTTCACATATATTAACTGAGTCCTTATAATCGTAGGATAAAGACATTGTTATTATTCTCATTTTACAAATGAGCAACCAGAGGCACAGACAGGTTAGGTCACACACCACAGGGCTGCAAAATCAGGATTATGACAGTTAGGAAGCCCTCCCACAGTCTATGCTCCACAACAAGGGCATTCTATCACAGCAACAGATTGCATTAACACCTTACATAAAAGCTTAAACTGATACAGCAACTGTCTGAATTTTTCAAGTTATTTTTAATTTCAAAGGTTATGAAATTCACGAACTACATTAAGGAACAATAAACTGGGAGGCACTTATCCAACAGATATCTTCATCTGCAATCAATAATAATAGCACGTCACTGGTGTTTTATTCATAACCTTGAATGCTCCATTAAGAAAAGATATCAAAACCATCATTACACTTGATGCTTTAAAAATACCTCATGTAGCTTTTTAGTTACAGCATAGTATAAAAATAAGATAGGTAAATATCTGAGAAAAGATTCACTACAGTGTCCAAAGCAAACGTCACCTCCTCTGGGCTGAAGGTTACCGGCTCTGTTACCTTGAACACTGTTTAAGGGTTACCCACTGAAACTGGATGGTCTTTATAACTAAATTATTGAGTCTGCAGACTGAATAATGAAAGCAAGGGAAATCTAAATGTAAACTTTCCATTTCAACCATTTATCGCTTACCATCTTCTCTTAAGAACACTAATTCACTTAGAAGCAGAATTACTGAAACTGAGAAAAATTATCAGAAAATAAAAATTTCAACATTTTACACATAACTCTGAGTCACTATGAATAAATAGTGTAATATTCTCTATGAAGGAAGGCAGACAAAAAGCAAAGAATGAAGAATTCAAATAATGACCCTTTATACACAATGATACTATTTAGAGGATATTATATTTGAATAACAATTTTCAAAGACTTCCAATAACATTACAAAGGTAAGGTAACAAACATAAATGAAGGCTTCTGTCTTTATCTATATTGTACAGATAAGGAAACTGAGATCCTTAACATGAAAACTCTGACTTAAAAATTTTCTAAAAATCACAAAGCTATTAAGTAGCATGGTCAGGATTATAATCCAGACAATTATTTTGATAACATTAAACCCTAAAATTTTAATTATTCAATGATGCTTTATTACAGATCTATTTTTATGACTAATGTTCTAAACTATCTAGGTTTTCTAATGGATTGATGATAAATCAGTTTTCACTGGCCTATTATTTTATAGCTCAGATTTTACCAAATAAAAGTTGTAATTACATTATTTCAAATTGATATGATGCAATTATTTCCTTTCTGATACATTATCACTACTATACTTTATGTATTTCTCTTTTCAACATACAAAAATAAACAGAAGCTATACAACTTACAGGGCAAAAAGTTTCAAATTCTGACTAAGCCAATTTCCTTGTAGAAGATAATTTTTCAAAAGTTCAATCCAGAAAAAACTTGATAAAATTGGACTTCCTCAAAATTTAAAAATTTTGCTCTTTGAAAGATACTGTTAAGAAAATAAAAAGACAAGCCACAGACTGGGAGAACATACTACAAAACATCTATCTGATAAAGTACTTGTATCTGGAATATATTAAGTAATCTTAAAACTCAACAAGAAAACAAACAAAAAAATAAGCAAATGATATGAAGACAATTTACTAAGATATACACATGGCATATAAGCCTGTAAAAAGCTTCCCATCATAGCCATTAGGGAAGTGTGACTTACAATCATTGTAAGATATCATTATATACTTTATTAGACTGAATAAAATTAAACAAAAATAAAACCAAAAACACCTGACAATACCAAATGCTACTGGAGGACTCGGAACAATTGTTAATTCTCATAAAATCTCCACAAACTAGAAACAGTGGTACTCTGAAAACACTGGAAACAACTGGTAGACAGACAAACGTGGCACACATTCTTAAAATGAACAACCAGTGAACAATAAAAACAACTACTCATACACAAGAATCTAAAATGTATTACGCTAAACATCTATTTCTGCTTTATTGACTATGCCAAAGCCTTTGACTGTGTGGATCACAATAAACTGAAAAATTCTGAAAGAGATGGGCATACCAGACCACCTGACCTGCCTCTTGAGAAATCTGTATGCAGGTCAGGAAGCAACAGTTAGAACTGGACATGGAACAACAGACTGGTTCCAAATAGAAAAAGGAGTACGTCAAGGCTGTATATTGCGACCCTGCTTATTTAACTTATGTGCAGAGGACATCATGAGAAGCGCTGGGCTGGNTGACCAACCTAGATAGCATATTCAAAAGCCGAGACATTACTTTACCGGCTAAAGTCTGTCTAGTCAAGGCTAAGGTTTTTCCAGTAGTCATGTATGGATGTGAGAGTTGGACTGTGAAGAAAGCTAAGCGCTGAAGAATTGATGCTTTTGAACTGTGGTGTTGGAGAAGACTCTTGAGAGACTCTTGGACTGCAAAGGGATCCAACCAGTCCATTATGAAGGCGATCAACCCTGGGATGTCTTTGGAAGAAATGATGTTAAAGCTGAAACTCCAGTACTTTGGCCACCTGATGTGAAGAGTTGACTCATTGGAAAAGACTAAGATGCTGGGAGGTATTGGGGGCAGGAGGAGAAGGGGATGAGAGAGGATGAGATGGCTGGATGGCATCATGGACTTGATAGACTTGAATCTGAGTGAACTCCGGGAGTTGGTGATGGACAGGGAGCCCTGGTGTGCTGCGATTCATGGGGTCACAAAGAGTCGGACACGACTGAGTGACTGAATTGAACTGAACTTAACTGATGGAGATTAGGAAAGAAATAGTTTAAGCTGTTTTTACTGTCAGTTCAGTTCAGTCCAGTCTCTCAATCGTGTCCAGCTTTTTGTGACCCCATGGACTGCAGCACGCCAGGCTTCTTTATCCATTACTAGCTCCTGGAACTTGCTCAAACTCTTGTCCATCAAGTTGGTGATGCCCTCCAACAATCTCATCCTCTGTCGCCCCCTTATCCTCCTGCCTTAAATCTTCCCCAGAATCAGAGTCTTTTCCAATGAGTCAGTCCTTCACATCAGGTGGCCAAAGTATTGGAGCTTCAGTTTCAGCATCAGTTCTTCCAGTGAATATTCAGGGTTGATTCCATTAGGACTGATTAGTTTTATCTCCTTGCAGTCCAAGGGACTCTCAAGAGTCTTCTCCAACACCACAATTCAAAAGCATCAATTCTTTGGATATCAGTTTTATTTATGGTCCAACTCTCACATCCATACTTGACTACTGAAAAACCATAACTTTGACTAGATAGACCTTGTTGATAGATAAAGTAATGTCTCTGCTTTTTGATATGCGGTCTAGGTTGGTCATAGCTTTTCTTCCAAAGAGCAAGCTTCTTTTAATTTCATGGTTACAGTCACAATCTGCAGTGATTTTGGAGGCCAAGAAAGTCTCCCACTGTTTTCTTTGTTTCCCCATCTATTTGCATGAATTGACAAGACTGGATCCCATGATCTTAGTTTTATGAATGTTGAGTTTCAAGCTAGCTTTTTCACTTTTTACTCTCAGATGATATAATTGTCTCTGTGTAAAAATTCCAAAGAAGTGATAATGAAACTTAGTAATTAATAAATGACTAACAATATCACAACATACAAGGTCAGTATACAAAAGACATTTGCTTTTCTTAGAATTTAAACTTTTAAATAGTGTGTACCCTTTATCATCTCAGCTCAACCCCAAAATTGAACTACTTATATATGACCTTGAGTGAGTGGGTTAAAGTCACTTAGTCATGTCTGACTCTTTGCAACCCCATGGACTTCTTCAGACAATGGAATCATCCAGGCTAGAATACCAGAGTGAATAGCCTTTCCTTTCTCCAGGGGATCTTCCCCACCCAGGGACTGATCCCATGTCTCCTGCATTGCAGGCAGATTCTTTACCAGCTGAGCCACCAGGGAAGCCCAGGTATGACCTTAATAATATAAATAATAGGATTTGTATGTGAAAAATGCAAAACTCTGACAGAAGAAATAAAAAAATGATATAAATACATGAAAAGATAGTTCACGTTCATGAATTAGAAGATTCAACATTGTCATGATCACAATACTTCTAGACTTGATCTATTGTATACAACTCAATCATGGTCTCAGTCAGCTATTTTACAGATAGCAATGAATTGATTTACTATTCATATGGAAAGATAAAAGACCTAGACTAACCAATTCAGACTGAAAAAGTACAAAATTATGAGCTACATCATCCAACTTGAAGACTTACTAAAAAGCTAATAATAAAAAATGTGATATTGGTGAAAGAATGAACACATAGAACAATAAAACAGAATAGAAAACCCAGAAATAGCCCCTATAAACGTAGTCACTAAATCTTTGGAGAAAGGCAAAAGCAATTCCATAGAAAGAGGATGCTTTTTATGAAGAATGGTGATGAGTTTTCATACTATCCATGGGGTTTTCCAAGCAAGATTACTGTAGTGGATTGCCATTTCCTTCTCCAGCGGATTCTGTTTTGTCAGCATTCTTCACTATGACCTGTCTATCTTGGGTGGCCCTCCGTGGCATATCTTATAGCTTCACTGAGTTATGCAAGTTCCCTTGCCACAACAAGGCTGTGATCCATGTGTGGACTGCAAGGAGATCAAACCAGTCAATCCCAAAGGAGAACAACTCAATATTCATTGGCAAGACTATTGCTGAAGCTGAAGTTCCAATACTTTTTGGTCACCTGATGGGAAGAGCTAACTCACCGGAAAAGCCCCTGATGAAGGAAATGATTAAAGACAAAAGGAGGAGGGAGCAGCAGATGATGAGATGGCTTGATAGTATCACTGGCTCAATGACATGAATTTGAGCACACTCGAGCATACAGTGGAGGACAGAGGATCCTGGCGCGCTGCAGTCCATGGGGGTCACAAAGAGTCAGACACGGCTTAGTGGCTGAGCAACAACAAAGACTTTTCAGACAAATACCAAAAGTATATAATTTTAAAACCATTGTTAAGCCAGATTTATTAACTTTCAAAATATCTCCTCTGTGAAAAATACTGTAAGATACTGGAACCAAAGATGGGAGAAAATATTTCAAAATATATGTGATAAGGAATATTACCTATACAAAGAATGTGTGAAACTCAACAACAGGAAAATATACAACACAATTTAAAAATGTGAGAAGTATCTTAGCAGATACTGCTCAGTAGCATCTGATTCTTTGCAACCCCATAGACTGCAGNTCTTGGGTGGCCCTCCGTGGCATATCTTATAGCTTCACTGAGTTATGCAAGTTCCCTTGCCACAACAAGGCTGTGATCCATGTGTGGACTGCAAGGAGATCAAACCAGTCAATCCCAAAGGAGAACAACTCAATATTAATTGGCAAGACTATTGCTGAAGCTGAAGTTCCAATACTTTTTGGTCACCTGATGGGAAGAGCTAACTCACCGGAAAAGCCCCTGATGAAGGAAATGATTAAAGACAAAAGGAGGAGGGAGCAGCAGATGATGAGATGGCTTGATAGTATCACTGGCTCAATGACATGAATTTGAGCACACTCGAGCATACAGTGGAGGACAGAGGATCCTGGCGCGCTGCAGTCCATGGGGGTCACAAAGAGTCAGACACGGCTTAGTGGCTGAGCAACAACAAAGACTTTTCAGACAAATACCAAAAGTATATAATTTTAAAACCATTGTTAAGCCAGATTTATTAACTTTCAAAATATCTCCTCTGTGAAAAATACTGTAAGATACTGGAACCAAAGATGGGAGAAAATATTTCAAAATATATGTGATAAGGAATATTACCTATACAAAGAATGTGTGAAACTCAACAACAGGAAAATATACAACACAATTTAAAAATGTGAGAAGTATCTTAGCAGATACTGCTCAGTAGCATCTGATTCTTTGCAACCCCATAGACTGCAGTCCACCAGGCTCCTCTGTCCAAGGAATTTTCCAGGCAAGAATACTGGAGTGGGTTGCCATTTCCTCCTTCTGGGCAGTCTTCTCTACTCAGGGATTGAACCCACATCTCCTGCAGTTTCTGAATTGCAGGTGGATTCTTTATCACTGAGCCATTTGGGAAGCCCCACATAAGACATGAGTATTTCAAAAAGCATTTGAAAAGATCACCATTATTTATCATTCAGTTCAGTTCAGTCACTCAGTCGTATCCGACTCTTTGAGACACCATGAATCGCAGCATGCCAGGTTTCCCTGTCCATCACCAACTCCCGGAGTTTACTCAAACTCATGTCCATCGAGTCGGTGATGCCATCCAGCCATCTCGTCCTCTGTCGTCCACTTCTCCTCCTGCCCTCAATCCCTCCCATCATTGGGTCTTTTCCAAAGAGTCAACTCTTTGCATGAAGCGGCCAAAGCATTGTAGTTTCAGCTTCAGCATCAGTCCTTCCAATGAACACCCAGAACTGATCTTTAAGATGGACTGGTTGGATCTCCTTACAGTCCAAGGGACTCTAAAGAGTCTTCTCCAACATCACAGTTCAAAAGCATCAATTTTTCAGCACTCAGCTTTCCTCACAGTCCAATTCTCATATCCATACATGACCACTGGAAAAACCATAGCCTTGACTAGATGGACTTTTTTTTATCATTAGGGAATTTTGATTTAAAATAACTATGAGATACTATTACACACACATTAGAATGCTTAATATCCAAAAAACCTGATGAGACTAATTACTATCAAGAGAGTAGAGTTATAGAAAGTTTTGTTTATTACTCATGGGAATGTAAAATGGCACAACTATTTTGAAATACAGTTTGGCAGTTTCCTACAAAGCCACATATAGTCTTACCATGTGATTCAGCAATTGTACTCCTTGCTATTTACCCAACTGATCTGAAAACTTATATCCATATAAAAACATGCACATAAATGTCCAGAGCAGCTCTATTAATACTACTACTAATAAAAACTAAACACAACCAGTCATTTACTAGGTGAATGGATAAACAAATTTCAGTATGCTGGTACAGTGGAATATTACTTAGTAATAAAAAGCAATGGGCTAGCAAGCCATGAAAAGAAATGGATGAATCTTAAATTTTCAAGTGAAAGAAACCTGTTTGAAAAGGCTACATGCTGTGTGATCCCAGTTATATGACATCTTGCAAATGGTAAATCTATAGTGATTGCAAAAAGATCAATTGTTTCAGGGGCTCATGGGAAGGGAGAGAGTTGAATCACAGGTGATTTTTTAAGGTTGAAAAACAATTCTATATGCTGCTTAATGTTGATACATTACTCTGTGCATTTGTGAAAATGTATTGAACTTTACCAAACAAGAGTGAATCTTGCTTGTTAATCACAAGATGTACTGCAGAATGTGACAAAACATAAATGTATCACAAATATATGAAATGAACTCACTAAAGGGGACAGGGAGATAGCAGTGTACTGACCTAAGTTGCTAGAAATGAAAGGAATATGTAAAGCCTAAGGCAAAAGAAACAGTACATATGTCTTGTACTAGTTTGCAAAATTATTTCTCACTGGGATAAGGGTTACCAATTTTGCTAATAGTATACTTGTGGTACCAAATCATATAAAGCAAGTGTTCAGTAACAGAAATGAACACTTAAATCAGTGGATAGAGAATGGTGGAACCTGGATGCTTTATTGGAGATAAGTATAAGGAGGCTTGGAGAAGGAAATGGCAACCCAGTTCTGTATTCTTGCCTGGAAAATCAAATGGATGGAGGAACCTGGTAGGCTACAGTCCATGGGGTTGCAAAGAGTCGGACACGACTGAGCAACATTTACTTTACTTTATAAGGAGGCTAGAAGGATAACATGATAATGAATTAGAATAAGAGATAGCATGGCCTCATGTGTAGTTTAATATTGATACATACAGAAATATATATATATTTAATAATTACAAATAAAATATTTATAGATATGCATATTCACATTGGCTAGTAAATACTTTTTTTTTTTTGCCTTTAGAGAGCCTAGAAACAATATGCAAGTAGGAATGAACATACTTATTGTCTACCCGTTGGTTGTTATGCTCCAATAAAAGGAACGAGAGCTCATTGAAGAAATGACTGATATTAGAATGAGGGCAGCGATTTATAAGATGAACCCAGCGCATCTTAGAATGCCAAGAAAGGACATGTTTAAAAAAGAAAATCCCACAATGATGGGATGTTGGTTCAGAACTTTAAGAGTTCCTTGAGTAAACTCTGAAATAGGCCTTAGTTCCCAGAGTGTATGAAAAGACCATAAATAAAAAAGAGGTAGATCACTACAGACTGGTACATATCAATTAACACTCAAAAATCTTACATACATAAGACTTGTCTTGGGTAGCCACAAGACAAGAAGGTCTCCCCATTTGCCCACCAGAATTTTAAAAGTTTATATAGTCAGCCCTCTGTATCTACAACTGTACTGTGCCTTTTACATAGGAACTTAAGGATTCCTCAGAATTTGGTAGCCTTGAGTCCTGAAGCCAATTTCCTGGAGATAGCAATATATGACCCATGGGGTATTAAAGGGGTTTAGTCATGTATCCAGTCCAAATGGTATCAACTCACAAAACTTCCTTCTCTTTTAGTCCTTAAGGCCAGAAGTCCAAAATCTGGGTGTTAGCAAAGTTCATTCCTTCTGGAGGCTCCAAGGACTCCATTCTAGGACTTCCACCTTTCTCTAGTGGCTTCTGACAATTCTTGGAATTTCTTTGCTCGGAGTAGCACAGATCCAGCTTCTGCCTAGTCTGTGTGTGGGTTTTCATGTGACTTCTCCCCTCTGTCTGTGTCTGTTCTCCTTTTCTGTCTCTTACAAGGACACAGTTGGAGACTGGATCTATGTCAGTGGATTGAGAGCCCAACCTTGGTGGCTCAGTGGTGAAGAATCCACCTTCCAGTGCAGGAGACATGAGTTTAATCCTTGGTTCAGGAAGATACCCTGGAGAAGGAAATGGCAACCCACCCCAGTATTCTTGACTGAGAAATCTCATGGACAGAAGAGCCTATAAGGACTATAGTCCATGATATTGCAAAACAGTCAGACACAACGTAGCAACTAAACAACAGAATAATGCCATTTTCTTTTAGGTAGAGAAGTTTATGTAGAATTAAAACAAGTGTCTTTTTTAAAATTAAAACATTTTATGAAGAAATTAATCAAGAGATAAATGAATAAATATTCTGTGAGGTTTAGATGTCAATGAACTAGAAGAACTGAAATGTTCCTACACACAATATAAATGTATGAAACTTCAAAACTTCATTCTCTACTTATTTGGAGCTATTGTTATTCATTCTTGTTAAAGCTAACCCTGAATCTTCATTGGAAGGACTGATAATGATGCTGAAGTTGAAGCTCCAATACTTTGGCCACCTGAAGCAAAGAGCTGACTGATTGGAAAAAATCCTAATGCTGGGAAAGATTGAAGGCAGGAGGAGAAGGGGGTGTCAGAGTATGAGATGGTTGGATGGCATCACTGACTTAATGGACATGAGTTTGAGCAAACTCTTGGAGACAGTGAAGGACAGGGAAGCCCAGTGTGCTGCAGCCCATGGGGCCACAGTCACATATGACTTAGCAACAGAACAATAACAAAAAGTTAACTCTTGGGCTTCCTAGGTGGCGCTAGCGGTAAAACCCTGCTTGCCAATGCAAAAGACACAAGACACATGGGTTCGATCTCTAGGTCAGGAAGGACTCCTGGAAGAGGGCATGGTAACTCACTCTATTATTCTTGCCTGGAAAATCCCATAGACAGAGGAACCTGGTGGGCTATGGTCCATAGGGTGGCAAAGGGTCGGACACAACTGATGTGACATAGCATGCATGCACCCAAAGTTAACTTTTAACTGTTTTTTAAAACATTAAATTGACAATGTTAAAGTGAAAAAATATTTAGCTCTTTTCATAGTGAAGGGCAATTGGATAACCATTTTAGCTAGATGAATAAAATGAATGGATCCATTAAAATGGAATCCTGTAAATAGACAAGCATGTCATTTCTATGTTAAAATATAAAAACCTGTGTCAAAAATTACTTCCAGCTTTAGAACAGCATCACTCTCTTACTTTATACTAAAAAAATCCTATAAATAAAATATTTCATTAAATTTTTATTTCTTTCACCTATTTAATAGAGCAAATGTACAAGGTTTTTACTAGACTATACCACTATCTATGAAAATTAATCATTTTTATATTAAATTTGAAGATTGTCATTTATTTACTGGCCTGAGGCAAGACATGTTTTACTTTTCTTATTCAAGTATTAAAGAACTCCCATAAAGTAAATGAGTTTCTAACATTAGGTGTTATAGAGAAATGAAGGAGTAAACCTTTCTGAAAGCTGGAACAGGAATGGTTTGTATACACCAGGTTGTATTGAAATACACTCAAATAGAAATCAGGAAACTTGACATATATATATTTTTTAATGGTAGGAGTCAAGAAAGATGAACTATGTGGGTTCCTTGGATGGAGAGGCAGATAAAAAGGCAAGAGGTCTTGGATGTTCCTCTACTTTTACTGTGCTTTCTTTTGTCAATAATTATTATATACTGGTGAGTGTATGTGTATGTGTGTGTGTGTGTGTGTGTGCATTTGTGTGAATGTGTGCTTCCCTGTTACAACTTTGTTTTTAGGCTTTAATGTGTCAGTTTTCCTGGAGACTATGACTGGGGACTCATAAAGGATATCAAATTGTATCTGGTGACATTGAACCTTAAATTCCTACTAGTTGTGGCAATTTCTTAAACTTTCCTTGTTTTTCATGACCTTGTTGAGTTCTGGTAAGATAGTTTGTAGAAAGCCCTCAATTTTGATTTATTTCATTATTTGATGATTTTCTTATAATTCTTTGAGATGGAAAACTGCAGAGGTGAAGTGGCATTCAACTTACATAAAGAACACATTCTATCAATATGACTTACATTGTTGCTACTGACTTTGATTGCTTGACTGAGAAAGTGTTTGTTAGGCTTCTCTAATGCAAAATTACTTTTTTTCACTCATTTTCCATACTGTTCTCTTTGGAATGAGGTCACTATGGTCACTATGTGCATCTCATAGTGAGTGATGAGTTATGTTTCACCTCTTTATGGGGAGTGTAAATGACTTGAATTCTACATGGAATATTCCTCTTCCTCATCAACTGTTTATTGTTTATTTGTATCAGTGTGAACTCATGGGTGTTTATTTTATAATTTGGGTTAAAGCCCAGTATTATTTTATTTTGTTATGCAAAATAAAGCTATTTGCTGTTGAGAACTTTCACTCCTTTCTTATAACCCATTGACATACATACGTACATACATCTTGGAGGAGGTGATGCAGAGGATGTGGCCACTGACTGGACCCAGACAATTAGGAGCTCCTCATCCTTGGAATGTATCTTCTGTGCATCACTCCCACAGCTGGAGTCATTTCAAGAACCCATCCTCTAGAGGGAAAGCTCTCAAAATCATCTTATGAAGCAA
Organism: Neotragus pygmaeus; assembly: GCA_006410875.1. Lineage (NCBI taxonomy): Eukaryota > Metazoa > Chordata > Mammalia > Artiodactyla > Bovidae > Neotragus > Neotragus pygmaeus. The sequence goes on from SJYV01008642.1 coordinate 784,445, forward strand.
CCATCACCCTGATACCAAACCCTGCCTAGGCACTACCAAAAAGTAAAATTACAGGCCAGTACCTTTGATGAATTTCTTAATTTCATAATTTCAAAAATTTCTTAAGAAAATATAATCAAACTGAATCCAACAACAGAGAAAAAAATCATACTGGAAATCAAGTTAGATTCATCTCAGTGTCACAATAAGGGTTCAACATACACAAATCAAACATTGTGATATACCATATTAACAAAAGAAAAGACAAAAATTACATGATGTTTTAAATATATAAAGAAAAAGCATTTGATAAAACCCAACATTAATTCATGATAAAAACTTTTACCAAAGTGAGTATAGAGGGAATATATTTCAACATAATAAAATCCCTTTATGAAAAACCCACTGCCAACACAATACTCAGCATTGAAAATTGAAACCCTTCCTGCTAAACTCTGGAATGAGACAAGGATGCCCACTCTTACTATTTCCATTCAACATAGTATTAGAAGTTCTACTCACAGTAATAAGACAAGAAAAAGGATATAAAATATATCCAAATTTGAAGGGAAGAGGTAAAATAATCATCACATGCATATGACATGCTACTCTACATAGAAAGCCCTAAAGACACAGAAAAACTACTACAAAAACTACTTACTTACTTAGTTTTTATAGTAGATTTTGTGTGCCTTTAGGGTAAGTGTTCAGAATACAAGTTTAACATATAAAAATTTGTTGCATTTCACTGACATGAAATGTCAGAAAGAGAAAAAAAATCACTTTTCAAATTGCATCAAAACACTTAGGAATAAACCTATCTCAGTTCAGTTCAGTTCAGTCGCTGTCGTATCCGACTCTTTGAGACCCCATGAATCGCAGCACGCCAGGCCTCCCTGTCCATCACCAATAAACCTGTCTAAGGAGGTGAAAAAGTAATATACTGAGAACTATAAAACATTATTAAAGGAAATTGAATATAATTCAAAGAAATGAAAATATATATCCTGCTCTTGGATTGAATTGGAAGAAGTATTGATAAAATGGCTATGTTTAACTAAACATGCTATAGAGTTAATATGTTCCCTGTAAAATTACTTGAGACATTTTTCATAAAAGTAATCCTAAAATTTATATTAAACCATAAAAGACCTAGAATTGCTAAAGCAGTCCTTCAGAATAAGAACAAAGCTGGAGGCAAAACCCTCCCAAGTACTAGGCAGCATTGCAAAGCTACAGTAACCAAAATAACAGTGGCACAAAAACATGTATATATGGAACAATGAAACAGTATATAGGGCCAAGAAATAAATCTACATACCTACAGTCAATTAACCTTTGATAAAGTAGGCAAGAATACACAATGGAGGAAAGACAATTTCTTCAGCAAGTGGTGCTGGGAAAGCTGTATAGCTGCTGGTAAATCAATGAAGCTAGAATATTCCTTCACACCATACACAAAAATAAACTCAAAATGGCTTAAAGATTTGAGTGTAAGACATGATACCAAATAACTCCTTGAAGAGAACATAGGCAAAACATTCTCTGACATAAATCATAGCAATGTTATCTTATGTCAGTCTCCCAAGGCAATAGAAATGAAAGCAAAAATAAACAAATAAGAAGGAAACTATTAACAAAACAAAAACCCACAGGGTGAGAGAAAATATTTGCAAACAATGTGAGTAAAATAGGATTATTTTCCAAAATATACAAACAGCTTATAGAAGTCAAATCCAAACAAACACTAACAGCAACAGCAACAACAAAAAACAATCAAAAATGAGCAGAAGGCCTAAACAGACATTCTCCAAAGAATGCAAACTGATGACCAATAGACACATAAAAAGATGTTCAACATCAGTAATTATCAGAGATGCAAATCAAAACCACAATGAGGCATCACCTCACAGTGGTCAGAATGGCCATCAATAAAAACTCTACAAATAAAGTTTGGAGAATATGTGGAGAAAAGAGAACCTTTATACAATGTTATTGAGCATGGAAATTGGTGCAGCCACTATGAGAACAGTATGGAGGCTCCTTAAAAAACTAAAAATACAGTTCCCATATGATATAGCAATCCTACTCCTAGGAGTATATCTGGAAAAAACCCTAATTAGAAAAGATACATGCACTTCAATGTTAGTAGCAGCACTACTCATAACAACCAAGACAAAGTATCCATTGACAGATAATATATATGCATGCAGATGATATGTATGCCTATATATACAGACATGTGTGTGCATGAGTGCTAAGTCACTTCAGGTTTGTCAGTCTCTTTGTGACTTTATGGACTATAGCCCATCAGCCTCCTCTGTCCAAGTGATTCTCCAGGCAAGAACACTAGAGCGGGTTGGGTTGCCTTTCCCTCCTTCAAGGGATCTTCCTGACCCAGGGATGGAAACTGTGTCTCTTATGTCTTCTGCATAAGTGAGATATTTATCAGTAATGCCACTTGGGAAATGCCCCCACCCAGCGGAATACTACTCAACCATAAAAAGAATGAAATTATGCCATTTGCAGCAACATGGATGATCCTAGAGATTATCATATTAAGTTATATAGAGGCTTCCCAGGTGGAGCAACAATAAAGAATTTGCCTGCCAATGCAAGAGACACAACCCAGCTTCCATTCCTGGGTTGGGAAGATTCCCTGGAGTAGGAAATGGCAGCTTGCTCCAGTATTCTTGCCTGAAAAATTCCATGAACAGAGGAGCCTGGTGGGCTATAGTCCATGGAGTTACAAAGGGTTGGTCACGACTGAGAAACTAAGCATAAAAGTCAAATAGAAAAATGTCATTTGATATTACTTGTATGCAGAATCTGAAAAAATGATGCAAATGAACTCATTTGCAAAGCAGAAACAGACTCATAGGCAAAGGAGACAAATTTATGGTTACCAAAGGGGAAAGGGAAGTGGGGGAGGGATAAATTTGAAGGTTTGGTTTAGTAGACACAAACTATTACTTATATAAATATAAACTACAAGTTTCTATTTTACAGCAGAGAGAACTATATTTAATAATCTTAAAGTATAGTGGAAAACAATATGAAAAAGAATCTATCTATATATAACTGAATATATATATATGTGTATATATCTGAATCTCTTTGTTATACGTCAGAAACTAACACATTGTAAATCAACTATACTTCAATAATATGAAAAGAGAGCATACACAAGGACTTGGGTGCAAGGCCTCTTTGGGGTACTGCATTCTTCTGGTGGCGTTATCAAAATAACATTATGTGAGATGTATTATGTATAATTCTAGGCAGAAAGAAGTGATAAAGATTTTATTGTTGATTTTATTCACTTGTTTATTTCCTTACTGTATTCTTGTTTTATTCACTTTGAGGACAGAAAAAGAATTATGGAAGCGCAATGGCAGCCCTTTTAATTCACTGAGTGCACTTTGTCCATTAGAAAAAATACTGTCTTGTTTATAGTATGCATAATTAGATTCATTTCTCCCACCACAGAAAAGCAAATTTCTCAATATCCAGCATATGTCTTGCCTTTTACTTAGTGAGTGAAGTAGGTGGGTGTGGCACAGCTACATATATATATATGCATATATATATATATATATATATAGCTTCTACAACAAAGACCATATATATATATATACATATATACATGTCTTATATGATATAAGACTCCTATATCTCTTGGAATTTCCTAAATGATAGAAAAAGTAGAAGCATATATATATATTTTTTCTATTAAGGTAAGGTAAGTTAAGGTAAAGTCGCTCAGTCATGTCCGACTCTTTGCAACCCCATGGACTATAACCTACTAGGCTTCTCCGTCCAGGGGATTCTCTAGGCAAGAATACTGGAGTGGATTGCCATAAGCAACTCTTTATAAAAGTTGCCACGCTTCTAGTTAAAATTCTAGTTAAAAACCTAGATACTTTCAGGATGGAGGCTGTTGTCAAAAAGACCAAATTTTAACTAGAAGTGTGGCAATTTCAGCCCCACTTTCCCAACCTCTGAGAGAGGAGAGGCAAACCCAGAGAAGGCAGAGAAGCACCACCCGTACCTTCCCTCACACTTTACCCTACACACTTGTTCCCTTTGGCTGTTCCTGAGTTGTAGCCTTTATAATAAACTAGCAGGAGTAACTAAAGTGCTTTCCTGAGTTCTGAGCGCCTGTCCTGGCAGACGATCAAACTCCAGGAAGGAATCTTTGGAGCTCCTTATTCACAGCATGTCAGTGAAAATATGAGTGGCTTGGAACTTACAATTGGCATCTGAAATGTGATAATCCAGTGGGACTGAACTCTTTAGCTTATGGGATCTTATTCAACCTTCAGGTAAACAGTGACAGAATTTAATTGAGTTTTTAGACTCCCAGTTGGTGTCACAGAATTGGAGAAGTGGTGTTGGGTAAGGCACCATAAAATTTGTGTCTGAAGGAGAAAACAACCTCTCTGTTCTCCTAATAACTCAAAACAATTGATTAATCAATAAATAAAATTTATTTGCTAGCTTCTACAGCTAGATGGCATCACCGACTCGATGGACATGAGTCTGAGTGAACTCCGAGAGATGGTGATGAACAGGGAGGTCTGGCGTGCTGCAANAGAAAAAAACCAGCCTGAGGGAAGGCACTGGGCTTTAGACGCTGGCTGCGCGCGCACATCTGTGTCTTCCCTCGCCAAGATCTTAGCACTGGCCTGCTGAGTTGCTGCTTTCTACTTTTCTGACCCTGAGTCTTACGCGTGTATATAAAACAATTTACTTCTGTCTCTCAACTTAGAGACCTCTCTGGAAATACCAAACACCCCAGGAAATATATTGGCCTTTAGGGGAGGGACGGGGGATTCAGCCAAACAACTGTAAATGAATATTTTGTCTGATCTGGCTGCCATAAGTTATGTTGGCCTTGGAAGGAAAGTGGTGGGGGGGGGGTTGGAATTTATCTGTTTCTGTTGAAGGCTTTCTCAGAAGGGGCTCTGGAGGCATGCAGTAATGGTGTGTAAGTTTCCCACCTGGTTTTGCAGACGAGGATTTCAGAATAGTCGGGTTATTGCCATAACACAGGAAGAGATAAACAAGACACCTGGACAAAAAGCCAGTTGTCTAAAACGACTGGGAAGTGATCTGCAATAAATAGAAAGGTCACAATATTTCATAATTTCTCTCTTTTTCTTTCAGCTGAAATAGAGATGCAAGGTAGTGGGAAAAAATCATATTGGTCTCAGTGAGTGACAGACCTACCGCTGTTCATTATAGAGCTGAAGAACCGGAACTGACAAACATTCAGGATACAGCTTTCATTCTCAGTAGTTAGGTTCACCAATAATTTAAAATTCAATGACATATTTTTTAATATTCTCGGTTTATATTTTCTGGTAATTTGGTTACCTTTATTAACTTAAATCCTGTTTTATCAAAAAGGAGGAGAAAATTGTAATATGTATAAATACTTAAGTATGCAAACCCGAAGGAGGCATTTTATGGTGATGGAGATGCAGGTTAACCCTGTGAATGCCAAGTTGAATGTGTTATGTAACCACTATATTTCAAAATATTTCAATACCTACATGTATATATTTTAAAAAGTAGAGGTGCAATTTACATAACAAAATTAACCATTTACACTTGAACAATTCAGTGATATTTAGTACATTTGCGATGCTGTACAGCTACCACTGCTATCAATTTATAAAACAGGTTCATTGAAGACCATGATGATGGTCACACAATGATGTAAATGTACTTATTACACTTGAACTGTACACTTTAAAATGGTTAAGATGCTAAGCCTTTTTTTAAAAAATTAAATTATTTTCACTATGAAATTCAATCATACAAAAATACCTACTAAAAAAAAAAAAAACAGAAAATGCAACCCAAACCAAACCAACCAACAAAAAGATGTTCATCAGCCCCAGATAAAACCTTGTACCCAGTAAATCATGACTCCCCATTCTGCCCCACCCCAAGCCCCTGGCAGATCTTTTTATTGGTGCTGGTATTTCTTAAAAACAAGTATTTTCCTCAGCAGCAAAATTTCTATCTGCTACTATTTCCTTAAAATCTATGTCATCACATTCTATTCCATACATCCAACTACAGATACAAAGAGGGGATAAACGACATAATCTGCTTATTTGTATTTGTTCTAGAAGCCAATAGAAGGTTTCCAGATTGGTATTTGCAACATGGGTCTTTTTAATGAGTGGGTGGATCCCTGGGCAACACATACAAATACTTTGTTAGTCATTGTGGGAGGGACATGAGTTTGAGGCAACAGTTAATCTTGCTCTCATCAAAAGAAAGTGGATTAGCATGGTATTTTCTCTTTTGAAATGTAATTCATAAAGTTTAACAAAGCAATAGTTATCATCAACCTTTTGGGAAAAAGAGTGCTAAGATGAGTTTTTTTGCAAACCATTTGTTTCTGGGCATCAAAACTGTGCCCTGAATTCACAATTACGGAAAAACTTTGTGAATAGCTTACAATTGTCAGAGTCCCATCTCCTTGGTCTTGTGTGTGCTGATGCATTCATTTATTTCACAGGGTTCACCACAAAGACGAAAGGAAATATGACTGTGGCTAAAGAATTTTAATCAAAATGGAAGCTACCATTCATGTAACTAGGACCACAGGGTTCGAGGCCATTGGAGAAGCTATTTCTGTAAGATGGCAGCAAGAGGTCAGGACTGGCCCAGAGTTGTGAGCTCAGACAGATTTTTGAACCCTATCCACCACCGTGGATTAATGGGAATGAAAGGAGCAAAGAATATGTTGGTGAACAAAAACATGGGTGGTCAGTTCTGTAGTTCAACTTTGTGCTTTATTCTATTTGAAGAATGATAACTTCCAAAAGAGTTAGCTGATTTTGACCTGTGTTGTTAGCAAAAGTGAGTTAGCAAAAAGCATATTTTACATTTAATGCTCAGGTTAGTTTGTCATGAGGGGAAAACAAAAAGTGGCGCTTAGAGAAATTCCATTCCTCCTAATACATTCCTCCAGTGAAATCTATTTCCTTTTCCCCCACTATCGACATTTTGGACTGCATAGTGAGTTAGTATCTATGACAGTGTGAAAGTGTTAGTCACTCAGTCATGTCTCTTTGTGACCCCATGGACTGTAACCCACCAGGCTCCTCTGTCCATGGAATTCTCCAGCAAGAATACTGGAGTGGGTTGCCATTTCCTTCTCCAAGTATCTATGAGTTAGGTACTATTATTATTTTCATTTTATGGAGGGGAGAAATTGAGGTATGGAAACCTTACATAAATTGCCCAAAGTCACAGAGCTACTAAGTGCAAGCCAGAATTCAAGTCGAGGCAGACTGACTCCAGAGCCCAGACTCTTAACCACTCCACTACCTTGCCTCAGTTCAGTTCAGTTCAGTCGACTTTTTGAGACCCCATGGACTGCAGCACACCAAGCTTCCCTGCCCATCACCAACTCCCAGAGTTTACTCAAACTCATGTCCATCACCTCAGTGATGCCGTCTAACCATCTCATCCTCTGTTGTCCCCTTCTCCTCCTGCCTTCAATCTTTCCCAGCATCAGGGTCTTTTCCAATAAGTCAGTTCTTCGAATTAGGTGGCCAAAATATTGTAAGGCATGGAGAAAGCAAGGGTGAGTGTGGGGTGTGAGGAGGCTGGTGGGGGGGACAAATTGGGGCCAATCCCCATGAGGATTGTGTAGGTCTCAGGAAGGAATTGATCGTTATCCTNGAATTAGGTGGCCAAAATATTGTAAGGCATGGAGAAAGCAAGGGTGAGTGTGGGGTGTGAGGAGGCTGGTGGGGGGGACAAATTGGGGCCAATCCCCATGAGGATTGTGTAGGTCTCAGGAAGGAATTGATCGTTATCCTTGATGGGAGGGGAACCCCTGAACTGTTTTGAGCAGAGGAGTGACGTGATCTGGTTTACATTTTCACAAGATCACCCTGGCTTCTTGTTGAGGACAGACTATAGGAGTAAAGGTTGGAGTCAGCCAGACCAGCTAGAGGCTACTACAGTTATTCAGGTGAGAGATGAGGGAGATTGCAACTAGGATGGTGGTGATGGAGAGGAATGGAGGGATTTAGTAAATATATTGGAGATAGCACTTATGTGACATACTGGTGGTGCCAGACTTGGGAAGTTTAGGTGGAAAAGAGAGGAATAAATCAGACATGACTGATAGGTTTCTATTGAGCAACTAGATGGATGGTGGTACTTAGCTTCTTCCCTGCTCTTTACTCATGTGGATTCTGGGTGCCATCTTGCCTTCCTGACCTCTAGGAACTATTCAGCCATTACCTCTTAATCTTTTCTGGGACAAATGTCAATGCTTTATATCCAGAATGCTCAGAATGCCCTAGGTTCTCCCCACTCAGTCCTAGTGTTCAATGTGAACCAACACCTAGCTCAGAGCCAGTTTGCATGGCAAGTATCAGTGGTTAACACCATTGAGAGTTCTCAGGTCACCCCTAAGACATTATAGAATGAGTCCCCCAGGTAACTCCATTTCTAATGTATAGCAGTATGGAATAAAGAAAAGATAGTATAGCATGGAAGATGAGATCACTGGCTCTGGAGTCAGATACATATTCAGAGTCCTACGCCACCATTGATTATCTGTATGATCTTAGGCAAGTTACCTAAACTTTCAAAGCTCCAATGTCCTCATCTGTAAAATGAGTATAATATTATATTTTCCATTATTAAATGAAAGAATGTATGTAAAGTGCTAATTATAAGTATCTGCCACATCAGTATGTTAAAATTGATCTTTATTATTGTTTTATTTATATTTCTTATTTTTAATATTCAGTTCAGTTCAGTTTCTCAGTAGTGTCTGATTCTTTGCGATCCCATGGACTGCTGCACGCCAAGCTTCCCTGTCCTTCACCAACTCCAGGAGCTTACTTAAACTCATGTCCATTGAGTTNGGGGGGGTTCAGGATGGGGAACACATGTACACCCGTGGCAGATTTACGTTGATGTATGGCAAAACCAATATAATATTGTAAAGTAATTAGTCTCCAATTAAAATAAATAAATTTAAATTAAAAAAGAATCTCAGGGGAATAAAGGGTAAACAAGCTGAATTATCTATTTAATTTACTTAAATTTCTGTTTTAATAATATTTTCCATAGATCTGGATACTCTTATTGATCTTTAGCAAAAATTATAGTTCACAAATTTCAAGGTAGTTAAAAGTGAAGATATTTACTGACACAAATACTATTTGCGAATGCAAGTACTCGTAAGCCATTATCTTTAGTTTAGATAAAGAAAAAGTTTAGATGAATTTACATTTCAGTTACCAAATAATGTAAGATATATCTACATTTAGTTTTCATTTTATCACGAAGTTGGGTTTCTAAGTCTGCTATTGATAAGGATAAATATTTATTTTCCAAGGTCAAATTACCTAAGCTTTGAGATCGCATATGCCATGAGAGCTTAAATTTGCTCACTACTCTACTATGACTTCAATGCTCTACTTAATTAACTCAAATAATATGAGACTGTGTTGATATTCTTGAAGTTAGAAGAAGCATGGGGTTTCAGCATTTCTTTTTCTTTAAGAATTTTTTTTTTCTAAATAAAGTAGATTAATGACTAGGAATATGCCATTTCAATGTAAATTCCCAAACCTCATTCTTGTATGCTTTATAGAAGAATTATTATTTAGAGACAGTAAATGTGATCATTTGGTTTGATATAATTTATCATTAATACTGAAGTAAACATTAAAGTTACAATTACTTCAAAGATTTATTTATAAATATTCATATTCCTTAAGTTTCTCATACATTTATACTTTGAACACTTTTAAATCTTAAATTCTTAATGGAATAGTATTTTGATATGAAACAACTTTTCATATATTGTATCTCATACAACATTTTGTAAAAAGACATTTTTTTCTGTTCATGACTTGAAAAGCTAGCAAGGTTTTGCTCTTTATTTTGTGAAGCTAATTGTAGAGTACAAGGAAAAATAAAATACACAAATTCACTTCAGAATCTATAGATTCTACACAGCAGTCTGCATGGTCTACTGCAATAAAATTGACAGTGTTTCAAGAGAAGAGGAAATATTTCCCTTATTATATTGTACCCCCACACCCACCAAGTTTATCCAGCCATACCTCAGGAAATCTTATCATTTTTTCCTTCTTGCAAAAAGCAAAAGCTAAAGAATAAGGGCCCCTAAGAAGGAAAAAAGAGAATCCAAAGCCATCTTGCCTCAATTTAAAAGTAAAAATTATAAGAATAGGAAATAATTACACAGTGGAGTTCAGTAACGGATTAAATCCTGCAGAGAATTCCCTATGTACTGTGTATTGGAGATCAGGAAGGACAGTTTTCCTTTGCCTGTTGTTTCATAATCTTTCCTCCAGCAAATTTTGCCTCTTGAATTCACATTTGTAGAGCAGAGGCTGAGCCCACAGTCACAGACAGACTTTGGAATAGCCACAGGCTTAGATATTGGAAAAGGCTTCATCCTTTTTAGTCTCCTCAAAAAGAAAATAAAAACAATTGGCAAAAACCACCATAGGGATAATAAGAAAATGGAAAGGAGCACAGATAAAGGAAGAGAGACACTGCTCTCCTGCAGAGTAAACCCGCAGAGCAACATGCACTAGAAAATCTTTTCTGCACTGCTTTATGTTGAAAATGCCAAATGTGCCTATGTGACTCTCAGGCAGACAGCTAGGCTGTCTGTTTAGGCCAACAGGTCCTCAGACCTGTACATATTGCAAAGCTTTTCCCCTGAGGCTGTCTGCCCAGACACAGGTGGCATCTTCTCTTAGTAGGACTTGGTCTGAAATCATGCCTGTCATGCAGGGGATTTCATTTGTACCAAAATTTACTCTGGACTCCTTTCCAATTCCTTGATTAGAATTAACTGTGCTATTTTATATGCTTGAAAGTTGCTGACAGTATCTTAAACGTTCTCACCACAAAAATGAAATGATAACGATGTGATAAGATGTGTTAGCTAGCTACGCTGGTATTCGTTTTGCAATATATAAATGTATCAAATCAACATATTGTACACCCTAAGCTCGCACAATGTTATACAGCAATTATATCTCAATATAGCTGAGAAAAAGGAGAAACAATGGCCGAGGAGATGACAAGAAGAACAGTCTTTTCCCATTATAGTTTTCCTGGACGTTGATGATCTCAAATAGGAAATTTAGTATTTTTTTTTCATACAAATAACAAACCCTAATTTTCCAAACATTCAGAAGTCTAAAAATTTCTTCAAAAGAAAATATAGCCAGATTTTAAAAAAAAGACCTTGTGCCTAAATTTTTATTTATCACTTTAGTTATTCCTAGAGTTATAATTCATATACAAACATAGTAGCAATTATTCTCTGTTTTCTGGTATAAATAATAGAAAAAATCATATGGAAAGCATCACTACATATTTAGAAATTACTTATGCTTGAACTTGTAACAATTTTCCATTTGCATCTTTTTCATAAGGTTATTTGTACAGTATCAAACTAAAATGCCTTCAGCATAAAAGAGATTACATGCAATGAGGCATTGAAATTTAGAGATATTTTAAAGTAATGGAAATTCAGTTTCAGTGGAATTTTAAGCATGGCCTTTGTATTCTCATCTTTGATTCTTCAGAAATTTTATATACAATTTTTTTGTTTGTCAAAGAAGTATTTTAATAAAGCATATGCAGATAGAAAAATTTTATATTCAGATTGACATTTAGAAATGCTTGCTAAAACTAATGATTTCATTTGAATGACGTGACTACTGATGCATTCTTTATTACTGCAATAAGCAGACGACAAGGACCAGTTGTCTCATTAAGCATAGTATTGGAAGTACCTTGACAACCACCTTTCTTACACCCCTAAACCCACATTTCAAGTATATCTTAAGATATACATTTTAGAGTTTCAGGAAGGGTTAAGTAGATGTCTCAATTTTCCTTAAAAATGTTTTATTTATTAAGCTTCCCTTTCATAACAAATAAAAATGTAAAATATCAGATATGTTTAACCAATAATAATAGACAAGTCAGATATTGCATTAGTTGCAAATAACAATACAATGTTTAGCACTGAACTAAGGTTACTTGATATTTACATTAAGGCACAATCAAAATTCTCTCATTTACTCATTTACTTCCTTTTTTCTTATCTATAGTCTTAATATGTAAATATAAATGAAATAAATAAGTCTATCTTTCAAATTAAGAAAAAGAAGTATAGAAACACTTATGGCATAAAGGATATTAAATGTATTACACAATAAAGGGAATGGGTATCATGCATGCTAAAAAACACAGTCTCACATTTCAAAATTTAACAGAATATGTCAAAGAGCAATTTTTAAAAGAAAAGCAACTTGTTTTGAAATGAAGATGGGGGAATCCAGACATACTTTTCTCAATATAAGTACTGAAAATCCTACACAATTGACTAAAAAATTTAGCCATGATTTCATTACACAAATCTTCATGAAACGAGGTCAATTATCTGAGGTTTCATACCTGATGTAATTTATTCCCTAGAAGGCCAAAGAGCTTTCCTGAAAACAAATTATTCCCTGAATTTCTCTGATGCTCTTTTTCTTTTTGATATGTATCTTTTATGAGTGCTATTTCAGTAAGGATGTGACCATATATTTTGCTTATTTTTATAGTTTAGAGTACTTTTCACTGAGCTGGGGATTTTATAGTTTAGAGTACTTTTCACTGAGCTGGGGATTACTTTCTCACTGAGCCACTCTGTTAGGACCTGTGTACCTGAATACAGCCAGAGCCTCTGTGTCCCTTAGCGAATATATGTCCCTTGTCCCCAGGACGTCTGAACCTGGGGCTCAGTGAACACAGGTAGTCAACATTATCTAGCAGCTACAATTTTAAGATGTAAAACACTGGAGCTGTTGGTAGCTTTGGCAATATTTTCTTCAGGTTACAATACAGGTGAAAAAGCCAATACAGATGACAAAACCAGAGAGAGGCAAACACATGTGCACACACACACAGAATTCTAATAGATACATATAACTGCACACATAGCTACTATTATTCCAATGTATGTATAAATATGTGATAAATAAGAAGAAAAAATCAACTTGGAATTTTTAGGCTTATTTTTTAATATAAATTTATTTATTTTAATTAGAGGTTAATTACTTTACAATATTTTGTATTGGTTTTGCCATACATTAACCTGAATCTGCCACAGGTATACATGTGTTCCCATCCCGAACCCCCTCCCTCATTCCTCCCTGTACCATCCCTCTGGGTGCACCAGTGCACCAGCCCCAAGCATCCAGTATCATGCTTCGAACCTGGACTGGCTACTTGTTTCATATATGATATTATACATGTTTCAATGCCATTTTCCCAAATCATCCCACCCTCTCCCTCTCCCNCTAAGATCCCATATGCCCTGTCTCTTATACACATCTCCACACATCAGCATGAATCTATCACAGGTGTACACATGTTCCCAATCCCGAACCCCCCTCCCACCTCCCCCCTACACACCCCATCCCTCTGAGTCATCCCAGTGCACCAGCCCCAAGCATCCTGCACCCTGCATCAAACCTAGACTGGTGATTCTTTTCTTATATGATATTATACATGTTTCAATGCCATTCTCCCAAATCATCCCACCCTCTCCCTCTCCCACAGAGTCCAAAAGACTGTTCTATACATCTGTGTCTCTTTTGCTGTCTCGCATACAGGGTTATCGTTACCCTCTTTCTAAATTCCATATATATGAGTTAGTATACTGTATTGGTGTTTTTCTTTCTGGCTTACTTCACTCTGTATAATCGGCTCCAGTCACAGAGTTCAGATAAGCATCCCACAGCTAGTAAGAGCAAAACTGAGCTAAGAACCTAAATCACCTGACTCCACAATCCCTCATTATTTTATTGGTCTTTATCTGTTTCACAACAAAATTGGCATAATGACAACCACCCAGTTTTTCCCAGAGAGCTTCTATGAAATGAAGTGAGCTAATATTTATTTTAAAAGATATTTTGACATACAAATATTTATTGAAATTTTACTTCTGTTTAGTACTAAGCTAAGTATTAATATAACAGTTGAATTATGAAGTGTAAGGTACAGCCTCTATCCAATTGTAGGCTGTTATTGTCACTGTCAGTTTCTACACGTGATAATGTCATCACTCAGTAACTTCCTTATGTATTAATTATCCAAGGCTTCCAAAATCATCCTGCACCACTAGGAATTCATGACACCTGTGATATTACTAGGAAGTTATCACCGTCTTGGATATCAACCCTAACCCAGAAGGCTGTGATTCAGTTTCTGGACTCTCAAAATGCGATCCATATTCTCATTCTGGTTCCTGTCATGTTAAATCTCTACAAACCTCTTCCACTGTCCATCCCTTCACCTTATGTCTGCATATAATGGAGAAAGAGTAACCTGCTTTGAAGTGTGTGCATGTGCTCAGAGATGCTGCAGCTTTTAGAGAGGAGGTGTAAAACATGCTGAGCCCAACAGAGGTCCTGAGAAAGCCCCAGGTGGTGTCAATATTTAACTTTTATAATCAGTATGTCAACTTCACAGAAAATAAAACTGCAAAAGGCCTTTCCTGCAAGGCTATTACAGCCTAAAAAGAAGAAGCCAAATATTCCCTTTATACAGGTTGTCACAGCATGTGGTGAGGAGTCTTTCATTCTGTGGCGTTTTTCTGGAGTTATTGAAAGCTAAACATATGACTGACTAGATTAATTCTCAATTAACACAGAATTTAACTATATATCTTAAAAGGTGATGGTTAAGGGGAACTTTGATAGAATTATGTACCTGTTAACATGACCATTCCGATGGAATGATCCATGTAGATAAAGTACAATGACAAAGATACTAGAAATAAGTGGAAGTAATTTATACCAAATGAAAAGAATTACAACTCCTATTTTATCCAGGCCAGTAAAATTATTCTAATTTTTTCATGGAAAACTTCTCCAATTTATCTGCTGCCCAGAGTGGGTAAAATGTGCTCACTTTCTTGTGTCTGACATTATATTTTCCTTCTTTTTCTGTTACTGTTCTTTTCTGTTTCTGTTACTGATGAACAGGATGGGTGACATTTTATACCTGGAAAACATGAATAAACTACAGAGCTGCAATTTTTCTCTAGAAACATAGGTTTTCTTCAGAGGCATTTGATAACACTGGCCAGATATTCATCCTTTTACACCCAGGGCATGTAAGTGAATATTTGCATCTTTTGTTTAATCCTCCACACTGCTTTCTTAAGTTTTTGACACTTTTGTTATGCAGATATGGGATGGTACATGCTTCTGTTACCTCAAGTACACATATGGATCATCGTGGTCTATGCCCTTAAGTCCTGCATCAACATTGTGGAGAATATGGATGACAAAAGAAAATCTCACTTCACAGTTATGCCATCAGCGACAGGACTAGCCAAAAGCATAGAGAGGGCCCAAACCTTTGCATATGTATCATTTATGTCCTTTGTATATATGTCATTTATGTCCTATTCTTACTTGTCTGGGCCAAAGAGGAAAATAAAGAAAGCTAAGAACAGAAATTCTAATGCAGGAGGTCTAATTCATTCCATTGGCCTTAGTGCAATGAGTCATTGACTTTTCTGAAGTGACAGCTGCAGCATTCAGACCATCTGAGCTTGCCTTCATAGTTCACATGTTAGAAGTCTGCTCCCCAGTGAAGGTTAATGATTGCCTCTAAGCTGAAACTCCAGTCCTTTGGCCACCTCATGCGAAGAGTTGACTCATTGGAAAAGACTCTGATGCTGGGAGGGATTGGGGGCAGGAGGAGAAGGGGATGACAGAGGATGAGATGGCTGGATGGCATCACGGACTCAATGGACATGAGTCTGAGGGAACTCCAGGAGTTCGTGATGGACAGGGAGGCCTGGCGTGCTGCAATTCATGGGGTCGCAAAGAGTCGGACATGACTAAGTGAATGAACTGAACTGAACTAAGATTATAAAGGTTATGCAGGGCTGATTTTACTGATGGCAACCCCAAAAGTGTTCTTTTAAAGTCAAAGTCAAAACTACAGCTGCACCACTGTTCCATGCACCTTGAATTTACCATTAGGTATTTCTCAACCCCTGGTGCCATCTTTGATCTAACAGTGCATCTTATCTAAAACATTGTATAGAAATTATCATCGCACAGAGTGTACCTCTCATGATTTACCTCCTACACTAACTTCAAGATGTTTTTTGAGAATAAAAAGACTTTTCCCTCTTGCAGAGCATTTTAACAGTCACTCTAAGTAATTCACTTAAAGTCAATGACAATAAACTGAGTTGTGACTTTCTACAAGCCTAGACATGGAAATCACATCATTTCACATTTGAGAACTGAATTATAATGCCAAATTAAAATTTTTATTGAAGTTTAGTTAATTTACAATGTGTTAATTTCAAGTACACAACAGGGATTGAGATATGTGTATAGTCTCTTTAAGATTCCTTTCCATTATAGATTATTAAAAGATATTGAGAATAGCTTCCTGTTCTATACAGAAGGTCCTTCTTGTTTATCTATTGTATATAGTAGTATGTTTATGTTAATCCCTAATTATGTTAACTCCTAATTTATCTCCTCCAACTCTGCTTTTTTCTTTGGTATCCATAGTTTGTTTTCTGTGTCTGTGAAAGACCCAATTAATTTTGAAAGGAAGGAAAGAAATAAAATTTTTTACAGAAGTGAATTACATTATGTTGTAATATAAAATTATATACAATAATGTAAACTTCCCATCGCTGAGCTCCTTTAAACATTTTTTCAATTTATTGTATTTTATCACTGTAAGCTCAAAAAAATGACTTAAAAATAACATCATTTGCTTGATTATTGTATTATGTAAACATTGATCAGATCTCAGAAACTGAGAGTAATAATTCAATATTTCATTTCTTATGATATCAGCCAAAGTCTGTAAGTAAAGACTACATTTAAACTATGGTCCACTTAAGTTTCATTTCAATGGCTTTAATAGGCAATGGTTTTTTTTCTTTCATTCTAATTAACATCTTTTAAAAAAGGAATGTAAACTCTAATTTTAATGACTTTTATTATTCCAAAAGCCTGGTTCATTCACCACAGGAAATGTCCTTGTCCAACTTTTAATCTTAGTTTACTCTTTGCTTCCACCTAGCGTACTTTCACTAGTATAACAAGTTTTAAAATGGCATATGTATTTACATAAAATGTCTTGAAAGAGAAACTTGGCTTATACAGCACACAGATTTTGTTCATTTTGTTTTTCTTGTCACTTAAAAATGACAGTATTTTATTTTCTATATGAGAAAAATGAAAAGAATACAGTGAA
>SJYV01008643.1:0-20932 GCA_006410875.1 Neotragus pygmaeus
TGGCCATAGCCCTTCAAGCTCTACTACCACTGAATTCTTCTAGTTTCTCAAAGATTATTCTGCCTGCCTTAAATAAGATAATTCTTTGCTACTGGTATTTCCTTTGACAATATCAACTTTCAACTCTGGAGAAGTATCAGTGAAGATTTTTCCTTCCAGCTATCATTCAGAAGAACTAAGTTGGTGATAGGAAGAATTAGTTGGGCATATAATATGCTACATAATTTTATAAAAACTACAGAGATGTGTAAAATGCAAACTATCACAACTGAATGCAGCTCCAAGTGACTTCCAAATCAGTGGTAGCCTAATATGAAAAAGCCTGCAAAAGACTCACTTTTTCTTAATATGTACTATAGTAATGTCAGAATGAATTTCTAGAAACCTCATTCTGAATTCTGACCTTCTCTTACAGCTCCTCATGTGGAATTCTTAAGACCACTCACTGACCTTCAAGTTAAAGAAAAAGAAATGGCTCGGTTTGAGTGTGAAATTTCCCGAGAAAACGCCAAGGTCTGTGATTGTGCGGTTGCTAACTTGTGTTCTCCAATAAATTTGTTCATTGTCAGTCAGCCAAAATGAGAAAAAAAGTGAACCAAACCTATCTCTAATCATTTTATTTTTAGATTAATGGTTTTACTCTAGTATGAAAGACATACTTGATTTAATTGTTCTCTTGTTAGTAATATTCACTTGCTATTACTTGAAAAACACTGGATTTACAATCAGGAGATTTAGATATTATTAATTTGAACCATAGGAAAGAGATTTTTCTTAAGTTAAAAACAATCAAATATCAGCAATTTCATATCTTTCAAACTAAATACTCCTGGTAGCCATTAACTACCATAGGAGAGTCAACTTTGAGTCTCAGTTTACACATCTGGAAAACAAAGGAGTTGGTCTGCATGAAATCCAAAGCCCTCTGACTCTACACTTATATGATCCCATTATTTTTAATACCTGATAGTAGTATCACAGCTGTTCACTTAATAATTGAAGAAGTTTGTTCTTGTTTTGGGGGGTTTGGTTGTATTTATCACTTTAGTTCTTCTTAATAATATAAAGTCTTACTGACTGCTTTTAGAAGAGCTTAGGATCATAGTTCCTCTCAAGGATATACATGTGAAGGAACAAGAAAACTGATAAAGGTATTTGTTTATCTTAAATAAAGGTTCACTGGTTTAAAGATGGTGCTGAAATTAAAAAGGGCAAAAAATATGACATCATATCTAAGGGAGCAGTCCGCATTCTTGTTATCAACAAATGTCTACTGGATGATGAAGCAGAGTATTCCTGTGAAGTAAGGACAGCAAGAACTTCTGGCATGCTGACAGTTCTGGGTAAGAGTGAAGTCTTTCTCTGCAGAAGTATATATGTTGGGAGAAAAAAGAAAATCTCCAGTTTAATTCATTTTTTAAAAAAATTCTTCTTGCAGAAGAAGAAGCTGTCTTTACAAAAAATCTTGCCAACATTGAGGTTAATGAAACAGACATTGTAAAACTGGTTTGTGAGGTCTCCAAGCCTGGAGCAGAAGTAACTTGGTACAAAGGGGATGAAGAGATCATTGAAACGGGAAGATACGAAATACTTACTGATGGAAGAAAGAGAATCCTGATCATTCAGAATGCTCACCTGGAAGATGCTGGCAACTACAACTGCCGACTCCCAAGTTCTCGAACCGACGGCAAAGTAAAAGTTCATGGTATGAAAATTACAGTGAAAGCTATTTTAAGAAAATCATGCTTGTGCATTTAAGGTACAAATGCTAAAGTTTTCAATATCTTGCAACTTTTTCTTTCCAGAACTTGCTGCTGAATTTATCTCAAAGCCTCAAAACCTTGAAATACTTGAAGGAGAAAAGGCTGAATTTGTCTGCTCCATATCAAAGGAAAGCTTCGAAGTCCAGTGGAAGAGAGATGATAAGACTCTTGAATCGGGAGATAAATATGATGTCATCGCTGATGGCAAAAAGAGGGTTCTAGTTGTGAAAGACGCCACATTACAAGATATGGGCACTTACGTAGTCATGGTTGGGGCCGCCAGAGCAGCAGCTCACTTGACTGTAATTGGTAAGTGTGTTGGTGCTTCTTGGATTGACTTACATTTGCATCTACCACTTTGGTCCTTCATACTATAAAGTCTTCCGAATTGCTTTCAGAAAAACTCAGGATCATAGTTCCTCTGAAGGACACCCGAGTGAAGGAACAACAAGAAGTCGTCTTTAACTGTGAGGTCAACACCGAAGGTGCCAAAGCCAAATGGTTCAGAAATGACGAAGCCATATTTGATAGTTCGAAATACATTATTCTCCAAAAAGACCTGGTCTACACCCTCAGAATTAGAAATGCGCAGTTAGATGATCAAGCCAACTATAGTGTGTCTCTGACCAATCACAGAGGTGAAAATGTTAAGAGTGCAGCTAATCTAATAGTAGAAGGTAAGTCACTTATCTGACATTAGAGATTTTAAAAATCAATTTCTATTATGAGAACAACTAAAATCCACGTTCTTCCTCTTTTCAACAGAGGAAGATCTTAGGATCATTGAACCTCTTAAAGATATTGAAACAATGGAGAAGAAATCTGTCACCTTCTGGTGTAAGGTGAACCGGCTCAACGTAACACTGAAGTGGACGAGAAATGGAGAAGAAGTGGCTTTTGACAACCGTGTCTTATATAGAATTGACAAATATAAGCACTCTCTGATCATTAAAGACTGTGGCTTCCCAGATGAGGGTGAATACGTGGTCACTGCGGGACAAGATAAATCTGTTGCTGAGCTTCTCATCATAGAAGCCCCTACAGAATTTGTGGAACATCTTGAAGACCAGACAGTCACTGAGTTTGACGATGCCGTCTTCTCCTGCCAGCTCTCCAGAGAGAAAGCAAATGTAAAATGGTACAGAAATGGGAGAGAAATTAAAGAAGGCAAAAAGTATGTGAGAACATCTCAATCTCTATTTCTTAGCTATATACACATATACATGTTTGGCCATTTAGTGGTCCTTATGAAAGCTAACCAATAATTCAATCTCTTCTTCTAGATACAAATTTGAAAAAGATGGCAGTATACATAGACTCATTATAAAAGACTGCAGGCTGGATGATGAATGTGAATATGCTTGTGGAGTAGAAGACAGGAAGTCTCGAGCTAGACTTTTTGTGGAAGGTACACATGACATGAAAGGACAGTTTTTAATATTAGTACCAGTCTTCAAATGTTGTTAATCCCAATACAAACATGTTTGTATTTATTTCACATTTTCTTTTCAGAAATCCCTGTTGAGATCATCAGACCTCCCCAAGACATCCTTGAAGCCCCTGGTGCTGATGTTGTCTTTTTAGCTGAGCTCAACAAAGATAAGGTGGAAGTCCAGTGGCTCAAAAACAACATGATTATCGTCCAGGGTGACAAACACCAGATGATGAGTGAAGGAAAGACACACAGGCTACAGATTTGCGACATCAAGCCCCGTGACCAGGGTGAATACAGGTTTATTGCCAAAGACAAAGAAGCCAGAGCTAAGCTTGAACTGGCAGGTAAGTCCCTTCTTTTATCTTCAGATAGGCTTACAATACTACAGATACTGTGCTGGTTTCAGACTTCATAGTTAATGAGAAAATGTTTGTGAGACCCTTTTATTCCTATTAAGCCCTGTCCACATGTTAACTATTCTAATTCCTCTTACCACCAAGAGCCTTGCTCTTTACTTACCAAAATCCAGCACAGTTCATGGCATGTGGCAGCTGTTCATTAACTCGTAGAATTAACCTATTGGCCTGTGAGTCTCCCCAGCAAACCCAAGCCTAGAGCCAGCCCTATTCTTTTCTACTTTCCAAGTCCCTGTGGGGCCCCTTAGGTCTGTTCTCATTCTGACCCAGGCTTCTAAGACATCTCTATAGGTTGACATTTTGAAAAAGCCATTAATACACCTCTCGTACATAAGAACAAGTTTGTCTGATTTATCTTGAACTAAGTATGAGGTGCCTACTCTATATGAAACAAAAAGCGTGTTTTATGTACTATATTTAGGCCTGTTATTATTAACAGCAAAGAATGGAGATTTTATGGTTTCATATCATCCTTAATCCTCTGTTCTTCAGAGTCTGATAATTTGTCAAGTAAGCTGTTGAGAATGCGAAGTCATCTAGAGTTCTCTCCACTGTTAAGTTACTGTGATATGCTTCCAAGGTTACGCAACTAGTATTTGCTGACGAATCCATAGTAAAACAGCTAGGGCATCTCTGGACTACAATAAAGCACTCAAAAAATTCAAATATGATTTTTCTCACTAGCTGCACCTAAAATCAAGACGGCTGACCAAGACCTGGTGGTTGATGCTGGCCAGCCTCTGACGATGGTGGTGCCCTACTATGCCTACCCCAAAGCAGAAGCTGAGTGGTTTAAAGAAAATGAACCCCTGTCTTCAAAAACAGTTGATACCACAGCTGAACAAACTTCCTTCAGAATTTTAGAAGCCAAGAAAGGAGACAAAGGAAGGTATAAAATTGTGCTTCAGAACAAACATGGAAAAGCAGAAGGATTCATCAATTTAAAAGTTATTGGTAAGCCCTTGAGTCACTTGGACTTTACTGGCAAAGCACAACTAAAAATGTGATAATACACTAAAAAAAACATTGTACATGTGAATTTCAGACGTTCCCGGGCCAGTACGTAACTTAGAAGTGACAGAGACATTTGATGGTGAAGTGAGCCTCGCTTGGGAAGAACCACTAAGTGATGGTGGAAGCAAAATCATAGGTTATGTTGTAGAAAGACGTGACATCAAGAGAAAGACGTGGGTTCTGGCCACTGACCGTGCAGACAGCTGTGAGTTTACTGTCACTGGACTACAGAAAGGAGGAGTTGAGTACCTGTTCCGAGTGAGTGCAAGGAACAGAGTTGGCACTGGTGAGCCAGTGGAAACTGACAGTCCTGTAGAAGCAAGGAGTAAATATGGTAAGAAGACTTTTTAAAGTCGATCGAAAAGTAGCTTATCTCTGCTTTTATCCCTGAGATAACTAAAAGCCCATGTTTTCTTCTGTGATGAAACACAGATGTTCCAGGCCCTCCTCTGAATGTAACGATCACTGATGTGAACAGATTTGGTGTCTCACTGACATGGGAGCCACCAGAGTATGATGGAGGTGCTGAGATCACAAACTATGTCATTGAGTTAAGGGACAAGACTTCTATCAGATGGGAAACTGCCATGACAGTGAGAGCCGAAGACCTGTCTGCAACTGTCACGGATGTGGTGGAAGGACAAGAGTATAGCTTCCGGGTCAGGGCTCAAAACCGAATTGGAGTTGGAAAACCAAGTGCGGCCACACCTTTCATCAAAGTTGCTGATCCGATTGGTAAGTTCATCAGAAAAGGGGAAATAAGTACTCCACTAAATCAAGAAACTAAGCCTATCAATTAAAATAAATCAAAGTTAATGCAAAGAACATCAGAGACATTTGAACAAAAGTGTAGAAATGCAGACTGTGTCTGCTTTTATCCAGTGACTATGGGGATGATCGAAATGATGACTGCATTGTCTTAATAAATCTGTCACTGAACTAAATGGTGGGCTTTCCAGGTGGCGCTAGTGGAAAAAGAATTAAATCGTGGGCTCCAATTCTTTCTTCCAATCCAGAGAGACCAAGTCCTCCTGTGAACCTAAATGCCTCTGATCAGACTCAGTCCTCAGTTCAGCTCACATGGGAACCTCCTCTGAAAGATGGAGGAGGCCCAATTTTGGGCTATATCATTGAACGATGTGAAGAAGGAAAAGACAATTGGATTCGTTGCAATAAGAAGCTTGTCCCTGAACTGACTTACAAGGTAGGGCATGTGTATCTAAAATAAATAGTATATGACTGTGGACTTAAATGTATATATATATATTTTTTTTACAAATATTGATTCCTAATTTTAGGTTACTGGATTACAAAAAGGAAATAAGTATTTATATCGCGTATCTGCAGAAAATGAAGCTGGTGTTTCAGATCCATCTGAAATTCTTGGTCCTCTAACTGCTGATGATGCTGATGGTAAATGGATATTTCATTGTTAGATTTGGGAACAGCATGTAGTTTCTTTGGGGGTATCGGGATTTAAATATAGTATTGCAAAGTCATTAATTTTTCTCTTTGGTAGCTGAACCAACAATGGATTTAAGTGCATTTAAAGATGGTCTGGAAGTTATTGTGCCAAATCCCATCAAGATCCTGGTTCCAAGCACAGGCTATCCAAGGCCAACTGCTACCTGGTCTTTTGGAGATAAAGTACTAGAAGCAGGGGACCGGGTGAAAATGAAAACCCTGTCTGCCTACGCCGAGCTTGTCATTTCTCCAAGTGAACGTCCAGACAAGGGCATTTATACACTGAAGTTAGAAAATCGTGCAAAGGCAATTTCTGGGGAGATTGACGTCAATGTAATTGGTAAGGAACTAACCTTTTCTCATATAAGGTGATTTGACAGTACTAACAAATATTGGTTCAAGCTATTAATGATTCTGACTGAATTTTTTTTCAGCTCGCCCAAGTGCACCCAAAGAACTGAAATTTGGTGATATAACCAAGGACTCAGTACATTTGACTTGGGAACCACCAGAAGATGATGGAGGAAGTCCATTAACTGGATACGTTATTGAAAAGCGTGAAGTCAGCCGGAAAACATGGACTAAAGTAAGTTTTGAGCAGCAATGCACCAACTCCAGAAAAGAGAACGGGGGAATTCCTGAGACGCCTTGCAAAGTTAAATGTTTTTACCTTTACACTGCTGAAAAAGTACCTCAATCTTTTTAAAATGTATTGATGCTAATGCTTCCTGCGGTAGTTCAACCAAGATTTGGCGTAATTGCCTCATTCTATGAGCTTTACCAGATCTTCAACTAGGTTTGTTAAAAAAAAAAAAAAGCAAAAGCTACTTAGTACCGGATTAGTATCTAGTATGTCCTTTTAAAAGGGCTATAAGCCATTCTAAGGACACTAAGTACTGGTCGTCATACTTCTCACTCCACTAGATAACCTTAGTTGGCCTAATCTGCCATTTTCTCTCCCCAGTTTATACCATTACTTTTCTTTAACCTTGATTTACCATACTTCTACTTGCCAAGCTGGTAGAAAGAATCAACACCTTATTTGCTTTTTAACACATATAAATTATGAAACAATTCCATCTTATATTAAGGGTCAAATATCATTTTGTATCTTTCTTTAAAACTTTTTCCTTAATATGAAATTAACACAAGGATCATCCTTAGCATTCAAAATTCTGCTCATGGAAAAACCTTTTGACTTGGGCAGAGAGTTTTTGGAAAACAACTAATTAATTGTATTGCTTTGTCCCAGGTTACAGACTCTGTGACTGACCTAGAATTCACAGTTCCTGATCTTCTTCAAGGAAAAGAATATTTATTTAAAGTCTGTGCTTGTAACAAGTGTGGCCCCGGAGAACCTGCATATGTTGATGAACCTGTNATTAATTGTATTGCTTTGTCCCAGGTTACAGACTCTGTGACTGACCTAGAATTCACAGTTCCTGATCTTCTTCAAGGAAAAGAATATTTATTTAAAGTCTGTGCTTGTAACAAGTGTGGCCCCGGAGAACCTGCATATGTTGATGAACCTGTAAATATGTCAGCTCCTGCAAGTGAGTACATCCTTGATAATTTCTTACCTAACCTCTTGTTACCTGTTTTTATTTTTAACTGGTTTATTTTTTACTGATTTATTTTTTGGCCACACTTGTGTGACTTATGGGATTGAACCTAGGTTATAGCAGTAAAAATGTGGAGTCCTAACCCCTGGACCACCAGGGAATTCACACCTCTTTTTGCTTTAGACCTGGAGTTGAAATTATGGGGGAAAGACACAGGTTGGCAACATAGAGATTTTATAGATGGTCTGTCTAAGACTGACACTCTCTCTTTAAAATGCTATAGCGGTACCTGACCCACCAGAGAATGTTAAGTGGAGAGATCGAACAGCCAAGAGCATCTTCCTCACATGGGATCCACCTAAGCATGATGGTGGCTCACGCATCAAAGGATATATAGTTGAAAAATGTCCACGTGGTTCTGATCGATGGGTTGCCTGTGGAGAACCAGTGGCAGAAACAAAGTAAGTTTTTAAATTATTTGACATAAGAGTAAATGTTTACTCTTACTACATGAGCTTTATTTTGGAAAGTCTAAATGTTAACTTTAGAACTTCTTTGGTGTGCCTGTCTAATTTTTTAAAGTGCTGCTGAACTTACCCTTTAATCAAGATTTTTATTAATTAAAATATTGAAGCAATCCAGAATTAAAGGATAGTATTATACCAGGGGTATTAATTTTGGAAATATTATGAATACTACACAGTGGGACAGATGAAATGCATTAAAGCAAAATATCCTCTTTTATTTTGTGACAGAATGGAAGTGACAGGTCTTGAAGAAGGCCAGTGGTATGCCTACCGTGTGAAGGCCTTGAACAGGCTAGGAGCTAGCAAGCCAAGCAAACCCACAGAAGAAATCCAGGCTATAGACACACAGGGTACTTACTTTAGGTTTTTGCTTTGTTAGTCAAGACTTCTGACTTTAACGCCACCTGAACTTGCTGACATCTTAAATAATCTTTTCCAATGTAGAGGCTCCAGAGATTTTCCTGGATGTGAAGCTCCTTGCGGGTCTCACTGTAAAAGCAGGAACTAAGATTGAACTTCCTGCCACTGTAACCGGCAAACCTGAACCTAAAATAACCTGGACAAAGGCCGACATGCTTCTGAAACAGGACAAGAGAATCACCATTGAAAATATTCCTAAAAAATCCACAGTGACGATCATGGACAGTAAGAGAAGTGACACCGGCACGTACATCATCGAGGCTGTGAACGTCTGTGGGCGGGCCACCGCCGTGGTAGAAGTCAACGTCTTAGGTGAGGGAGGTGCTCGTTTTAAAAACAAGCAAATTCATTCTAGCCAGTTTTGAAAATAAAACATGATTTAAAAAATGCGTTTTTTTCTGAGTATGTAATGCCATCCACAGATAAACCTGGACCCCCAGCTGCTTTTGACATCACAGACGTGACCAATGATTCGTGTCTTCTCACATGGAACCCACCACGTGATGATGGTGGATCTAAAATCACAAATTATGTTGTGGAGAGAAAAGCCACAGACAGTGATATGTGGCACAAGCTCTCATCAACTGTCAAGGATACCAAGTTCAAGGCAACCAAACTAACACCCAATAAAGAGTACATCTTTAGAGTTGCTGCAGAAAACATGTACGGTGTTGGTGAGCCAGTCCAGGCCACTCCAATAACAGCCAAGTTTCCGTTTGGTAAGTTTCTCAGTAATCAGTTTAAAGGAAAAATAAAAGATACTTATGTTAAATGTATATTTAGTTGTCATATTTGTATAAAGGCTATATAACCCATACAATTATCCTGTCTATAGATCCGCCTGGACCTCCAACTCGCCTAGAACCTTCTGACATCACTAAAGATGCCGTGACCCTCACATGGTGTGAGCCAGATGACGATGGTGGCAGCCCCATCACAGGATACTGGGTTGAACGATTAGATCCTGAAAGTGATAAATGGGTTAGATGCAATAAGATGCCAATAAAGGACACAACATACAGGTACGCCCACACTCTCCATCACAGTGTTAAAACAAAATTTTCATTCTTTAGCATTCCTTTTGAATATATCTGATTATATATTACTATAAAATTTTTAATTATTTGTACTTATCTTTTCTGTTACCACATAATTTTTAAAAAGACATAAATTCCGCTGAAGGACACACTTCATTTCTTACCATAAAATATCAACTTTATGGAAGTTCCAAAGTGTTTGGTCCTCTAGTATATTAATGATTATTATTATAGATATTATAATTAGATTGGTACATGTGACCAAATCTTGTGTGTGACTATGAAAAGACAATTTTTAATTTATATTGAAATATTTTCATTTGAATTACCAAACCAATTTTTAAATAAATTACCTTCTTCTATGTGAAATAAATAGAATTTTCTGCTTTTCATCATGGTATTCAACTCACACTTTGTTCCTAATTCAGAGTGAAAGGTCTTACAAATAAGAAAAAATACCGATTCCGTGTGCTGGCTGAAAATCTTGCTGGACCTGGAAAACCAAGCAAATCAACTGAGCCAATCTTAATAAAGGATGCCATAGGTATGATTCATTTATTTTCTGTGATTGTTTTGAAGCTTATATTAATTCCTTTTGACAAACCTAAATAATGATTTCATTTCATTGGCTTGCAGACCCTCCATGGCCCCCTGGAAAACCAGTTGTGAAAGATGTAGGCAAAACATCATTAATGTTGAACTGGACAAAGCCAGAACATGATGGAGGGGCAAAGATAGATTCTTACGTCATTGAAATGCTAAAGACTGGAACGGAAGACTGGGTCCGAGTGGCTGAAGGGGTTCCCACCACCCAGCATTTGCTCCCAGGTCTCATGGAAGGGCAGGAGTACTCATTTCGAGTTAGAGCTGTGAACAAGGCCGGGGAAAGCGAGCCCAGTGAGCCCAGCGACCCTGTGCTTTGCCGGGAGAAGCTCTGTAAGTCACTTTGGTTTATTTCACCTTTGCTGTCTGGCTTCTTAGTGACTACTAGAAAACTGAGTGCAGACTGAATATTGGACAATAAGAAATTGAGTATTTTTTTTTCCTTCAGATCCCCCATCACCACCTCGCTGGCTTGAAGTGATCAATATTACAAAAAATACAGCAGACCTCAAGTGGACAGTTCCTGAGAAAGATGGCGGGTCGCCCATCACCAACTACATTGTGGAAAAGAGAGATGTGAGACGGAAAGGCTGGCAAACAGTGGACACCACTGTAAAGGACACCAAGTGCACAGTGACCCCACTGACAGAGGGCTCATTATACGTGTTTCGCGTTGCTGCAGAAAACGCAATAGGACAGAGTGACTACTGTGAAGTCGAGGACTCTGTCCTGGCCAAAGACACCTTTAGTATGTTCTCTAACTTCGTTTTTGTGACACCATTTATAGTAGATTGTCACTTTTCTCTCTGGTGTTTCTAACCAACAAAAATTTTGCTTTCAGCCACGCCTGGACCACCCTATGCTCTGGCAGTGGTTGATGTGACGAAACGACATGTTGACCTGAAGTGGGAGCCACCTAAAAATGATGGTGGAAGACCAATACAGAGGTAGAATGTTAATTAACTCATAAAGAAAAAATTACATCTGGCTGAAAATTCTTTATCAGTGTTAACAAAATGCTTGTTATTTCAATAGATATGTCATTGAGAAGAAAGAAAAATTAGGTACCCGTTGGGTGAAAGCTGGAAAGACCTCAGGACCTGACTGTCACTTTAGAGTAACTGATGTCATTGAAGGAACAGAGGTCCAGTTTCAGGTTCGGGCAGAGAATGAGGCTGGAGTTGGTCACCCAAGTGAACCAACAGAAATCCTGAAAATTGAAGATCCAACAAGTAAGTAGTGCTAATTTTACAAAGGATATTGTCCAGAGTTTGATGATGAGATTATGGATGCAAACATCTCACTGTCTTTTAAGGTCCTCCTTCACCTCCTCTTGACCTGCATGTTACTGATGCTGGGAGAAAGCACATTGCCATTGCTTGGAAACCTCCAGAGAAAAATGGTGGAAGTCCTATTATAGGATACCATGTTGAAATGTGTCCAGTAGGCACTGAGAAATGGATGCGAGTTAATTCTCGCCCAATAAAAGACTTGAAATTCAAGGTTGAAGAAGGTGTTGTGCCCGACAAGGAGTATGTGCTGAGAGTGAGAGCTGTCAATGCTGTTGGAGTCAGTGAGCCATCTGAAATCTCTGAAAATGTGGTTGCCAAAGACCCAGACTGTAAGAATACAGTTTCTTTTTACAATTAATAAAGCAAACTTTACTCCTGCATTGCATTTTGACATTCCATTTTTTTTCCTCCCTTTTGGATTACAGGCAAGCCAACAATTGATCTGGAAACTCATGACATTGTTGTCATTGAAGGTGAAAAGCTAAGCATTCCTGTTCCCTTCAGAGCTGTCCCAGTTCCAACTGTTAGTTGGCATAAAGATGGCAAAGAAGTTAAAGCAAGTGACAGATTAACCATGAAGAACGATCACATCTCTGCACACCTCGAAGTTCCCAAGAGTGTCCATGCCGATGCTGGCATTTACACCATTACCCTAGAGAATAAGCTTGGCTCAGCAACTGCCTCAATCAATGTCAAAGTCATAGGTAATCATTCTTTGATGAAATACCAGGCATGCTTTACATGTTGGGAAAATTGGTTAACTCTGCAGTGCTAGTAGAAATGGCTTCATGAGTTGACTATTTGTAAACTAAATGTCCTTTCAGATTATTTCTTACCATATGAGAAGCAAAGCAGTTCTAAAATGAAATTGCTAAACTGATTGCATTTGTTTACTTCTGTTGTAATTATTTGCATACGAAATAGCAATTTGAAAAAGAGATATACCCAAAGAATGTTTAAATAACCAATATTCATTTATTAATTGTATTTTCAAGTTTTCATAGTGTTCTCAACCAGGGGTGGTAACATTTTCTGCCCCTTCCCCCACACATGGTTGTGAATAGTGTTGGAAATTTGGGGGGCCACTTTTGCTTGGAACAAAACTAAGGGGGAGCTACCGACATTTAAGCTCAGAGTCAAGGATGCTAAATGGCCTACCGTGTCCTACACAGAGAAAGTGTGTACTCTTAATACCCAGCCTTTCAGGTTATAATAATAATTATCATTTTGATTTTTAATAGGCCTACCTGGGCCATGCAGAGATCTTAAAGCAAGTGACGTGACCAAGAGTTCTTGTAAATTAACTTGGGAACCTCCAGAATATGATGGTGGAAGCCCAATTCTTCATTATGTCCTGGAACGCAGAGAAGCTGGGAGGAGGACGTACATACCAGTCATGTCTGGTGAGAACAAACTGTCTTGGACTGTCAAGGATCTCATACCAAATGGTGAATACTTCTTCCGTGTTAAAGCTGTCAACAAGATTGGTGGAGGCGAATATATTGAACTGAAAAATCCAGTCATTGCTCAAGATCCAAAGCGTAAGTTTGAATGTGAACATCATAAAGCTAGGAGTTGTGCTTTTTTTTTTTTTAAGAAGATGGGTTTCCCTATATTAACAGGTTTTATTCTTGTACTCCAGAACCCCCTGATCCGCCTGTAGATGTTGAGGTACATAATCCTACAGCTGAGGCAATGACTATTACATGGAAGCCACCTTTGTATGACGGAGGGAGCAAGATAATGGGTTACATCATAGAGAAGATAGCTAAAGGTGAAGAGAGATGGAAGAGATGCAACGAACACCTGGTCCCAGTCCTGACCTATACAGCAAAAGGCCTTGAAGAGGGAAAGGAATACCAATTCCGTGTGCGAGCAGAAAATGCTGCTGGTATCAGCGAACCCTCTCGGGCCACTCCTCCAACTAAAGCTGTGGATCCTATTGGTAAGTCGTGCTTAATGGGTTTGGGTTTGCCATCTTCCCATCATGAAAGAAATGAGAGTAACGTTCTGTAAGACAGGGCTTCCCAGGCGCCTCAGATGGTAAAGCATCTGCCTGCAATGCGGGAGACCCAGGTTTGGTCCCTAGATCAGGAAGATACCCTGGAGAAGGAAATGGCAATCCACTCCAGTATTCTTGCCTGGAAAACTCCATGGACGGATGAGCCTGGTAGGCTACAGACCATGGAGTGGCAAAGAGTTGGACATAACTGAGTGACTTCACTTCACTTCATTTTCATCAGAACTGAAAACAATTATTGCTTTTAATCATTACAGATGCCCCGAAAGTCATTATGAAATCAAGCCTAGAAGTCAGAAGAGGTGATGAAATAGCACTTGATGCAATTATTTCTGGGTCACCTTACCCAACAATTACATGGCTAAAGGATGAAAGTATTATCACACCAGAGGAGATTAAGAAGCGGGTAGAACCCTTGGTTAGGAGAAAGAAGGGTGAAGTTCAAGAAGAACAACCGTTCGTCCTGCCTCTGACACAGCGTCTGAGTATCGACAATAGTAAAAAAGGAGAATCTCAGCTCCGTGTCCGAGATTCTGTCCGACCCGATCATGGCCTATTTATGATCAAAGCTGAAAATGACCATGGTATCGCAAAAGCTCCATGTACCGTCTGTGTGCTAGGTAAGTAGGTAAAACTACACTTCCCAATGGAAGAAAGTTAATATAAGAGTTCGTGGGGGCAGTTAAAAGAAGTGGGAAATAGCTTCAGTCAGGTGTCCTCATTCCCATTTTCTTCTGGCTACGTCAAAGAAAACTGATGCTGTTATTCATTAGCTAATGTGCTACGAAGACAGATGTGGGAAAAACAGAAGTTGATGTCACTGAAGCACATTCAACATTTACATTTTCACAAGCAGTGCTACAAAAATTTCTAACCACTTCTGTCTTTTAAAATATCAGATATACCAGGACCACCAATCAACTTTGTATTTGAAGATATCAGAAAGACTTCAGTCCTCTGTAAATGGGAGCCACCCCTTGATGATGGTGGCAGTGAAATTTTAAACTACACTTTGGAAAAGAAAGACAAGACAAAACCTGACTCAGAATGGATGGTTGTCACCTCAACGCTTAGGCACTGCAAATATTCAGTGACAAAGTTGATTGAAGGAAAAGAGTATCTCTTCCGTGTAAGAGCTGAAAATAGGTTTGGGCCTGGACCACCGTGTGTTTCAAAGCCATTTATAGCTAAAGATCCATTTGGTAAGGTTCTTTAGCATCTAAACGTTGCCTTTTTATCATATGTTGCTATACGCTATCCCAGCTTATAAACTTGAAGTTTTATGTCATACTAGGGAATTAATTCAAACTTGCCTTTTTAAATTTTAATCAGAACCACCTGACGCACCTGATAAGCCCATTGTGGAAGATGTCACCAGTAACAGTATGCTAGTGACATGGAATGAACCAAAAGATAATGGAAGCCCCATCTTGGGTTACTGGCTTGAAAAACGTGAGGTGAACAGCACACACTGGTCTCGTGTGAACCGAAACCTTCTGAATTCTTTGAAAACCAAGGTAGACGGGCTATTAGAAGGACTCACCTATGTCTTTAGAGTATGTGCTGAAAATGCAGCTGGACCTGGAAAGTTCAGTCCCCCCTCAGACCCCAAAACAGCACATGATCCAATCGGTAAGTAATTCCTTAAGAAGAAAGAGGGTACCGTGTGGTCACTATAATTAACAGTACTGTTAATTTCTAATTTTCAAGTTTTGTATGCTTGAAAGTTGTTAAGAGAGTAGATCTTAAATGCTACCAAAAAGTGGTAATTATGTGAGGGGATGGTGGTGGTAACTAACATTTCTGAGGTAATCATTCTGTAATACATACATATATCAGCTCATCATGTTGTACACCTAAAACTTACGTACATTTTATGTCAGTAATATCTCAAAGCTGGAAAACAAACTAAATACTAGCAGTAACTACAGACATATGTTGAGGTTGCAGTGTAAAACTATGAACATTTGTATATATACCTTAAAAGTTTTACAGAGCAATATTTACCCATATTACATTACTATGGGGGAAAAAATGGGATCGCATAAGCTACTGCACATTTTCAAACCATCAGTGAGTTTTGATTTCTGTGTATGCATTCATTCTAGCTCCACCTGGGCCACCTGTCCCCAGAGTCACTGACACAAGTTCCACAACGATTGAACTGGCCTGGGAACCCCCAGCTTTCAATGGTGGTGGGGAAATTGTTGGCTACTATGTCTACAAGCAGCTGGTTGGCACAAATGAATGGTCCCGCTNTCATTCTAGCTCCACCTGGGCCACCTGTCCCCAGAGTCACTGACACAAGTTCCACAACGATTGAACTGGCCTGGGAACCCCCAGCTTTCAATGGTGGTGGGGAAATTGTTGGCTACTATGTCTACAAGCAGCTGGTTGGCACAAATGAATGGTCCCGCTGCACAGAGAAGATGATCAAGCCCCGTGAGTACACGGTCAGAGAAATCCGAGAGGGTGCCGATTACAAACTTCGAGTGACTGCCGTCAACGCTGCAGGTGAAGGGCCGCCTGGAGAAACAGAACCTGTTACTGTGGCTGAACCACAAGGTACTTAACCAGGGACCTGAATAAGATGATGGGTATTTTCCCAGGGTGAGATTTTTTCCTCCCCGTCTTTCTGGAGCTAATGTATGACTGGTCTCTTTCAACAGAGCCTCCAACTGTGGAACTAGATGTTTCTGTCAAGGGTGGAATACAGATTATGGCTGGGAAGACTCTCAGAATTCCAGCTGTGGTGACTGGCCGTCCAGTGCCAACAAAAGTGTGGACCATCGAAGAAGGCGAGCTGGATAAAGACCGTGTTGAAATAGAGAACGTTGGAACCAAGTCTGAATTAATTATCAAGAATGCATTGAGAAAAGACCATGGCAGATATGTGATTACAGCTACCAATAGCTGTGGTTCCAAATTTGCAGCAGCTCGGGTAGAAGTTTTTGGTAAGAAATGTTAACATGGATTTTCATAGGATTTTCCCTAAGCAATACTATCTTACTACATTGATTTTCTGCTGTTACTGTTTTATTCTTCAGATGTCCCTGGCCCCGTTCTTGACTTGAAACCTGTTGTAACAAACAGAAAAATGTGTCTGCTTAACTGGTCTGATCCAGAAGATGATGGAGGAAGTGACATCACAGGCTTCATTATTGAAAGAAAGGATGCTAAGATGCACACTTGGAGACAACCAATAGAGACTGAGAGATCTAAATGTGACATCACAGGTCTCCTTGAGGGACAAGAATATATGTTCCGTGTGATTGCCAAGAACAAGTTTGGCTGTGGCCCTCCTGTTGAAATAGGACCAAT
Organism: Neotragus pygmaeus; assembly: GCA_006410875.1. Taxonomy (NCBI): domain Eukaryota; kingdom Metazoa; phylum Chordata; class Mammalia; order Artiodactyla; family Bovidae; genus Neotragus; species Neotragus pygmaeus. Next base: position 16,875 of record SJYV01008643.1, read on the forward strand.
TCTTGCAGTTGACCCACTAGGTAAAAAAGAAAGGTTTTTGTTTATAAAGTGAGTATTGATTGCTTGTAGTTATGTCATTGATGTATGGAGTTTTATGGCTTCAAACTCCCAACAGTCTCCAGATTTATATTTGGAGTAATGAGAAAGGTAAAAACCAAATAACTACAAGCAACTGTAAGGATGCCGTATTTAGTGTAATTTCAGTGTAATTTTTGGCATGGTTTTATGTGCTGAAAAACTGAAATCATTGGAGCTTAGCACAAATAAAAAACAACCAAAGGAAATCTCCTTGACTTGTATGAACAAATATGAAGCCCTAATACTGCACACAGCTGGTAGTGCCTGCTGATGTCCCATTCTAGAGAGCAAAGTCTTTGTGGTTCCACAGGAGACAGGAATTATTCTTCCTCCTCCACCACCCAAAAAAAAGAAACAAAGTTACCTTCTTACTGTAACAGCCCATCTCAAAATGTCTGCTGCAGCTCAAGTTGTGCCAGAAAAAAACAGAACAGAGTTGGACTTAGACAGTAAAGCTCTGCTTCTGGTTGCAATAGTAGTCAAGAATGGATTGGGTCCAGTTTCACCATTCTGAGCTTATTCTTTCTATCTTATCCTTCAGTACACAAAACTATTGCAGCATCACTTAAATTCTGTTTGCACCCCTAAACCAACACTTGAGGCAACATGGTTCAAAGTGTATTCAGTAGACATATCCATTTTCTGTTAATGAGACAGGAATACTTTGCTCTCAGCTGGTCATTCAAAGCAAAATTTCACAGACAGCCCTCCTAGGTCATTAAAATTAGCTTTCTCAGTGACAGAGGTAAAATATCTAAAATGCTAAATATAAAAAAGCATACATGCACCTCAATTTATTTTTAATCAGTAATGTTGACTATAGAGTTTACTAAAAAAAATTCTGCCTATATGAATGCCTTTAATTTTGGTAATTGAGATATTTTGAGGATTTTAAAGACAGATATAACATTATGCCAATAGAAACCTATTTTTTCATGTAATTTGAAGTGAAATGTGATTTCATACATGAATATTTGTCTCATTCTTGTCATTTCAACCTACCTCTGGTTAAAGGTCCTCCAACATCTCCTGAGAGGCTCACATATACAGAAAGGACCAAGTCCACCATCACCCTTGACTGGAAAGAGCCCCGCAGTAATGGCGGCTGCCCCATCCAAGGCTACATCATTGAAAAACGGCGTCATGACAAACCTGACTTTGAAAGAGTNTCTCCTGAGAGGCTCACATATACAGAAAGGACCAAGTCCACCATCACCCTTGACTGGAAAGAGCCCCGCAGTAATGGCGGCTGCCCCATCCAAGGCTACATCATTGAAAAACGGCGTCATGACAAACCTGACTTTGAAAGAGTTAACAAGCGCCTCTGCCCAACCACATCTTTTCTTGTTGAAGATCTCGATGAACACCAAATGTATGAGTTCCGTGTCAAGGCCGTCAATGAAATTGGTGAAAGTGAACCATCCCTGCCTCTTAATGTGGTCATACAGGATGATGAAGGTGTGGAATCTCAACATAATGGTCATTTGAATGCACTTTATCTCACAGGTTGTGTAAACATCCTATGACTGTGCTATTTTTTCCCCCACTTTCCCTTCTCTTTGCAGTGCCTCCAACTATCAAGTTGCGCCTGTCTGTTCGCGGAGACACCATCAAAGTTAAGGCGGGAGAGCCTGTTAACATTCCCGCAGATGTGACAGGCCTTCCAATGCCTAAGATTGAGTGGTCCAAGAATGAAACTGTGATTGAGAAACCCACCGATGCACTTAAGATAACTAAGGAAGAAGTTTCTCGAAGTGAGGCAAAGACTGAGCTTAGCATTCCCAAGGCAACCCGGCAGGACAAAGGCACTTACACGGTTACTGCTTCTAATCGCCTTGGTTCAGTGTTCCGAAATGTCCATGTGGAAGTATATGGTAAGCAATACTCTTTCTTATAAAAGAATGAAATCCAGCATCGGTTTAAGAATTTCCTTCTCAATCTCCTCCATTGGTTCCTTTTCAGATCGTCCATCCCCACCAAGAAATCTTGCTGTTACTGACATTAAAGCTGAATCTTGCTACCTAACATGGGATGCCCCTCTAGACAATGGTGGCAGTGAGATCACCCATTACATCATTGACAAGCGCGATGCAAGCAGAAAGAAAGCTGAATGGGAAGAAGTCACCAACACTGCTGTAGAAAGGAGATACGGGGTAAACTCTTCTAAGTATTTTCTTATGCACATTAAAAGGACTTGAGTCTGAATAAACACCATTCTGGCATGACCTTGGAATTTAATGATTAAACTTAAAACTCCACACAAAAATCCTTAGTTTTTGGCACTTTGCACATAAGGCCCCATAGTAATTTCTGTTTGATATACAGATTCTCTTTTACTTGAGAGACAAATTATGAGGTTTAATAAATGTACACATTCTCATTTTAAAAGACTTTCTCCACATGTGAGTGTGTGTACTCAGATAATTGAGTCTATAGATTTCTTTCTTTTTACAGTCTTCCCCTACCAAATGACTTGAATTTTAAATCAAGTGAAAATCAACATAAGTATATGGTTTTAAGAAATTATTATTCATTTGATTTCTAGATCTGGAAACTTATCCCCAATGGTCAATATGAGTTCCGAGTTAGGGCAGTGAATAAATATGGAACCAGTGATGAATGCAAATCAGATAAAGTGGTCATTCAAGATCCTTACCGCACTCCTGGACCTCCGGGAAAACCAAAAGTTCTGGAGCGCACCAAAGGATCAATGCTAGTGAGCTGGACTCCTCCTCTGGACAACGGCGGCTCTCCAATTACTGGTTACTGGCTGGAGAAGAGAGAAGAGGGAGGTGCCTACTGGTCACGTGTTAGCCGAGCACCAATAACCAAAGTGGGCTTGAAAGGCGTGGAATTTAATGTTCCCCGTTTGATTGAAGGTGTCAAATACCAGTTCAGAGCAATGGCAATAAACGCTGCAGGAGTTGGCCCTCCCAGTGAACCATCAGACCCAGAAGTTGCAGGAGATCCCATATGTAAGTATGCTTCCATCTCTGGAATGTATCAAGGACAAAGCCACTAAATAGATAATTCTGCTCTTAAATTTCTTGTATTTACTCTATGCTGTTATTTTATTTATTAAAATTAAAAGTTTCATATTTATGTAGATTGTCAAAAGTATATATGTATGTGTGTATATACATATACACACACTAAGCACACGTCTAATATGTATATATACATGTGTATGCATACACACAGAGAAACTCATATGGTTTTTAAACACTTGGATTAAACCTAGTATTGTATGAGGAATCACAATAATAAAGACCTTGGACTATATAGCTCCTCTTTGCTCCCATACTTAAAATAAACGTCCTCCTCTTTAATCAGCTACTGTGAAAATTATCTCCCTCACCAAACAGACCTTCCAGTAGGAGTTTAACAAAAACAAAAGGTTGTTAAATTTTCAATAATACATTTGGAACAAAGATGTAAGATCTTCAAGCATAGTCTGTGAAGTCTGTCAAATAAAAAGCAATTCTGAAAGATCTGTAAGCATATCAGTTCAAAAATTAAAATACTGTGGCCTTAATGATTAATACCATGTGTTGTATGGATTTTCTGTAGAAAAAATTCAGCTATTTGTAAAAAAGACTTAAAATAATCTAAGTCCTATATGGAGCATATATAAAAAATGGATTATTCATTCATTCTGCAAGCTAGTATTAAATATATGCTATGTGTAAAAAACTGTCTTAGGCACTGGAAAGACCTATCATTAAAAAGATGAACAGAGTAAAAGAATTTCCATAATTGTAAAGCACTGTCAGAAATATAATGGATTGTTATGTGATTAGGGACAGGGTCAATGTCTACAATACAAGGCATTAAGAATCAGTTTGTGTTCAAAAGTTTACAGTTAATGATGAAGTCATTTTTTAATTTTATGGTAGGTTATATTAAGTTTTTAGTATAGAATATTGCAGAATCTCTTCAAAGAGATCTCAAAAGTAAAATAGCTTTTCACCAACCATGTG
>SJYV01008644.1:0-16654 GCA_006410875.1 Neotragus pygmaeus
GTGAAGAGAAGGGGGAGGGAGGAAACAGAGGCAACCTGGTGGAGAAAAAGGAGAGTCCAAAGGAGGAGAGAGCCGTCAAGCCAGTAATCTTGCTCTCAAGTAAAAATGGGTACTGAAGATTGGGTTTTTAAGGTACAAAATTGATAACAAATACCAAAAAGCAAAGATTAAAAATCTGGAGTTGAGGTTGGATTTTCAAAAATACAATATTAAAGAAAAGATGAAGAAGGAGAAAAAAAAAACAAAGTCATAAGAATTATTTAAAAACACACACACACACACACACAAAATATATGGTGTTTGCTTTAAAAACTTAAAAATTTAAAAATGTTAAAAAAAGAGGAAGAAAAAGAAAAAACCAAAAAAGAAAGAAAGAATGATCTTAAAAATAGTAAAGGTATATCTGGGACTTTCTCTGGTGTTGTTGTGGGCAGTTTAGGGTCAGTTCATTTTCAGATAGTTCCTTGGTCTGGCTTATATTTCTTAAGATCTATACTTCCAAGGCGGTTCCCTCTGTTTTAGCTTCTTCTGTTTGCTGGTCTCTTCGGTCTGGCTTATATTTCTTAAGATCTATACTTCCCAAGCAGTTCCCTCTGTTTTAGCTTCTTCTGTTTGCTGATCTCTTCAGTGTCTGTTTTCTGCCCTGACACAAGGGGGACAGTGGTGGACACTTTTTTTTTTTAGGCTCACTTGTTCAGTTGCGGTGTCGGGAGGGAGGGATGCTGCAAACAAGTAACACTGGCATATGTTCGTTGTGTCTCAGCTCTGCTGGGCCTGTCCCCGCTCATGGTGCACACCGCTCAGGCTCTAGGTTGCTCTGCCGGGAGCTGTCTGAGGCTGGCCCTGGGCTGCATGCACCTCCCGGGTCTAAGCTGCTCAAGCTCAGGTACTCACGTAGTCCTCAGAGGCGCAGACTTGGCTGGGCTTGCGTTTTGTGCCCTTCCCAGGTCCAAGCAACTCCGGAGTTTGGCGAGCACGGTCGCTGTGACTTATCGCCTTTCCCGTCCCTGCTGCTCAGTTTTCTGGGTGTACAACTGGCACCCCTTTTTAGGCATATGGTGACTGTCCAGAACCCCAAGAAGTCTTAGTTAGCAAAGAAGCTCGCTTGCAGTTTGGAAGTTTTTCTGGGGCTGCGATTGCCCCCTTCTGGCCCTTCTGGCTCTGACTGCCGGTCACCGGAGGGGGATGGTCTGCAGTGGGCTAATTCTGTTCTGTCCTTTGTTCTGCGCGTGGTCTTGGCAGTGTCTTATGTTAGAGCTTTTCGCGGGGTAACTATCCCACAGTCTGGTTTGCTAGCCGAAGTTAGTTCGCTCTGGTTACACTCGGGGCATTCTGGCTGGATTCTTAAAAAGCACTGCAGCCCGTGCCTCCCTGCCCAGCCCCGGCTTGCTAGTGGCGGATGCAGGCATCTGTGCTGCTTCTCCGCTGGGGGAGTTACCGTTGGGCTTGTAATATGTTGCTTTTAATTATTTATTTATTTTTCCTCCCTGTTTTGTTGCCCTCTGTGCTTCCAAGGCTCGCCACAGACTCAGCCGTGAGAGTGTTTCCTGGTGTTTAGAAATTTCTCTCTTTTTAAGACTCCTTTCCTGGGACAGAGCTCCCTCCCTGCCTCTTTTGTCTCTTTTTTCCATCTTTTATATTTTTCCTCCCTGTTTTTGAAGACAATGATCTGCTTTTCTGGGTGCCTGATGTCCTCTGCCAGCATTCAGAAGTTGTTTTGTGAAGTTTACTCAGCGTTGAAATGTTCTTTTGATGAATTTGTGAGGGAGAAAGTGGTCTCCCTGTCCTATCCTCTGCCATCTTAGGACTGCCCCCAGGACTATTTTCATTATTATCCTCTCCCTGGTATTTATAACATACAACAGTGAATGATAACCAAGACTTTGTGGACCAACTCTGCTAGCCACATCAGATTCCAGCATGGAACCAGAAAGGTGCAACATCTAAACGAAAGCAGAATTAATTAATATTGCAAGGATTTGTAAACCTTTTCCTCAAGCTTAGAGGGACATTTAAAGGAAATATTAAACTAGAAAAGGCTGGAAGAAAAGGAAGTATAGTCTACTGGTTTTGTGACTGCCTCTTGTTTCTTACACAGTTGTTTTAATGAGCTCGAGAAACAGGGCAAAGAGTCAGTATTCTGGAGTCAGACAGGACTGGGAAGGAATCCTTGACTATGTAACCTTGATCAAGTTGCTTAACCTCTATGGTCTCGCCTCTGAAATGAGAGATGTTTAGTCGAAATCATTTTCCTTTGTCATACATGCTCAGAGAATTAAATTTCTTTTCATGAGAGCACAGAGCTTAATGGTGGCTATCTGCTGTGCCAATCTCCCTGTGAGCTCTACGAGAGGAGTGGCCATCTCTCTTTTTATTTTAACTGCATTGCCATAGTGGATGTTCAGTCATTTTCTGTTGAATGGAAGAGTGAAGGATTTTTGTGAGGACTATGTGAAACAGCTTACATGTTGGATTCTAGGAACCTTCTTTACCTGTCTCCCCCATAAAACACACTGGAAAAGTTGTAGTTACAGTCTTGCTTCTGTATTTGTAGAAAAAGATTTAGTTAGTAGATCTGTTGTAAATATATAGAGAAACTGAAAATCCAAAGATCAGATAGTGTATCTTCATGTTCATCAAATCTGCATATTTAGTCAAAACATTGATTCTTATCCAATTATTTGGGGGTCACATACTTGCAAATTTAAGTTATGGCTAAGTATCATGACCACAGAGAACTGCTGGTTTATTTTGTTGTGACTAGTGGTCCTATTTCTATAGTGAGGATAAACTGATTACCAACAGTTTAGATGGATTGCATACATTTTCAAATATCTGTTTATGCCAACTTTGAGCCCAGTTATTGCATTCCAGATAAGAATTGTGTCTGAGCAGGCAGTAAAAAGTGAGGACTGGCAGGAAGTTTATTTTATGCAGTCAACTCAATAATTCAGCTGTACGTGATTTTCCATCCAAATTATGTAGTTGATTGCTTCAATTTTTTTACTTTCTTCTGCATGTCTAGACACATCATTAGAACTGACAAAGAAGAGAGAATTTAAGTGGCGTGCCTATCTCTACAGCGCAGGGCCTTAGGAGAAGGATGATCCTTGGAATTACTCCTTTCTAAAACAATTCATATAAAACAGGCTATACTATTTATTTGTACAGGGAACACTGTTCAGCTCACCAATAAGTTGATATGGAGTGGATAGAAAAAATTCAGTTGTATACTATTTTTATAGCAAATTGCTTTTACTATAAAATTCCAATACCCTTTCAAGGAGTCCTTTAATTTTGTGTGTGTTTTTGAAGAGTTATATAGCTATAACAATTCAAGCATTTTAATGTCTGTTCCATGACTTGATCCCCAAAATCAACAGTGGATGGTGGAAAAATCTAACAGTGGATGGTGGACTGTCACTGTTTTTGTCCAGAGTAGTCTTCTTATTGTTGTTTTCTTACCTTCCCATGCACGCTATTCTTCCTGAGCCTATTACTCTCAGCCATACTTTCTTTATTTAAAAGGTATTTATTTATCGACTGTGCTGGGTCTTCCTTGCTGTGCAAGGGGGCTACTCTCTAGTTGCAGTGCACTGGCTTCTCACTGCATTGGATTTTCTTACAGATAATGGGTGCTAAGATGAGCGGGCTTCAGTAGTTGTGGCTCATGGGCCAGTTGCTCTGCAGCACATGAAATCTTCCGCGACCAGGGATCCAGCCCATGTCTCCTGCATTGACAGGCAGATTCTTTACCACTGGACCACCAGGGAAGTCCTCAGCCATGCTGTCTTAATGATTGGAAGTGAGGCTTAAATTGAAAACATACAAACCAAACAAAAAAAACTTGTGAATAATTATTTTATGCATAAACCTAATAAGAATGCAAAGTATTGGTTGTAGCTGACACAAAAATACTGGGGATTTACCACAAATTCCATTTTAATTTCTACATAGTTGATGTAAATAGAGAAGGAAAAATCTCTTCTTCTACCCATCTCGAATTCTCCAGCTAAGACTTATAATTAAACTGACCAAAGGCAGATTAGCCAGGGAAAGACACACAGATGTTTATTAACATGGGTACCATGCATGTATCACATGGAGTACTAGAGATGAGGAACTTGCAGGTTTTGGTAGCATTTTAGCAGAGGAACTAAACATTTTTAGAGAAGTGACAAGACAAAGGAAAAGGGCCTTGAGTTTCTAGGGACAGCATATTGTGGAACAGCAAATGCATGAGAAACTAAGGGAAGATAAGCACTAGTTAGCAAAGTTTGTTATGTAGATTCAGATTGAAATCTGAAGGAGATAACTTCCTTCACAAAAAGCAGTTGACACTGTATGAAGAGTAATGATTCCTTATTTTCTGTCTTCTCCATGAGAAGAAACATATTAATTCTATAGGAGGTGGAATGCAAGTAAAAGTTCTTGGAGAATAACGTCCTCTCAGTTCAGTTCAGTCGCTCAGTTGTGTCTGACTCTTTGTGACCACATAGACTGCAGCACGCCAGGCTTCCTTGTCCATCACCATCTCCTGGAGCTTACTCAAGCTCATGTCCATAGAGTCGGTGATGCCATCCAACCATCTCATTCTCTGTTGTCCCCTTCTCCTCCCACCTTCAGCCTTTCTCAGCATCAGGGTCTTTTCCAGTGAGTCAGTTCTTTGTATCAGGTAGCCAAAGTATTAGAGCTTCATCTTCAACAACAATCCTTCCAATGAATACTCAGGACTGATTTCCTTTAGGGTTGACTGGTTTGATCTTTTTGCAGTTCAAGGGACTCGCAAGTGTCTTCTCCAACACCACTGTTCAAAAACATCAATTCTTGGGCGCTCGGCTCTCTTCATGGTCCAACTCTTACACCCATACATGACTACTGGAAAAACCATAGCTTTGACTATATGGACCTTTGTTGGTAAAGTAATGTCTCTGCCTTTTAATATGCTGTTCAGATTTGTCACAGCTTTCCTTCCAAGGAGCAAGTATCTTTTAATTTCATGGCTGCAGTCACCATCTGCAATGATTTTGGAGCCCAAGAAAATAAAGTCTGTCATTGTTTCCATTGTTTCCCAATCTATTTGCCATGAAGTGATGGGACCAGATACCATGATCTTCATTTTTTAAATGTTGAGTTTTAAGCCAGCTTTTTCACTTTCATCAAGAGAGTCTTTAGTTTCTTTATCTGTGTATCTGAGGTTATTGATATTTCTTCCTGCAGTCTTGATTCTAGCTTGTGCTTTATCCAGCCTGGCATTTCGCATGATGTACTCTGCATATAAGTTAAATAAGTAGGATGACAATACAGCCTTGATGTACTCCTTTCCCAATTTGCAACCAGTCCATTGTTCCATGTCTGGTTCAAATTGTTGCTTCTTGACCTGCATATATATTTCTCAGGAGGCAGATCAGGTGGTCTGGTATTCCTATCTCTTTAAGAATTTCCCACAATTTGTTGTAATCCATACAGTCAAAGGCTTTATTGTAGTCAATGAAGCAGAAGTAGATGTTTTTGTGGAATTTTCTTGCTTTTTCTGTGATCCAGCAGATGTTGGCAATTTGATCTCTGGTTCCTCTGCCTTTTCTAAATCTAACTTTAATATCTGGAAGTTCTTGGTTCATGTACTGTTAAAGCCTAGCTTGGAAAATTTTGAGCATTACTTTGCTAGCGTATGAGATGAGTGCAACTGAGCATTCTTTGGCATTGCCTTTCTTTGGGATTGGAATGAAAACTGACCTTTTCCAGTCCTGTGACCACTGCTGAGATTTCCAAATTTGCTGGCATATTGAGGGCAGCACTTTCACAGGATCGTCTTTGAGAATTTGAAATAGCTCAACTGGAATTCCATCACCTCCACTAGCTGTGTTCATAGCAATGCTTTCTAAGGCCCACTTGACTTCACACTCCATGTCTGGAGTGATCACACCATTGTGGTTATCTGGGTCATAAAGATCTTTTTTTGTGTAGTTCTTCTGTGTATTCTTGCCACCTCTTCTTAATATCTTCTGCTTCTGTTCCATCCATGTCATTTCTGCCTTTTATTGTACCCATTTTGGGGCACAAGATGAAATGTTCGTACCAAGGGATGAAATGGTCCCTTGGTATCTCTAATTTTCTTGGAAATATCTCTAGTCTTTCCTATTCTATTGTTTTCCTCTATTTCTTTGCATTGATCACTGAGGAAGGCTTTCTTATTGCTCCTTGCTATTCTTTGGAACTCTGCATTCAGATGAGTATATCTTTCCTTTTCTCCTTTGCCTTTAACCTCTCTTCTTTCCTCAGCTATTTGTGCAGCCTCCTCAGACAACCATTTTGCCTTTTCGCATTTCTTCTTCTTGGGGATGGTTTCAATCACTGCATTCTGTACAAGGTTGTGAACCTCCATCCATAGTTTTTCAGGCACTCTATCTATCAGATATAATCTGTTGAATCTATTTGTCCCTTCCACTGTATAATCATAAGGGATTTGATTTATGTCATAATAACATCCTCAAGAATGTTTAAATACAGTGGAACTGGTCAAGATGGAAATTTCCATAACTTCCTTTTTGATTGTTCAGAGAAGGCTTTTAAGCACTAGGAAAACAGTGGCAAGTGAGGCAGTCACGTCACTCTGTTCTGGTTTTGGGCTGAGGTATTTTTTGTGGGGCCAGTGCAAGTGGCAGCAGATGCCCCCTCTGACCTTCATTCTTTTATGTTCAGACTTAATAGTATAAAGGCCTGTCTGGGAGGTTTCTGTTCTATACACATCCTGTTATTTCTGCCCTATCAAATGTTAAGGTGGTATTTTATGCTGGCTCATGTTTAAACTTTTTTTTTGTTTGTGGTCTCTTGTCAAAGGAAACTAGGCTGCCGCTCTTGTTGGGGTCACACAAGGACATGGGCAGCACTTTGGCTACAAGTCATCCACAACAGCCAGAAAGATGGAGCCAAAAGGCAAAACCATATTTGAAGAAGACATCTAGAATCGAAACTAAATTTGCCAATTTGGTTGTCAGAGGAGTGGGATGGTGGGGGGGGAGGCAAATGTGGGGAACCTTCTAGAGTTCTGCAACTAGAAGAAAAACATAAAACAGAAATGAGATGACAGAGGTCAAGACATGGATCATAAGTAGAGTTGGGAGTTGACTGCATGATGTATGTGTGTGTCATTTGGGTCAGAAGGCACAGGGTTTGGTTTGGTATTAACATGTACACACTACTGTATATAAAATGGGTAAACAAGGACCTACTGTATAGCACAGGAAACTATTTAATATCTTGTAATAACCTTTAATGGAAAAGAATCTGAAAGAGTATACACACATATGTGCGGGCACATACCCACACACATGGTGGTGGTGGTTTAGTTGTTAAGTTGTTATGCTACTTAACAACTGACTCATGCTACTCCGTAGACTGTTGTCCTCCCAGCTCCTCTGTCCATGGAATTTTCCAAGCAAGAATACTTGAGTGGGTTGCCATTTCCTTGCATATTCTTTACCATTGAGCCACAAGGGAAGCCATACACACACACACACACACACACACACACACACACGTTGGCCACTGATGCGAAGAGCCAATTCATTGGAAGAGACGCAGATGCTGGGAAAGACTGAAGACAGGAGGAGAAGAGGGGCAGCAGAGGATGAGGTAGTTATCTCTGACTCAATGGACGTGAATTTGAGCAAACTCTGGGAGATAGTGAAGAACAGGGAAATCTGGCATGCTGCAGTCCATGGATTGCAAAGAGTCGGACATGACTTAGCTACTGAACACACACACACACATATATATAACTGAATCACTTTGCTGTACACCTGAAACTAATACAACGTTGTAAATTAACTATAGTTGAATTTTAAAAATGAGTAAAAAATAATAAAAAAGAGATGCATTGTTTAAGGACCTGAATAAAGGATTTGAGGGGCTTCCCAGGTGGCACTAGTGATAAAGAAACCATCTGCCAGTGCAGGAGATGCAAGAGCCTCGGGTTCGATCCCTGGTCAGGAAGATCCCCTGAAGGAGGGATGGCAACCCACTCCAATATCCTTGCCTGGAGAATCCCGTGTGCAGAGGAGCCTGGTGGGCTACAGTCCATAGGGTTGCAAAGAGTTGGTCACCACTGAAGCAACTTAACACCTGCACGCAAGGGATTTAAAGCATGTGTCAAATTTTATACCTGCTGAGTAATTAAAGCTATTCATCCTAATCTAGTGATGAAGTCAGTTCCTTCTGAGTCTCCTACTTTTGAAAATTTGCCAGTCAGGATATGACTTTGTTTTAAAACAAGGAATCTTCTCTTAAATATTCAGTTCCATTTATCATAATAGAAGAAACAGACTGGAAATGAGAAAGAGAATAAGAAGAAAAGGGGGGATATAAAGGACAAATATTAAAATACGTGCCTTATAAAATGTGTCATAAAAATATAAAACATGTATTGGGAGAATATCCCCCAGATAACTAAAGTGATTTAAGTATTTTTCATTTACAGTGTTTGTGGTTCTTAAAAGACAGGAATTAAATTTCTACTACCTTAATCTGGACGAAGAACTAGAAAAAATTCAGTGTCTTTCAGCAAGTATAAATTTTGAAAGTTATAGGTGATAAATATAAAAAAGGAATTTCTTCCCCAATTAGTTTTTATTTCAGTTCAATAGGACATGAGTGGAATACTCACAGTTTCATATGACACACCATCCTGGGCTTTGTTTTCTGCAAAGAATAAGGTGAAGCTATAGGAAAGCCTCAGCTCTTGTATCACACCATCATATTGTTCCTCCACAGACGTGTCAACATGAAAATAGTCTATGTTATGGATGATGGTTATGTTTGAGCCATGTATTAATACAGTGTTTCTCAGAACTGAGACATACATGGAGTCTTTTTTAGTGGAAAAAATTCCAATCCTTTCAATGTTGAAAAAATATTTTTATCATAATATTACTTGAAATGTATAGATATGCAAGGATTATTATACAATATGGGGAATATAGCCAGTATTTTGTAATAACTATAAATGCAGTGTATCCTTTAAAAACTTTATAAAAATGCATAAGTATGACACTATTATATTCTCTTTATACTCTTAGCTATTAAAACAAGTATAAAACCAAAATAAATTTACAAATTAAATAAAACCAATACTTTAAAACCAACAAAATCCAAATTAGCATGATTGATTTCATGTGGTGGATAATGTTGTATTACTGAAATTAAATTGCCTGTTGCAACAGGAACTTTCAACCTCAGGTGCATAGATCTTGGCTGAGGAATGCCCTACAATAATGCTGTGACCCTCTTTATGTCATCCTAAGGAGTAGTGTGGTCTAGTGGATACCATGTGGGATTTAGGGGCAATCAAACCTCAGTCTAAATACCTGCTCTGATTTTTTTGCCATGTAAGCACTGTGACCTTAGACAAGTTAATTTTTTAAGCCTTATTTTTCTCATCTGCAAAATGGGTGGGTGGATGTTTTGAGGATTAGTGAGATCATTTATGATACCTGACACATAGAAGGTATTCTATAACTATTAGCTCCTTCCCTCTCCCTCATTAATCCACAATCTTGGACTTCCAAAAAGAACTGCAGCTATCAGACTATACTAAAAACCAACAAGGTAAGACTTAATTTGGAGTCACAGAATAACAAAAGCTCACCGCCACACCCGACTTTTTTTTTTCACTATGGTTCTTTATGCTTTCTTCCTCCATTCATATATTCTTCTAGACATTATCATGTGTCCAAATTGAACTCAGAATTTAAGGTCCAGATCAAATGCAGCCAAGGTAGCTTTTCTAAATTCTTGAGTAGAGTGAATCACTCCCTTCTTGTAACGTCCAAGGCACTTAGTTTGCACCTCTCGCGAGCTCCTCAGATTTGTAAAGCAGCTGGGTATGACGGACACAATCGTGCAGCCTTGAGGATGGGCCCAGAGGACAGCTTTCCCATGACGCACCCGGTCAAGGACTGCTGGGAAATGACCTCAGACGAGCTGCCCCACTGGAGTAGTCATGGCCAGGCCCCTCAACGCTCCGGGGAGGTCGGCTGCCTCAGTTCCGCGGATTACTGACCTCTCGTTAGCCCTTCCAGCCAGTCATGCACAGTGCGCAATCCTGTCACCAGCTTCATTTGCATTTTTTTCAAACTGGAATATAGTTTTGCTTTATCATGTTGTGTTGGTTTCTGCTAAACAGCATAGTGAACATGAGTGAGTGCTAAGTCACTTCAGTTGTGTCTGACTCCTTGTGGCCCTATGGACTGTAACCCACCAGGTTCCTCTGTCCATGGGATTCTCCAGGCAAGAATATTGGAGTGGGTTGCCATTTCCTTCTCCTGGGGATCTTCCCGACCCGGGGATTAAACCCATGTCTCTTACGTTTCCTGCGTTGGCAGGCAGGTNCCACCAGGTTCCTCTGTCCATGGGATTCTCCAGGCAAGAATATTGGAGTGGGTTGCCATTTCCTTCTCCTGGGGATCTTCCCGACCCGGGGATTAAACCCATGTCTCTTACGTTTCCTGCGTTGGCAGGCAGGTTCTTTACCACTAGCGCCACCTGGGAAGCCTTCGTATACACATATCCCCTCTTTTTTGGATTTCCTTCCCATTTAGGTCACCACAGAGCCCGAGTAGAGCTCCCTGTGCTATACAGTCAGTTCTCATTCGTTATTTTATACATAGTAGTAGTGTATACATGTCAATCCCAGTCTCCCAATCCATCACCACCCCCTGGTGTCCATACATTTGTTCTCTACGTCTGTGTCTCTATTTCTGCTTTGCACCTAAGTTCATCTCTACCATTTTTCTAGATTCCACATATAGATATTAATATATGATACTTGTTTTTCTCTTTCTGACTTCACTCTGTGTGGCAATCTCTAGATCCCTCCATGGTTCTGCAAATGGCACAGTTTCTTTCCTTTTTCTGGCTGAGTAGTATTCCACTGTATATGCATACCACATCTTCTTTATCCAGTCCTCTGTTGATGGACATTTAGAGTGCTTCCATGTCCTGGTGCAGCCTCATTTCTTTAGAAGAAAGGAAGTGATAACTCAGTGTGTGGTGAGGTGGGGCTCAGGTCATGAAACTTCAGTTGTAAGAAAGCTGCTCTCCCGCCAAGGAGACACTGCTCAGTGATTGAACTGCTGCTGATCTGGACAAGAAACTGAGTCCTCTTGTGGATTAGCCTCTGAGGAAGAGGTGGTGAGGGAGATTCATACACTAGAGTCCCAGGAGGGATGGAAGAGACCAGAAAATGAGGCCAGTGCATAAAGCAGACTCAGCCACAGGGGAGGAGAGATCAGCTGAAGAAGGGACACTGTCAGGACAAAGATGTGATTTCTGCTGCCTTTGGTGAGGACAACCGAACAGAGGTAGTCAAACGTACACCAAAAAAAGGTCCAAGGAAACCCATGTTTGGAGTAGAATAGACCACTCACCAGGCAGAAGCCCTGCCCTTGGTTCATCTTAATATCTGAAAACCTGGTAGTGACTGAGAATAAACATTTTTCTCTGTAAGGGATGTGTGCAATAGTGTAGCATTCCGCAACCTGACCAGGGGAGGTTTTTTAAAAAATCCAAATTTCCAGGCTACATCTCAGACAGACCTGCAGGGTCAGAATCATCAGGGAAAAGGCAGATCTGGAGTTTAGAATTTTTTTTCCTAAAAAATCCCTTCTCTGGGGATTCTTCAAAATCAGTCCAGTATAGGATGCCCTGTTGTGCCTGGAAGGGCTCACAGCTGGAAATCAGAGAGTCTGAGTCTGAATCAGGACTTCAGCACTCACTCATTGAGAGGTGCTGTGTGAACAGCATAACCTCTAGGAACCTCAGTTTCCTCAAATGAAAAAAGGGCATCCTTTTCCTCCCTACCTTACTGCCTTGTGAGGCTCAAATTCCTTTATGTGTATGACATTGCAGAGTAAATTCAACCTGTTTTCCCCCAACTATCAATAAATAATAATATATTACAAAAATTTCTCATTGATTTGCAATGATTTTGGAAGAAGTATACATTTAGGTAAAGTCAATTACAGAATGACAGCAGAAGCCTTGTCTTTATCTGGCTTGCTCATCCCTCCCTGCAGCATGTGTTGGGTGAGCCAGTTATGTTTCTTTGGGAGATGTTTGGGTTATCGTTGCTGCTTTCATTGCCTTCTTGGGGGGTTGTGAAACATGTCAGGTCAGCCCCAGACTCCGAGGAGAATAGCTGTGTTTGTCTTCCTCTGAAGGTGGGATGGGAGCAGACTCTGGGATGCAGACTGGAGTGGGACCACAGGGTGGTCAGCTGTGTGTTGTCCAGAAGCAAGAAGGGTAGAGGATGATCAGAAAATTGAGCACATAGGTTTATATGTGAGTATACTACTCATACACACACATATATGTAGACATATACATATATGACTATACACATAGATGGGGTTTCCAGGGGTAAAGAATCCACCTGCCAATGCAGGAGACATGGGTTTGATCCCTGAGTTGGGAAGATCCCCTGGAGAAGGAAATGGCAACCCACTCCAGTATTCTTGCCTGGGAAGTTCCATAGACAGAGGAGCCTGGTGGGCTACAGCCCATGGTGTCATGAAGAGTCATATGTGACTGAGCNTGATCCCTGAGTTGGGAAGATCCCCTGGAGAAGGAAATGGCAACCCACTCCAGTATTCTTGCCTGGGAAGTTCCATAGACAGAGGAGCCTGGTGGGCTACAGCCCATGGTGTCATGAAGAGTCATATGTGACTGAGCGCTCATGCACACACACACATAGACATGAATACATATAGGAATTAAAAAAATAAAATTGAGATTGAAAAAACTCATTTGTTTTTCAGTAAATACAGCTGTGATAGCTTTTTAGCTTAATAAATACAGACTCATAACCTTATTTTTAATGGCTGACTACTAATACTTATATTAATGGATATGTTGTAACTTACTTAACCAATCTCTATTTGTGAGTAATTGGGATGTTTTCCAAATGTTTGCTAACATAAATGTTGTCTTATACATATATCTTTGGTTACTTGTCAGATATTTCCTCAGGAGAAATACCTAGAAGTTGAATTGCTGGATCAAAGATTACACACTTTTAAAAGAGACTTTTGATCTATTATTTCAAGTGGCTTTCCAGAAAATTTGTATCAATTTATATTCACGCCAACACCACCTATGTGTCTACCCTCAAGGAAACCACAGTCTTCCTTTTTATACTTTAGGATATTAACTCTTGGTCTACCTTATATATTTGGAAGTATTTTCTGGTGTTTTAAACTGTCTTTTTCTCTGATTAGACTACATAAATCCTTGATGTTTGCTGAGACTTCATAGTGTACTTCACAGTTTGAAAAGAGATTAAAGACTGCCCCTCTCACTTTGATCAAACATTAGTAGAGAGCTATGACTCCTAGTTACGAGCTCAACATATTTAAGAGGCAAATATTGAGATAAGATCTTGGACTTGTTGCATTGCCTCTTGAAAGTTTCAAATAGTCCAAATGACCAAGTTTTTAAAATATGATTTAGAATAGAACTATCAGCTAATACATGTATTAGAACTCCAGGTAATACATTTTTTTCATGAACAAGGTGCTGTTTAGAGGATTAGAGCTTTGTGGCTAGTTAATCCATTACATATCTTTATGATAAAGTTTTTTTTATAATTTAGTTAATTTATATAGTAGAATTTGGGCTTCGCAAGTGGCGCTAGTTGTAAAGAACCCCCTGCCAATGCAGGAGACTTAAGAGATGTGGGTTTGATCCTTGGGTTGGGAAGATTCCCTGGAGAAGGAAATGGTAACCCACTCCAGTATTCTTGCCTGGGAAATCCCCTGGATGGAAGAGCCTAGTGGGCTATGGTTCATAGTGTCACAGAGTCGGACACAACTGAAGCGACTTAGCATGCACTCACGCATAGTAGAATTAATAGTTTAAATTCTACGTTGTAAACCCATGCAAAATTTTCCCCTTTCCTGGCTTTAGGAAACATTCTTTTGGGTGACTTTTACCACCTGAAGTACTTTTGGTTTCTTGTGTGTAGCAGCTAAATGTACAGTGGTTGTCCCTGTTCTTGGGCCAATATGGGAGCAAAACACATAGAAAAAGAATGCAAAACAAGGTAAGATACATGTGTGATGATAGATGCTGAGAGAGGAAAAGAACAAAGAGACTTACAGATTGAAGGGTCTCCGTAAGAGCCTGACTGAGGATTAAGTAAATGAGTGGGAGGAAGGAATAACTGAACTCCATACTGATGGAGAGGATGAGTGTCTCCTGAATTTCTGATCCCAATTCCAGGAAGAGGCGTCCTTGAGAAAACTTTGTGAGAAGAGCGAGAAAACAGGGAGCTGGACAGGCCCGTGTGAGGTGCTGTGTGTAGACTCTGTGGGCAGCCCTGTGAGAGTGCTCGGGCTCCTTCCATAGCTGTTCCCTGGATGAACAGCTGTACTTGGTGTCTGTCCTTTGTGCTTTCTTATCCCAGATCTCCAGGAATTTGCTCTTCAAGCCCAGTTGAGGAAAGCCTTTTTAGATTGTGTGAGACCCAGACAGTCAGCCAGACAATCAGGAAAGATGTTCTTTTTATTCTGGTAAGCCTTTGCACTTAGAACGGTGATTTACACAGATGTGGTGTAAATTGTTCTCTGAACCGGTAAACTAAGAAAGGATTATTGTTTTCTGTTCATTGGTGATGGGTTATGTTACTTTAGAAAAATGGAATGATTTTCAAGGACTATAAAATTATTTGAACCCACAGGGACAAAGAGGTATCTGATTTGTTGCCAAATTCTGAATGAAAGTTTACTTTTTTACATCATATAATATAAAAGAATACAGATTCTTCAGATAGTTATCGCTTGGAGTGTAATTTCTATTGCAGTTATCCAGAAATTCAGGAAAATAATGGCATCTTGGTGTTCGATGTTACTTTAGTTTAAAGAATTCAAAGACTTTTATTTTCAGGTTTATTTTGATAAATATACAGTTTTAGAATATTCATTTTATTTGATAATACACATTAGAATTTTATAAAATATGCAATTAAGATATCTGCACTTTTAAAATAGTGGTCTTGAAAGGTAAACTTGACTTTGTATCATTAAGTGAAATCAATAGACATGCTGTGATACCATCACTTCAAATTGGCTGGATAATCCTGGATTTTATGATGTTAGGTGAGTAAGGTATCAGAATTCCAAGGATATAAGCAACAAAAAGATAATAAGAGCATATATATCATTAATAATTGAGGAATTTTTGAAGTAATTTCTCAAGTGAATTGCTTAACCTGTTATGAAGGTGAATTACGTTGGATGAAAACTTGGTACAGTTGTTTGCCTGGATTAAATGGTTATTAATAAACATAAAATTGGAGAACAGTTATTTAAATTACCCTTGATTGAGCCATAGTTATTTTATCTCATAGAAAACGTTTTTGTTTCCTTCCTTTTATCTCTTGCTGAAAGAGTGCTGGAAACCATTTGGGAGTGTTCATTTGAAGTAAAATGTTGTTGTTCAGTCACTCAGTTGTGTCCAACTCTTTGTGATCCCATGGACTAGCATGCCAGGCTTCCCTGTTCTTCACCATCTCTTGGACTTTGCTCAAACTCATGTCCATTGAGTCTATGGTGCCATCCAACCCTCCCATCCTCTGTTGCTGCCTTCTTCTTCTGCCCTCAATCTTTCCCAGCATATGTGTTTCTTCAGTGAGTTAGCTCTTTGCATCAGGTGGCCAAAATTTTGGGGCTTCAGCTTCAGCATCTATCCTTCCAGTGAATATTCAGGACTGATTTCCTTTAGGGTTGACTGTTCTGATCTCTTTGCAGTCCAGGGATTCTCAAGAGTCTTCTCCAGAACCACAGCTTGAAGGCATCAATTTTTCAGCATTCAGCCTTTTTGATTGTCCAGCTTTCACATCTGTACATGACTATTGGAAAAACCATAGTTTTGACTATATAGACCTTTGTAGGCAAAGAATTATCTCCGTTTTTAAATACACTGTCTAGGTTTGTCATTGCTTTTCTTCCATGGAGCAAGTGCATTTTAATTTTGGCTACAGTCACCATCTGCAGTGATTTTGGAGCCCAAGAAAATAAAGTCTGTCACTGTTTCCATTGTTCCCCCATGTATTTGCCATGAAGTGATGGGATCAGATGCCATGATCTTCATTTTTTGATTGTTGAGTTTTAAGCCAGCTTTTTTCACTCTCCCTTTTCACACTCATCAAGTGGCTGTTTAGTTCCTCTTTACTTTCTGTCATTATAAAGTGGTATCATGTGTATATCTGAGGTTGTTGATATTTCTCCTGGTAATGCAGATGACACCACACTTATGGCAGAAAGTGAAGAGGAGCTAAAAAGCCTCTTGATGAAAGTTAAAGAGGAGATTAAAAAAGTTGGCTTAAAGCTCAACATTCAGAAAACGAAGATCATGGCATCTGGTACCATCACTTCATGGGAAATAGATGGGGAAACAGTGTCAGACTTTATATTTTTGAGCTCCAAAATCACTGCAGATGGTGACTGCAGCCATGAAATTAGAAGACTCTTACTCCTTGGAAGAAAACTTATGACCAACCTAGATTGTATATTCAAAAGCAGAGACATTACTTTGCCGACTAAAGTCTGTCTAGTCAAGGCTATGATTTTTCCAGTGGTCAAGTATGGATGTGAGAGTT
>SJYV01008648.1:0-12436 GCA_006410875.1 Neotragus pygmaeus
AAAAAAAAAGGAAAACAAACAAACAAACAAAAAAGAATGATTGTAAAAATAGTAAAGATATATCTGACCCTTTCTCTGGTGTTGTGGGTGGTGTGGGGTCAGTTCCAAGGTGGTTCCCTTTGTTTAACTTCTTCTGTTTGCTGGTCTCTTCAGTGTCTGATTTCCGTCCTGACAGAGGGGGTGGTGGTGGACACTTTTTTTTTTTTAGGCTCACTCGTTCAGTCGCGCTGTGGGGAGGGAGGGATGCTGCAAACAAGTAACACTGTCGTGTGCACGCAGTGTCTCAGCCCCACTGGGCCTGCCTCTGCTTGCGGCGCACAAACCGCTCAGGCTCTACGTTGCTCCGCCGGGAACCGTCTGAGGCCGGCCCTAGGCTGCATGGACCTCCCCAGTCTCAGCCGCTCAGGGTCAGCGCTCAGGTAGCCTTCAGAGGCACAGATTCGGTTGGGACTGTGTTTTGTGCCCCTCCCAGGTCCGAGTAGCTCAGGTGTTTGGCGAGCACGGTTGCTGCGACTTGTCGCCTTTCCCATCTCTGTTGCTTAGTTTTCTGGGTGTACCGCTGGCACCCCTTGTGAGGTGGATGGTGACTGTCCAGAACCCCCAGAAGTTTTAGCAAAGGCTTGCAGTTTTGGACAGCAGTTTTAAGTGTAGGGAATATTTAGCATTTAATGTGATGCACATATTAGGAGAATATTAGCAAATTCTCTGGGATTTCCCTACTGTTGATTGAATATATTGTGTCTCCCACCAGGGGTTCAGTGAAGTCTGATCATGTTCACTAGACAACAGGGAGCATCAGATGTGTGCTTTCGCTCCATCTACAGTCCTGCCCCAGGGTGATAAAAATCAGCCCAATAAATGCTGAGAAATACTGATTCTGACTCTTTCACTCGCTCTCACTTCTGACTTGCCTCATTACACTGTGAAGATAAGAGAGATTTGCTAGAACTTACCAGCTGAGGGAAGACTTTTCTGTTAATTTCTACTCTGGCCACTATTTTTGAAAGACCAGCAGTATGAAATAGTTGAAAAAGAATATAAACAAACAATTGCCAAGATAAAATAACTCCCTTTGACTTTTTTTTTCCACTTACTTTTCTTTGCTTCATTTTTCCTTTTCAAGGCTAATTTTCTTTCTGGCCTGATTACCATATTACTTGGCGAAGGCAATGGCACCCCACTCCAGTACTCTTGCCTGGAGAATCCCATGGATGGGGGAGCTTGGTAGGCTGTAGTCCATGGGGTCGCTAAGAGTCAGGCATGACTGAACGACCTCACTTTCACTTTTCAGTTTCATGCATTGAAGAAGGAAATGGCAACCCACTCCAGTACTCTTGCCTGGAGAATCCCAGGGACAGAGGAGCCTAGTGGGCTGCTGTCTATGGGGTCACACACAGAGTCAGACACGACTGAAGCAACTTAGCAGCAGCAGCAGCAGATCATATTACTTTTCTAGGGCTGTTATAACAAAACATTATAAATCACGGGGCTTAAACACAGCTTGGAAGCTGGAAATCCAAGATCAAGGTGACTGCAGGGTTAGTTTCTTCTGAAGCCTGCTCTTGGCTTGCAGATGGCTGCCCTGTTTCAGCCTCTCTACAGGGTCTTTTCTCTGTGTCCCTGCATCCCTGGTAACTCTTTGTATATCCTAGTCTCTCCATATAAGGACATCAGTGAGATTGGATCTGGGACCACCCTAAGGCTTCATTTTTGGGCTTCCCTGGTGGCTCAGAATCTGCATGATGTGCAAGAGACCCTGGTTTGATTTCTGGGTTGGGAAGATCCTCTGGAGAAGGGAATGGCTACCCTCTCCAGTATTCTGGCCTGGAGAATTCCATGGACTGTATAGTTCGTGGAGTTGCGAAGAGTTGGACATGACTGAGCAACTAACACAAGTCTTCATTTTACCCTAATTACCTCTTGACAGGTCTATCTTCAAATAATCACATTTGAGGAACTAGGGGACAGGAGGGCTTAAACATATGAATTTGAGTGGAGGATACAATTCAGTTCATAATGTTGGTGATAAGTAATATTTTATTTTTTGCTTCAGTTAAGAATAAAGAACCATTTGTCTTTTGCCATTATCTTTTGTGACTTATAAGTAGGCATATACACAATACAAAAAAATAGAAATTCTCCTATTTGTTCTAATTCATTAATATAGAATTAAAATGTACTATTAATCTACCACATTCTTTTAACTTTTACTTGTCTGTGAAGCTTTTCATTTCTCTATCAAATCTGAATGAAAGCCTGGGTTAGGTAGAGTATCTTGGTTGCAGGTTGTCCCTTTTCATCACTTTAACTATGTCATNTAAAATGTACTATTAATCTACCACATTCTTTTAACTTTTACTTGTCTGTGAAGCTTTTCATTTCTCTATCAAATCTGAATGAAAGCCTGGGTTAGGTAGAGTATCTTGGTTGCAGGTTGTCCCTTTTCATCACTTTAACTATGTCATGCTACTTCATCCTGGCCTTCATTTTCTGCTGAAAATTTAGCTGGTAGTCTCATGGGAGTTTCCCTGTATTAATATGTTATTTGTTGCTTAATATTCTCTCTGTATTTTAGGTTTTTGTCATTTTGATTACAGTGTGTCATGGTATATTCCTCTTTGGTTTAATTCTGTACATGACTCTCTGGGGCGCCTGGACTTGGGTGACTGTTCTGTTTCCTTAGTTAGGGACGTTTCCAGCTATTATGACTTCCAGTATCTCCTCAGGCCCTTTCTCTATTCTCACTCTGGTTTCCCTGTGAGTATTAGTGCCCTTGATGGTGTCCCAGGGATTCTTAAACTGTCTTGATTCCGTTCTGTTTCCTGTTTGGTGACATTGATTCCCTCTTCTCTGTCTTCCAGCTCACCGATCCGTTCTTCTGCATCATTTAGTCTGCCAATGATTCCTTCTAGTGTATTTTTCCTTTCAGTTATTTTATTTCTCATCTTTGTTTTGTTCTTTATATTTTCTAACTCTTAGTTAAAAACTTCTGACTTCTCACTGTGCATCCATTGTCCTACTGAGGTCTTTGATCATCTTTATGATCACTACTCTGAGCAAGCCTGGCAACACAGGACAGACCCAAACCCTGGGACCAGCTGGCCCCTGGACCTGCTCGCCAGCAGACAAATGGAACCTTCAGGATACCATGGGTCCCACACCCAACTATATTAGAAATGGTGCCCCCACCCCAACCCCACCAATGATCTGAAATGAAGTTTGAACTCTGTCTCAGGTAGAGTGTCTGTCTCCACTTCCTTTAGTTCTTCTGGGATGTTTATCTTATTTAGTCTGGAGCATACTCCTCTGCTGCCTCATTTTGTCTAAGCTGTCACTCATATTTTCGTGTATGGGGTAGGTTACGTTTCTCGGCCTGGGAGAGGCAGCCCTCTGTAGGAGATGTGCTGTGCCTCCCAGCCAGGCGCTCCCCTCCCACCACCTGAGCTGTACACTCTAGGGGCCCCCCATGAGAGCTGCCCGGGTGCCTGCTGTGGCAGGCTTATGGTGCAGGCCATCTGCGGGGCTTGGTGGGTCCCCAGTCTGGGTGGCTGCCAGGCCCTCCCTGCGTGTGTGCTACTGGCCACTGGTGCAGAGGTGGGACACCCTGGGGCCTGGGGCTAGGACTGGCTCAGTGCTGAGGGGGTCAGAGGCCCAAAGGTGCTGGGGCGGCAGCCCCCCACTGGCGGGTGAAGCCAACCCTGGGGTTAGTCCCTGACTACGGGCAGGCAGCAGTGGTTCTCACAGTCTGGCTGCAGATCCCAGGGATCCCAGAGCATGTTTCAGATCACTAAGGGTGGGGTTGGAGGGTGCTATTCCTGACATAATCGGGTATAGGATCCATGATATCCTGAAGGTTCCACTGGCCTGCCTGGTGAGCAGGCCCGGAGGTCACCAGGCCCCAGGGTAGGGTCTGGCCTGTGTTGGCCAGACTTGTTCTGCAGACTGTGGGAGCATAGTTTTCTTGCTTCTGGTGGGTGAGGCTGGTCTAAAGTTTGTGCAGGCTTCCTGGTAGGAGGGGCCAATGCCTGCCTACTGCTGGGTGAAGCTGGGTCTTGACCTTCTGGTAGGAACGACCATGTCTGTGGTGTGTCTTGAGGCAGTAAGAAGGGGGCAACAGAGGATGAGATGGTTGGATGGCATCACTGACTCATTGGACATGAGTTTGAGCAAATTCCGGGATGTAGTGAAGGACAGGGGAGCCTGGCATGCTGCAGTCCATGGGGTCACAAAGAGTCAGACACGACTTAGCCACAGAATAACCACAGAGGGCTCTGAAAGTCTTAGGCAGCCTGTCTGCTGATGGTGGGCTGTGTTCTCCTAGTCTGTTGTTTAGCCTGAGGTGTTCCAATACTGACAGCTATAGGCTGTTGAGTGGGTCAGGTCTTGGTGCTAATGAGCCGAGATGTCAGCTGCCGGCAGCTGAATATTCCCAAATATGTCACCCACCAGTGTCCATGTCCCAGGGTGAGCCTCGGCCACCCCCACCTCTCCAGGAGACTCTCCAGGACCAGAAGGTAGGTCTGGTCCAGGTTCTTATCAAATTACTGCATTTGCCCTTGGTCCCAGTGCATGTAAGATCTTGTATGCGCCATTCAAGAGCAGAGTCTCTGCTCCTCCCAATCCTGTGGGGCTTCTGCAATTGAGCTCTGGTGACCCTCAAAGCCAAATGCTCTGGTGTCTCATCTTCTTGGTGCTGGATCCCAGGCTGGGGAGCCTGACCTGGGGCTCAGAACCCCTACTCCTATGGGAGAACCTCTGAAACATACTTATTCTCCAATCTGTTTGTTGCCCACATCACGGCCTGTAGGATTTATTATAGTGCAAGTCCACCCCTCTTACCTGCCTCATTCTGGTTCCTTCTTTATGTCTTTAGTTGTAGATCTTTTTCTGTAGGTTCCAGTCTTTTTTGCTGATGATTGTTCTGCAGATATCTGTGATTCTGGTGTGCTCATGAGAGGAGGTGAGTTCAGGGTTTTTTCTACTCATCCATCTTGACTGCTCTTCAAATGGAATTTTTAATGAAATATTATACGTGAAAGTGCTTGCCATACAGTTAGAACTAAATAAATATTAATCTAATGTCTCGCCTTCACCTCAAGCATTACAAATGCTCTATTGTTTCCAGTCTTCCCCGAAATAAAATCATTCTACCTGCTGAAACTTACAGCATTGCACAAATTATTCTCTGCTTAATGAATATTATTAACCCGGATTGCAAGCTAAATCGCTCAGTCATGTCTGACTCTTTCTGACCCTATGGATGGTAGCCCGCCAGACTCCTCTGTCCATGGGATTCTCCAGGCAAGAATCCTGGAGTGAGTTGCCATTTCCTCCTTCAGGGGATCTTCTCAAGCCAGATCAAACCCGTGTCCCTCCTGTCTCCTGTGTTTCTTTACCATCAGCGCCACCTGGGAAGCCCTTGAGGAAGAATAAGTAGGTATAAATACTGGCAGAATCCTGACTGTACACCTTGTCTTACGCCTCCAACACATCTGACAACGTTCCAGGCAATGTGCTGTGTGCTGAATGGTAGCTTTACGGCTGCTGCCAGAGTGATCTTTCATCCAGCGGAGCACTTTGGCTCTTGATGTGCCCACATCACAGAAAATATGGGAGTTGAAATCCCAAGAATACCGAACTATTCAATCAAGTGGTGACAAACATGCTTATTCAACATCACTGACCCCGAGAGAGTACTATACTCTGTCTTTGGAGAATAGAAATGGAACCATCAATTATGGCAGCTGAGTAGTAATTTGGGGCAACACTGCCATGGGAAACTCAGCTTGCAGTATGCCTGATGAAGCCTTCAAGTCAAGAAATGTGACGTGCAAGTCAAAACCAAATGGTAAAAAAACAGTGAAAGTCTTATTGCAACTTATAATGGAGAAGGCATTGCATAAGTGTGTGTTAGTCGCTCAGTTGTGCCTGTCCCCTTGCAACCGCATGGACGGCAGCCCACCAGGCATTGTATAGAATATTACAAAATAAAGGGATCAGGGAAAATGGTTCTTGACTATTAGCTATCTTTCAAGAATATCAGATTGAATTTCCATAAACTGAGTTGAATCTAATTCATGCCTGTTCTTCTGGCTCTTAATGTTTTTTTTTTAATTTCCCAGAAAAATATTGAACAGACATGTTATTAGAAAAAAGAAAAATAGAACCTCATTGTTGGTGATGTTGGAAGGTATTAACAATAAAATTAGCATCTTACATCTATCCCAAACTTTGGGGATATCAATTTTCTTTAAATATTTAAGATTCTAAATGGTGTCAGATTCTAAATGGTGGTAATTTGTGATTTAAATCATTTAGTCTCCCTTAACACCACTTTAACAGCTGATACTTGTGATTAATAATATATGTTTTAAATCAATGTTTTATCATCTTATTAAAATTGTGTTTTTAAATAGTTTATGCTCCCTTGGCTAGAATTAGTTAATTTACACTAATGATGTTTTGATTAAGAGAATTCCTTTTTCTTTGGATTCACATGGTGTTTAGAAAATTTGTTTAATAGTTCAATATTGAAATTGCATTTTGTTAACTGGAGCTGGGGTTTTATGTCTTCCATGTTCAATGTGTAGCTACTGGAAGCATCACTTAAAACACCATTGGTTGATTGCACAGGTTGGTTAAGGTCAAGGAGACCAAGCCTCAGTTCAGAGATAACAAAATGTATCTGTTCTGATCAGGGCAGTACCACGTGTATCAAGAAGTCCTCTCTCTGGGATCACACCACTTTGCTATTTTAAGATCTTTAATATTTTATGCATTGTGCATTTGTCCAACAGGAAGATACTTTCCCCTTCTAAAAATGCATTTTTATTGGGGAAGTTGTAGCCAAAAATAAGAGCTTATGTTGCAGTTAGTAAGAGTTGACCAAAACTATAATGACACAAAGGCCTATTTATGTGAGGAAAATAATTTAAACATAGCTATAAACCATGAATTAGCTAGATCTTTGTCTTTATATTTTATTTTTTATTAAAAACATAAAGACTTTGAAATTAAATGTAAAAGAAATTCTTTAGAATAAAAAAAAAATTGGCATTTAAGGCTGCTTTTAAGTCTTTAGCTTCCAGTGTTTAACTGCACAATTTTCTAATTCTGCCTTCCATAGAACTGGAGTTCCAGTTTCTCATTCTAGCCCAAGGTGAGAGTTCAGGCCAGGGTACTGGATAGAAAGATTAGTTATAACAAAAGGAAAAGGGAGGGAAAAAGAAAAAGTTGAACTTTTGGGAAAAAGAAAAACATTGACGATCTGTGCCTTAACCTTCTGAATGGGCCCCATCTCTCTCTGAAAACAGAAAGAATGACAATAAAAACACTGTTTAGAAAATCTCTCTCTCTTTCTCTTTCTCTCTCTCTCTCTCTCTCTCTCTCACACACACACACACACACACACACACACACTTTCTCTCTCTCTCTCTCTTTCAGAGTTACACAAGGCTGACTGTTTCCATGATCGGACTGGCTTGGGTGAGAAAGTAAGGATGATTAGAAGCTAAAGATGGGAGCAAGAGGGAGAGAAAGGTCCCCAGAGAGTTACAGGAGCGGCACCTTCTGGCACTTACAGTACTTCTCCCTGGAGTAGCTGTTCTCTCATCTGCCTCCTGTTTCTTATCCTGGCATCACCACACACTCCACCCATCTCGTTATCTGTCTTTATTGATAAAATCCCCCTGAGGTCCAAGAAGCCAGTATGCCTAGCTCCTACTGGTTGGAAGGAGAGAAGAAGTTCTCACTACCATTTGCCAAAATGCTTCCAGGATGAAATGCTTCATGAGTTCCAACCAGTGACCTACAAATCACCTAAGAACAAAGCTCCTAACTTTGCTTTCATTTACCTTCTATTTCTCACAGGAAGGCCCACCCCTGATCTCTGGGGACTTGGTCTTAGCTATGTTTTCGCGAGGCCTTATCCGCAGCCATTGTACACTGACTGAACTGTTACCAGTATTGACTTGGTATCAATATAGGGACACCATGATATACACAGTTGAACTTAAGTACTGAAGAGCTAAAGACACAAATCTCTGATAGCAAGACTCTGAGATAGCATCTTCCTCCATGGATCAAAAGTTTCTTCTTACATTAATACTGTCTTATGGGTTATCATCTACAGACAAGAAAGAAACTTTTTATCATGGCATCAAGGATCTTCCACAGTCTCCTTTTTACCTCTTCAGTTTCATCTCTCACCTCCCCTTTAAATTAAAAAAATTGCAGATCACTGAATATGCCAGCTCCTCTTGTTTCTGGCTCTTCATACATATAGTTCACTTTGCTTCCAGACTCTGGACAGCTTTTCATTGCCTAGCTAATCTTATCCCTCAGATCAACTTGACCGATTGTCACAAGAACATGCTTTAGTACCACTGTTAGGGACTCCCCGGTACACACAGAGATTCTCCTGTTGTAACCTCACACTCTCTTTTCTTACCTCTTTGATTATGCGTTCCTTTAGGCCTGTGATGTTGTGTCTCTCATATTCAGTAAGTATTTGTTTCTGTGGCTGAAACTGGCTACGCCTAGGTATCAATTTATGGAAAAGTGGATTATGAGTTCATCAGTGCCTCCACAGCTAAACAGATGTTTCTAGAGGTTCTTGAAGCTGGAGGAAAAGTGACCCTTTTAAGATGTCCACTCTACAATGCAGATTCCGGTTTTAGAGCCTGGCTACTTATTGCCTCCTCTACAGCTTTTTGCTAAGAATCTGTTCTCGGACTGTTATCTTGCTACATATCTTAGTGGGAACAAATTAGGTAAGAATAC
The DNA here is from genome assembly GCA_006410875.1 of Neotragus pygmaeus. Classification (NCBI taxonomy): domain Eukaryota; kingdom Metazoa; phylum Chordata; class Mammalia; order Artiodactyla; family Bovidae; genus Neotragus; species Neotragus pygmaeus. Next base: position 8,782 of record SJYV01008648.1, read on the forward strand.
AGGTCACTGATGGAGAAGGAAGGTTTGAAAGATGAGAATGAATTTGACTTGAATCAACTTGGGTTATTAATTAATAATAATTTAGTATTAGAAACATTTGAACACTAGGTTGAGAAGTTCTACTGAACGGGAAATATAGAATATTAAAGAATTTTAAGGAGAATTGAACGATTATAGTAGTGATAATGAGGGATAAGATCAAGGAAAAACAAAGTGAGAACAGCTTATTTCTTGGAATTACTTTTGCCTTTCATGTGCTCTCTTTTTGCCGTAGGCTCCCATGCTATCCTTATTCAATTGTAGAGTCAACAGCCTAAAATAAAAGATTCAGATTCGTCATTTTGACACCTAATGACTGCAGTTATGGAAACTTAGGGTCAAAAGGTCCTAGTCATCTACTTGAAGCACCTTATTCAGTATTTGAGTTTTTCTCCCTATAAGGTTTTTATTACAATTTATCCTTTTAGTTCACTGTATCCTGATCTAGTTCATTTGAATTTTGAAAAAAATCCTCAGGACTCATTTTTATCTTTAATTAAGATAGGCATCTATTTTAGATCAACCACTAGTCTTAGATCCACTCCTTGAGATTACATAGGACAAACCATTCTCCTTTTAATGGTAAGTCTTCAAGTATTTGAACACAGCTAGGACAGGGAGGCCTGGCATGCTGTGATTCATGGGGTTGCAAAGAGTCAGACACGGCTGAGCAACTGAACTGAACTTGTTTTAACTGAGGTTTCTCTAACCCAGAATAAACATTTGATTTCACTCTTCATTAAGTTTACTGTCCTATGAAAACCCTCCTGTTTTTCACTTCTCTTAAATTATAGCCCCCAGTACAAATTTAATGGATCTTTGAACTAGAATACCTGTAGTGAAACACCAAGAGTGCACTCTGATTCTTCATACTGTACTTCTCTTAATATGTACTAGTATCTTAATATGTATTATTATTACTTTTGGAATTTGCATCCCAATACTGGCTCAAACTAGGCTGTCTTCAGATACAAACCTCTAAAGATTTTATATGGTCATATTAAGCTACCTGATGTCATATTAAATTTTAGGCACAGTGGTAAAGCCAACTGTCCTTAAGAAAAAAACTTAGCAGAAATTCTGTCCATAACTACTTGTATGGATTGTCTGCACACCTGCTTAGGGAGCTGTATTTTGCCTTTTTATAGTTTGATCATTGATTTTCCTAGGGATTCTGATTATGGTATTTCCATGCTTCAGTTTGACATGTCTTTTTAAGGAAACACAGTATCTGACCAAACCAATCTCTCCTTCAACATTGACAAGGTTCTGGCTTCCCATCAAAGTCCATATCACTCCATTCCCTATAATCCAACACAACAGTTGCTATTTCTATCTTTGCTCTTAGCCTTTCATCAGTCACATTTTATAATGACCTTGTCTGGTGATGAAATAGGATATAAAAAATGGCATGTCTTCTCTATCTTGTTCTTATTCAGTTGTGAGTGTTTTGGCTACAAGTGAAGGTTTTTATATTTATTGAAATCAGATTACATCATATTATGTTTGACTCATCATCAGTCTACCCTAAAGACAATGTATTAATCTGGTATATAACATATTCCATTCCATTTACAACATATTTTGGTGATTTAAAGAAGAGACTCAAAATACAGTTTCAGTATCATCTTACCAATCTTAGATTTAATTTATTCTATCAACGTGTGTTCATTCTTTTGGGTATGAAAAATAATTTTGTTTGACAAAAACATTAGAAGGAAAGGTTTAAAAACTCAGTTTTCCTTTGTATCATCTCTTGTCAGTGACAAACAGCAGCTATGTCCTTTTTTTTGCCATCAGCATACCTTTATTTTCTTCAGAGAACTTCAACTATAGTCTTGTCATTTATTTACTTATTTATTGGCTTTATTCCACACTAAAATGTGGTTTATGGGAGTTAAAATTTTCAGCAAGACAAGGAGTGGATTTCTTAAATATTCTGATTTTTTTTCCAAAAGGAGACATCCAGCTATTTTTTGACTCTCCACAACATTACATTTACTTGTCAAGTTTTTGCACTGCATGCAGAAAATATCCTTCCTTTTTTTATATCTGGCTTTGTAGTGTGTAATGTATGCCTGAAGGATATGAGTCTTACTCATCCTTCCTATTTGATCTTCTCATAAATGACAGGCAAATGCATCAATGCTTAGATTCATGGGTTTCGACTGGAGACTGACAATTTCTCTGATTGGGCTACAATACTGTTTCACCTACATTAACTATGCCTGTTTGAATTAAGTTACACTCCTATCATTTCATGCTGACCAGGAGTCTAATCACACCAAGTTATAGTGAATCCTCTGAAGCTTATGACTGTGCTGAACTAAAGCCTCAATGTACTTTAATTAACTTGCCTATTGATCTTATCAGGGTATTACTCATCACATAGATGTTGGTCTATAGATAGCATTGTATACAAGGTAATACCTCATGAAACTGTCTCATTTTTTGCATAACTTTTTTCAGAACCCGATGTGTGTCTATTTATCTGGGAGTCTTTCTTCTCCATCCTCCACTCTGGTAAAAACTTTGATGGGGGAAAGTGAAAAATAACACTAAAAAAATAGAAAGTATTATCTCATCATAGCATTCTTTGGCCTCATTTACTTAATTAAAGTTGGACCCACCCTAGTCATTATATGGAAAACCATGAGGGTCTCAGTTATGCTCACTCATTTGTGTTGTTTTCTTCTGGTACCCTTGCTAGTGCCTGCCGTTTGCCTGAGTCTCCCTCCCCATCACTGCTATGATGGTCGGTGGCTCAGCGAGACCCGTAATGATGGAGCCAAAGCTGCTCTTTCCTGGAACAGGTGGTTGAGGCACCATAACAGCTGGGTGCACTGGTGCTCTGTGGAGGTGCATAATGCCCTTGAAACTCATCAAGTAGCTGTTTGCAGCGATAATAATCCACTGTGTGTGAGTCACTGTCTTTCAGTTGGTGTAATTAGACCATTTACATTTGATGTAATGGTTAATCTGTTAGGGTTTAAGTCTGACATTCTAGTTTTCCTTTTTCCGTTTGTTCTCACCATTTTTCACTTCTCTGCTTCTTTTTCCTGTGGGTTACTTGAACAGTTTTTAGACTTCTACTTTGATATACTCATTGTGGTATTTTAGTGTCTCTCTATATAAACTTTAAAGTGATCTAGATATGTTACACTATATATATGCAATTTATTACATTCTACTTCTTAGTTCTGTCTTCTTACCCAGTTTGAGTAACCCACTCCAGTATTCTTGCCTGGAAGGTCCCACAAACAGAGGAACCTGGCAGGCTACAGTCCATGGGGTCGCAAAGAGTCAGACATGACTGAGTGACTAAGTATGCGTGCATAGTACCTTATTTTCCTTTAAGTCCTCTTTTTCTAATGACTATAATAAAATTGCCTAAATATTTCCTCTACATACACCACAAGCCACTTCAGGCAGTGTTATAATTTTTTGCTTAAAACATAAAACAAATTTAAAAAACTTCAGATGTGAAGGAAAGTCTATTTCATTTTCCCACATTTTTACTATTTCTGTTGCTCTGATGTTTCAAGGTTTTTTTTTAAATTTCTGTTTCAAGAACTTCCGTTAGTCACCTTTTTTTCAATAATGGCAACAAATTCTC
>SJYV01008649.1:0-14785 GCA_006410875.1 Neotragus pygmaeus
GGAGTATTACTCAGCCATTAAAAAGAATACATTTGAATCAGTTCTAATGAGGTGGCTGAAACTGGAACCAATTATACAGATTGAAACTGATTTTTATACTGAAAAGGGGATCACTTTTGCTCAGGTGTTGCCTACAAGTCCATCAGTCCTGTCTAGAGCTATTAATGTTTGTCCTTCTCAAAAAGACTACAGTTCCATCACTGCTCAAAGCTTCTCTGGTTTATAGGCCAGTTTCCTAAAGCCTTTAAAGAATCTCGTTTGTATGCTGTCTCTGTTTTGAATCTCTTATTCTAACTCCTCGGAGTGAATCACAACACTCTATAAAGTGCTGATCTCCACATGGCTTCACACTCAAAGGACGGGGTCTTTCAAAGAAAGGAGGAGAATGCCAATCACTCACACTGCGGATGACTATTAACAGGCTTACACATATTTACTAGGCACCGTAAGAATTATTTGTATTAATGAATACAGTTTGAATCTGCAATGGTGACTTTGTCTGAAAATTACACTAAAAATTGTCAGGCATTTGAATCAAGGGAAAATACAGAGACCAAGGCGGGAAACAAAATAAATTTTATAGTTGAAAAAGTAGAAGCCAAGATGCAACTGGGAGGTCCAGATCTGACTCACTTAGAAAATGCTCACACGTGCCCACAGGACATCTGGTAGACCAAGGAGGCTAGATCAGGTGGTCTTACTGACACATGCCACCTGCAAGCATTTTCTAGGTGTTCCAAAAAAAGAGTCACATATACTTGGTCATTTAACTGAAAGAAAGGAAAGTGAAAGTGAAGCCGCTCAGTTGTGTCGACTTTGCGACTCCATGGACGGTAGCCTACCAGGCTCCCCAGTCCATGGGATTTTTCCAGGCAAGAATAATGGAGTGGGCTGCCATTTCTTTCTCCAGGGGATCTTCCCAACCCAGGGATCAAATCCTGCATTGCAGACAGATGCTTTACCATCTGAGCCATTAGGGAAGCCATTTAACTGAAGCACGTTAATATTGCTAATGACAAATATGTGGGAACTCTTCTCCTAAAACTTTTCACTTAGTATACTTCTCATATGCACTAAAAAATCAAGTGGCTTGAAAGACTGTTTATTTTTTTAATAAAATTCTTAGGGACTTCTCTGGTGGTCCAGTGGCTAAGACTCTGTGCTCTGAATGCAGGAGGCCCAGGTTCAACCCCTGTTTAGAGATCTGATGCTCTCTTCTAGACTGCCTGAGTTCCTCAGAGGCAGCTCATCTTCATTTTCTTTTCCAGAAATGACAATCTTTTTAAAGAGTCCATTTCCCTCAGAAAGATCTGAATCTCCTCTATTGCTTCTTAGTCTTCTGAATTAATCCTTTAGTCAGTCAGTCATTTCAGTCACTCAGTTGTGTCTGATTCTTTGCAATCCCGTGGACTGCAGTACACCAGTCCTCCCTGTCCATCATCAACTCCCAGAGCTTGCTCAAACTCATGTCCATCGAGTAGTGATGCCATCCAACCACCTCATCCTCTGTCATCCCTTCCTACTACCTTCAATCTTTCCCAGCATCAGGGTCTTTTCCAAGGAATCAGTTCTTCACATCTGGTGGCCAAAGTATTGGAGCTTCAGCTTTAGCATCAGTCCTTCCAATGAATATTCAGGACTGATCTCCTTTAGGACTGACTGGTTGGATCTCCTTGCAGTCCAAGGGACTCTCAAGAGTCTTCTCCAACACCACAGTTCAAGAGCATCAATTCTTTGGTGCTCAGCCTTCTTCACAGTCCAACTCTCACAACCATACATGACTACTGGAAAAACCATAGCCTTGACTAGACAGACCTTTGTCAGTACAGTAATGTGTCTGCTTTTGAATATTCTATCTAGCTTGGTTTAGCTTTTCTTCCAAGAAGCAAGCATCTTTTAATTTCATGGCTGCAGTCAGCATCTTCAATGATTTTGGAGCCCAAGAAAATGAAGTCTGTCACTGTTTCCATTGTTTTCCCTCTATTTGCATAAAGTGATGGGACCAGATGACATGATCTTCATTTTTTGAATGTTCAGTTTTAAGCAAGCTTTTCCACTCTCCTCTTTAACATTCATCAAGAGGCTCTTTAGTTCCTCTTTGCTTTCTGACATAAGGGTGGTATCAGCTGCGTAACTGAGGTTATTGATATTTCTTCCTACAATCTTGATTCTAGCTTATGCTTCATCTAGTCTAGCAGGTAACATGATGTACTCTGCATATAAGTTAAATAAGCAAGGTGACAATATATAGCTTTGACATACTCCTTTCCCAATTTGGAACCAGTCCTTTGTTTCATGTCCTGTTCTAACTGCTGCTTCTTGACCTGCATACCGATTTTCCAGGAGGCAGGTAAGGTGATCTAGTATTCCCATCTCTTTAAGAATTTTCCACAGTTTGTTGTGATCCACATTCTTTAGCTTAGTCAATGAAGCAGAAGTAGATGTTTTTCTGGAATTCTCTTGCTTTTTCTATGGTCCAATGGATGTTGGCAATTTGATCTCTGGTTCTTCTTCTTTTTCTAAATCCAGCTGGAATATCTAGAAGTTCTCGGTTCATGGCTGAAGACTAGCTTGGAGAATTTTGAGTGTTACATTGCTAGGCTAGCATGTGAAATGCGTGGAGTTGTGGAGTAGTTTGAATATTCTTTGGCATTGGCTTTCTTTGCGATTGGAATGAAAGCTGACCTTTTCCAGTCCTATGGCCACTGTTGAGTTTTCCAAATTTGCCAGCATATAGAGTGCAGCACTTTCACAGCATCACCTTTTAGCATTTGAAATAGCTCAACTGGAATTCCATCACCTCTACTAGCTTTGTTCTTAGTGATGCTTCTTAAATCCCACTTGACTTCGCACTCCAGGATGTCTGGCCCTGGGTGAGTGATCACACCATCGTGGTTATCTGGGTCATGAATATCTTTTTCGTATAGATTTTCTGTGTATTCTTGNCTTTTAGCATTTGAAATAGCTCAACTGGAATTCCATCACCTCTACTAGCTTTGTTCTTAGTGATGCTTCTTAAATCCCACTTGACTTCGCACTCCAGGATGTCTGGCCCTGGGTGAGTGATCACACCATCGTGGTTATCTGGGTCATGAATATCTTTTTCGTATAGATTTTCTGTGTATTCTTGCCACCTCTTTTTAATATCTTTTTCTTCTGTTAGGTCCATACCATTTCTATCCTTTATTGAGCCTGTATTTGCATGAAATGTTCCCTTGGTATCTCTGATTTTCTTGAAGATATCTCTAGTCTTTCCCATTCTATTGTTTTCCTCTATTTCTTTGCACCGGTCACTGAGGAAGGCTTTCTTATCTCTCCTTGCTCTTCTGTGGAACTCTGCAATCAAATGAGTATGTCTTTCCTTTACTCCTTTTCCTTTCGCTTCTCTTCTTTTCTTGGCTTACAAAGTATAGCCTCCTCAGACAACCATTTTGCCTTTTTGCATTTCTTCCTCTTTGGGATTTTTTTAATCACCACCTTCTATACAGTGTTAAGAAACCTCTGTCCATAGTTATTCAGGCACTCTCTATCAGATCTAATCCCTTGAATCTATTTGTCACTTCCACTGTATAATCATAAGGGATTTTATTTAGGTCATACCTGAATGGTCTAGTGGTTTTCCCTAGTTTCTTCAATTTAAGTCTGAATTTTGCAATAAGGAGTTCATGATTTGAGCCACACTTAGCTCCCAGTCTTGTTTTCGCAGGTTGTATAGAGCTTCTCCATCTTTGGCAGCAAAGAATATAATCAACCTGATTTTGGTATTGGCCATCTGGTGATACCCATGTGGAGAGTCGTCTCNAGTTCATGATTTGAGCCACACTTAGCTCCCAGTCTTGTTTTCGCAGGTTGTATAGAGCTTCTCCATCTTTGGCAGCAAAGAATATAATCAACCTGATTTTGGTATTGGCCATCTGGTGATACCCATGTGGAGAGTCGTCTCTTGTGTTATTGGAAGAGGGTGTTTGCCATGACCAGTGTACTCTCTTGGCAAAACTCTGTTGGCCTTTGCCCTGCTTCATTCTGTCCTCCAAGGCCAAATTTGCCTGTTATTCCAGGTATTTCTTGACTTCCTACTTTTGCATTCCAGTGCCCTATGATGAAAAGGACATCTTTTTTTTTTTTTGGTGTTCCTTAAGGAAACACAATTATTTCCTGACCCAGGTATATTCAGCCACAAGCCATTTGCTTTCTCCTCACTCTGGTTTCTCCCCATTTTTAAATTTTTATGTATATACTGAATGTTATGCCTGTGCCAAGTGCTGTTTGATCATTGCACAATCTTATTTTATGCTTGCAGAAACCCTGCTAACTAGGTTTCCTTATCCTCATTTAACATACGAGAAATCTGAAGTTCTCAATAAACAATACTTTTTGCCAAAAATCACAGGGCTCAGATACAGAACATTGGCCTAAGATCTCATATTCCAAATGTTATGCTGTTGCTCTATATATTCTATTACTTCCATCTGCCAGATCTGTAGATAGTGGGCAATGACTTTTTATTCATAATGTTCACCACTGACATTATGTTACCCTTCCACTTCTGGCCAGAAGACCTTCATACCACAAATACTTAGTCTATTTATGCTTCATCTATAAAAATGGGTATTATTTTAGCACCTACCTTAGTTATGGGAATTAAGAGAGTTAATCTATGTAAAAGAATCAGAACCATCCTTGGCCAATTGTAAGCATCAGATAAGGGTTGATAATCATTGTTAGTGGGCTTCTCTTGTGGCTCAGCTGGTAGAGAATCCGTCTGCAATGTGGGAGACCTGGGTTCGATCCCTGGGTTGGGAAGACCCCCTGGAGGAGGGAATAGCCACCCACTGCATTACAGGAAAGGCAGTGGTAGTAATGACAGTGGCAGTAATAGCTGTAGTGGCTCATTTATTTGTTTATGGATTTATTATCTGTCTCCTTCACAACAGCAGAAGCTTCTTAAAGACAGAAGTTTTATTTAGTTTACTGTGTAGTCTCCTTGTCAAGAACAATGCTGAGGGACTTTCCTAGCAGTCCCGTGGTTAAGAATCCTGCTTCCAATAGGGACACAGGCTCAATCTCTGGTTGGAGAACTAAAATCCCATATGCTCTGTGGCATGGCCAAAAAATTAAAGCTATGTAGAGCACAGAGTAAAGCCTAAATAATCATTTGTTAAATGCATGAATACATAAATGACTTCAAGCCTTCAAATTCCTTTTTCTGTGACTTTCGGGATATGAGAGCTAAAATTCACAGGTGGGCGGACACAGTCTCCATTGTCAAAGCTGCACATACCTAGTCTAGTGTCCTCATTTGTCCAAAACCATGCCCAGAGAGAAAGTGGATGCCAGTTATAATCTTTTCCCTGAATCATGGCCTTCTCTCCTGATGTCTTCTTCCCAGGGACCCTGGGGACAGCTGAGTCATTCTTCACTCCCTTCACTCTGTCCTCTCCTCTCCATCCCACAAAAGTGAAACCTCTCCTTAACTGTATTGCCCTAAAACCTCCTCCTTGGTAGGTGGTATCTAATTACTCTCACCAACTAATATGCTGTTCAAATTTTTCTAGCATCATTTTCATTCTAAGTTCTAAAAACCCTGATCTCATGTGACTGTATGGTTGTTTCAGTTTGCTGTATGCGTGATGATATTAGTTTACAAAAAAATATGCTAATAATTGCCCCCTATCTGTTAATGAAGAAAGTAAAGAAGAAGGGAAAACCTTCATCCAAAGGAGATTTAATGGTAGAACAAGGCTAACTTCTTGGGGGAAGAGCGTGCTGATGGAGCCTTGAAAAATTCCTGTTCAGCATATTGGGTTGGCTAAAAAGTTCATATTAAGATCTTACAGAAAGACCCATACCAACTTTTAAAATCCATATGTAATTCTTGGCCAACTCAATAGCTTGTTTTTGCTTCCTGGAAGTAGGACTGTGGCTCTCTCATCCAAGCAGTTTCTTCTCTTGACTGTGTTAGAAACACAAGCTTCATTCCCAATGGGGTAAATTTGGAATTTCACTTCCTTCTCTCCTTTGCAAAGTAGCAGAGTTTCCTGAGAGAAACCATGAGTGAAGACAGAGGAGAAGAAAGAAGACAGAGCTGGAGAGGACCAGAAATCAGCACAGGGCGCAGCAGCAGGAGAGAAAGGGCAGGCCAGGCTGAAGGGAAGCGCGAGAACAAGAGAGAGAGCAGCAGAGCAATGAGGGAAAAGGAGAAAATGCAAGGGAAGAGCAGAGAGCAGGAGAATGAGCGTAGCAAGATGAGGGTGAAATGAAGAGGATCCCACCAGACGCCCGAGACCACCCAGCAGAGAAAGGAGGGTGAAGAGAATGACCAGATGCAAGTGCATTAAGACGCGGAGGAGCCAGCTGTGAGTGCCCAAGGTGAGAAAGGCTTGATAGTAAATAAAATGTGCACTGTTCATTTATAATTCTGATGGCTTATACCATTTATGGTACATCTAGGTGTTGCATTTAATCTTATTAAGTTGCAGTGCTTTTTAGTTTAGGTGGAATCTGGCTGAAGGGAAGAATGTAACTGGAGAAAAGGGAAGCCTTGCCAGCACACTGTATGAGATAAAGAAGACAATATCCTTGGTTCTCTACTTTCTTGACATCACTTTCTTTGCAGCAAGTCTCCTGTTAGCCTTCCCTGATGTGTGAGTTGCACATCTTCTTTCATTCTGGTCACCAGTCCCTCGTGTTTTATTCTGAAACAACAGCATCCAAAAATCTGTGCTTCTAACCTAAATATCTATTGACAGATGAATGGATAAAGAAGGTGTGGTACATATATATACAATGGACTATTACTCAGTCATTAAAAGGAATAAAATACTGCCATTTGCAGTAACATGGATGGATCCAGAGATTATCGTACAAAGTCAAGTCAGAGGAACACAGGTATCATATTATATCATTTATGTATGGAATATGAAAAAGCAATACAAATGAGCTTACAAACAGAAATCGACTCATAGACACAGAAAACAACTTATGGTTATCAGAGGAAAGATAGGGAAGGATAAATTAGGAGTTTTGGATTAGCATATATACACTACTATATATAAAATATTATACGGAACCAATAAGGACCCCACTATATAGCACAGGGAACTATATTCAATATCTCTCAATATATTGTAATGGAATAGAATCTGTAAAAGAATATATATATTATAATAAGCTATAATGGAAAAGAATCTATAAAATTACACACACACACACACACACACACACACACACACACATATCACTGAATCAAAGTTTCCCAGATAGCACAGTGGTAAGGAATCTGCCTGCCAAAGAGATATGGATTCAATTTCTGGGTTGGGAAGATCCCTTGGAGCTGAAAATGACAACCCACTCAAGTATTCTTCCTTGGAAAATTCCAGGGACAGAGAAGCCTGGCAGACTACTATGGAATTGTAGAGTCAGATATGACTAAATGACTGAGCACAGCACATATAACTGAATCACCTTGCAGTATACCTAAAACTAACACAACATTGTAAATTAACTATATTTCAATTAAAAAGAATCTGTGCTTCTTAGTGTAATAACTGAGTTCTAATAGCTCAGGGTCCTCGAGGACTTTTGACCTAATGTTGCCAAGTTGGGTTGGGGAAGTCTCTCCAGAAGGGCCAGAGTCAGTCTAATGCAGCTTTCAGTTGTCTTCCCAGATATTGCTTTAAAGCTACTGACCAGCTGGACTATTACACATGCTTGTTCCTTTCTAGTGTTGATGAGGACTCGGGCAGACAATACATTTTTAACTCCACCATAAGTGCTGGGCTGAATGAATCACAAGCTAGAATCAAGATTGCCGGGAGAAATATCAACGACCTCAGATATGCAGATGATACCACACTAATAGCAGAAAGCAAAGAGGAACTAAAAAGCCTCTTGATGAAAGTGAAAGAGGAGAGTGAAAAAGCTGGCTTAAAACTCACCATTCAAAGAACTAAGATCATGGCATCTGGGTCCATCATTTCATGGCAAATAGATGGCAAAACAGTAGNGCAAAGAGGAACTAAAAAGCCTCTTGATGAAAGTGAAAGAGGAGAGTGAAAAAGCTGGCTTAAAACTCACCATTCAAAGAACTAAGATCATGGCATCTGGGTCCATCATTTCATGGCAAATAGATGGCAAAACAGTAGAAAGAGTGACAGGTTTTATTTTCTTGGACTCCAAATTCACTGCAGATGGTGACTGCAGCCAGAAGTCAAAAAATGTTTGTTCCTTGGAAGAAAAGCTCTGACAAACCTAGACAGTGTATTAAAAACCAGAGGCATCACTTTGTGGACAAAGGTCTATATACTGAAAGCTAGCTATGGTTTTTCTAGTAGTCATGTATCGATGTAAGAATTGGACCATAAAGGCTGAGTGCAGAAGAATTGATGCTTTTGAAATGTGGTGCTGGAGAAGACTCTTGAGAATTCCTTGGACAGTAAGGAGATCAAACCAATCAATCCTAAAGGAAATAAACCCTGAATATTCATTAGAAGGACTGATGTTGAAGCTGAAGCTCCAATACTTTGGCCACCCAATGCGAAAAGCCAACTCTTTAGAAAAGACCCTGATGCTGGGAAAGACTGAAGGCAGAAGAAGAAGGGGGTGACAGAGGATGAGATGGTTGGATGGCATCACCTACTCAATGGACATGATTTGAGCAAACTCCAGGAGATATTGAAGGACAGAGATTCATGGGGTGGCAAAATGCACGGAGATGATCCAGAGAGAAGTTGTGGGGTGGCAGGTGGGAGGGGGATTCAGGATTGGGAGCTCGTGTACACCTGTGGTGGATTCATGTTGATGTATGGCAAAGTCAATAGAGTATTGTAAAGTAAAATAAAGTAAAAATAAATAAATAAATAAATTTTAAAAAAATAAAAAAATAAAAGTATGGGCTAAAGTAAAAAAAAAAAAGTTGGACATGACTCAGCGACTGAACAACAACAACAATAAGTGATCAAATAATTGTGAATTATGATTGGTGATTAGGATTTGGTGGTTTTCTTCTGACAGCCAAATCTGCTTGTAGCTTTCAGAATCCAGGCTCAATGACAGCATTAAACACTAAGAACCTCTCATCACAAAAGGACACCGTGTACATTTTCCATGGTTAGAATCAGCCCATGTCAATGTCATGTTTAATATTTGTACGCCATGTTCATTTTCAATGGTTAGATCAGCCCATGTTGATGCCATGTTTAATATTTAAATACACTTTATTGTCATTTGTATCTGTTTACTCAGTGGTCATCTGCAGAACCAATATGAACTAAAAAATGGAGCTTGTGGGGCAAAACAATATATTGAAAATCATTGACTTGGACAGACTAGTGAGTCTGCTCAAACACCTGTCTTACCCCCTCCCACCATCTGTGTGATCACTTCACCCTCCAGCCTGACGACTCACCCCTGCAATTATCCTGTCAAGAGGAGAGAGAGTACAGCTCAGGTGGATTTATTAAGTGTTTAATATGGCCAGCTGAGTTTCGTGTTGATTTCCTTTAAGTAACTGTTTGTCTTCTTCTTGAAAATCTATGTCTATATGTCTATGCTTCATTTGGTTGATGAGTCCATTGGAGGCAAGAGCCAGGTTCTGTGTTTTGTAAAGAGACTAGATCAAACAAGCAAAGGACAGACTGTCCAGTGCTGTAAGTGGAAACAGAATGATGCATCATTCACAGGTTACAGTGAAGTTAAAAAGGAAAGGTTAATATTTTAATGCATTCTTAATTCTTTCCCTCAAATTCTCCATATAACAATCATCTATAAATAGTTAGAAAGGAGAGAGAAGATGATACGTAACCCCAATCTACCATATATCAGGTGTGATGCTACAGTGTACATTCATTTTCTAAGAAAATTTTCACAGTGAATATTTTAAGGTAAGGGACCACAGGGGCTGAGAGTAGAAATATCTTAGGATATAAGCCTAAGTCTGTTTGCTTCAAAAACATGTATTCTTTCCTCCAAATGGTCTTATCACTTACCTGATGATAACACATCCTCTGAATGATTCAACCCTCTAAGGGTGTCACCTCACCATGCATGATATATGATGCTATATTTCCTGGAGAAGGCAAAAAATAGTGATAAAAAATGGAAATAGTCTACCCAACTACCTAGCCATGTCATTAGAACTCAAAGGAATTGCATGGCCAGAATTGCTCTATTTCCATCCATTCATGATTTCTTCACCAAAAACATTTCGATTGCCAGCTATATGCCAGGCCCTGGGATAGATGTTTGAGATAAAGTGATAAACAAGATGGAAATGTTCAACAGAGGACAGCATAGCATACATCGACGTCTGGATTCTGAAGTGGTATATGGCTCCTAGAGGTCTGCCTCAGAGGATGAGAAGTCAAGTACAAATAGCTGCTGCTGCTTTGAAATAATTTATGAGATTTAAAGAAGGCAGCAGGATCAGTAATGTTTCTATCTAGTTAGGCTTAAAATATTTATTTTATTAGATAGACTTTAACCATGATATTTTATAAATATGAGATAAGTCATTAAAGGAAAAGTTTACGGTTGATTATCTGAATTCATCAATGAGCGTACCCCACTGAGTACCTTTGTATTTTGCAGAGGTATTGAGGAAAGGCGTCATAGGCCTTCCATTTCAATGTACAGCATCTCAGTACTGAGCCAAGAAGTTCCTATTTAAATAGTAAGGCACTTAGAATCAATCATTCAGCAGCATGAACAAGTCAGAAGTCATTCCCAGAGGAAAATATACCCCCCTTTCCCTGGTTTCTGAGCCACGAGTAGGGAGTGGCATTCATTTACTCCTCATCTTAGTGAGGTCAATCAAAAAATCCATAAGAGATACATTGAGTATGTCACATCAATCTTGGTGCTGTTTGGATGAAATGAGCTTTGTGTTGTTCTCAAATTAGACACTCATCATGCATAATTTGCCCCTTACATAGAACAGCTGCTGGCTTTTACAATGCTTTCAATCCAGTGCTGAGTGCACCCATTGTTGGTACTACTGTGAGCGTTTAGTCAGTTCTGTGATATATGCATCACTTGATTTGATGATAAAACATAAAAAAGGCATTTCCTAGAGAAAAGCATGGTACATTGATCTTCATCTAAAAAAAAAAAAAAAAANTTTTTCCATGATCCAGCGAATGTTGGCAATTTGATCTCTGGTTCCTCTGCCTTCCGTTTTCATATATATTTGTCTATTCTTTTTCAGATTATTTTCCCTTATTAGGTTATTATAAAATATTGAGTAGAGGTCCTTATGCTATATAGTAGGTCCCTGTTGGTTATCTATTTTATATATACTAGCATGTGTATGTTTATCCCCAACTCCTAATTTATCCCCCTCACCTTGCCTCTTTGGTAACCATAAATTTGAAAACAACTGATTTTAAAAGTAGCGACTAACAACCACAAATTAAAGACTGTGGCTTGTTTAGGTGTAACACCCTAATTCCCAAAGTTAGTCACAGTGGGTCTTAATTGTTTCTGTGTCAGAATTTATCCAAACTGCTGTACTCTTTATTTGATATAGCAAAATGCTATTAATCTAAATATTTGTGAATAAAGTACCTGTGTCTAGATTAAATCAAAATTGCTTGCATTATTTGCTGAATTACAAAAAGCAAAAGTAATGGCTAGCCTTTGTGGAGTGGTCACCATATATCAGGCACCATGGTCCCTGCTTTGTGCCTGAGCAGATTCAGGGCCCCAGGAAACTTATCTGCTGAGCGTGTCCACCAAACTGGGGCTGTGGACCCTCCCCTGCGCCCTGTGCACTCCTCCCCACTAGACCACCTGTAGTGACTGCTGTTGTCTGTAACACCCTCTGCCCTCCATGGACACAATCTTTGAGGGCGAGGTCAGTGTCCTGTTCACCACTGTATCCATGGCTCCCAACACGCCCCCAGGAGATCAGCAGGGCTCAGGCCACACGGGTGGATCAGGCACTGAAGCCTGCTCACTGTGTGACTGCAGCCCCAAACAGGGCACCAGATTCGGGATGGATGTCTGATCCATGGCTTCTTTTCTAGGTGGCCCAGGCTCTGGCAAAGGCACACAGTGTGGAAAGCTGGCGGAAAAATATGGATTTACACATCTCTCGACTGGCGAGCTCCTGCGGAATGAGCTGTCATCAGAATCTGAAAGAAGCAAGTTGATCAGAGACATCATGGAACGTGGAGAGCTGGTACCCTCAGTAAGCAACAGCTGCCTTCTCTGCCCGGGGAGAGATCTGGAAGTGTTGCCATTAACATAAGCTTCAGAAACAAAGAAACTCAAAAAGGACAACGCTGTATTTTGTTTCTTTTAACAATCCAGAGGCAGGCAGGAGGTCCACAGTAGAGGCCCATCTGCCGGACCAAGTTGCCCAGGCCCTGGTTCCTTCTGTCTTGTTGCTCTGTCAGTCCCTTGAATGTAACCTATTTCATACTTTTTCCTAAAATTGGTCCCTGCTTTAGAGTTAAAAGCTTCAAAGCAGAAATGATCTCGGTGCAGCAGAACCTAGATCTAGATTTAGTTGTTGTTCAGTTGCTAAGCCATGTCTACCTCTTTTCGACCCCGTGGACTGCAGCATGCCAGGCTTCCCTGTCCTTTATCATCTCCTGGAGCTTGCTCAAGCTCATGTCCATTGAGTTGATGATGCTATCCAATCATCTCATCCTCTGTTGCCTGCTTCTCCTCTTGCCCTCAATCTTTCCCAGCATCAAGGTCTTTTCTAATTAGTTGGCTCTTCCAATAAAGTGGCCAAAGTATTGTAGCTTCAACTTCCACATCAGTCCTTCCAATGAATATTCAGGATTGATTTCCTTTCGGATTGACTGATTTGATCTCTTTGCAGCCCAAAGGACTTTAGAAACCTCTGAAAAACAGAAAATAATGTCTTGATCTCATTCTGAGAGGTCTAATGGCATTAACATGAATTTTATTATCTTCCTTGGGTAGCCGAAGAATATCCATTTTATTTATCTTTTTTTGTTGTTTTCAAGTCACTATCCCTATCTGAGAGGCTGGATGCCATGGATATCATAAAACATTCATCCCTTCCAGACTAACTCTCACACTAGGCTCTGTAGTCAGGGCATGCCAGTGCAGCCCCTATTAGCTAAGAGAGCTTCTCATTTCCTCTTTAACCAGCTACAGTCTGTTTCCCACTTGGAAGCCAGAATGGTTCTCAAAAAGGAAACAGACCACTGCAGTCGTCTCTTTTCTTTCTTTTTCTTTTTTTTGGAGATTTGGAGATTTATTTATTAATCTGTTTATTTATATTGGCTACACTGGGTCTTCGTTGCTTTCTGAGGACTTTCTCTAGTTTCAGGGAGTAGGGGCTACTCTTTGCTGCAGTGCTTGGGTTTCTCATCGTGGTGGCTTCTCTTATTGTGGAGCACAGCCTTTAGGCTTACGAGCTTCAATAGTTGCCGCATGTGGCCTCAGTAATGGTAGCTCAAAGGCTCTAGAGCGCACAGGCTTCAATAGTTGTGGCGCACAGGCTTAGTTGCTCCAAGGCAAGTGAAATCTTCCTGGACCAGGGATCGAACCTATGTTATCTGCATTGGCCGGCGGATTCCTATCCACTCTACCACCAAAGAAGTCCTGTAGTTGCCTCTTAACAGGCCTCCTTCTGCCCACTCTTTTTCCTCTACAGTTTACTCTTTTCACAACAGCCAGAGTGATTTCCTAAAAACACTTATCCCCCTTCCCAGAACCTTTCAACAGCTCCTCACCACACTTTGAAGGAAATCCAGAGACTTTCCCATGGCTCTGGACCCCAGCTTGCTCTCCAGTGCTCTTTTCCATGACTCTCACATTTCCTCTCACCCAACCCACACCCCCGTTCTTCCTCCTGCAGGCCAGACTGCTCCTGCCTCTGGGTCCTTGCATTGTCAATTTCCTCAGCCTGAGTGAAATTCTTTTATATATGCATATAGCTTGCTCCTTTACTTCATTCGGATCTCTACTTAAATATCACAGTCTATCAAAGAGGCCTGCATACCCCATCTAAAAATAGCATCTCTAACAATCTGCTTCTTCTGATCTGCTTTAATTTTGTTTCTAGTAGTTTTCTCTGATTATTCTTATATATTTACTTATTCATATAGTATCTATTTTTCACTAAAATATAAACTTCATGAGGATTTAATTCATTATTATCTAGGGATAGATTCTGACTGCACTTTGTGATAGTTGCATTCCCCAGCCCCTGCTGAAAGTCAGAGGTAGCCAGGGACCCAGAGAACACAAGGAATTCCCCCCATTTGGGCAGCTGGTAGCTTCCTTGTTTTCTATAAGCACAAGTTAAATCAAAATTTTTAACAAAGTGATATTGCTAGAAAATGCTGCTTCAATGTCTACTGAAAGTCTACTCAAGTCAGTGCATGTCG
Source organism: Neotragus pygmaeus (assembly GCA_006410875.1). Classification (NCBI taxonomy): domain Eukaryota; kingdom Metazoa; phylum Chordata; class Mammalia; order Artiodactyla; family Bovidae; genus Neotragus; species Neotragus pygmaeus. The sequence continues at coordinate 14,370 of SJYV01008649.1, forward strand.
TGTCAAATTTTACAAAATATTTACTGGGAAAAAAAATCAACACTGAAGCACATTTTATACCATGTTTTGTCTAGTTTTAAATTGCCATTGGGCCTAATTCAAGGAGTGCTACTGCTTGAAATACAGTACCATATTTCACCTAATTTAAGATACCATTATTTTTAGGCAACCCCTCAAAACTTTAACCATTAAAATTTACCAGTAAGAAAAAACATCAACAACAGACATAGACAATGGACTTTTGGCCTCAGAGGGAGTAGGAGAGGGCGGGATGATCTGGGAGAATGGCATTGAAGAATATATACTATTATGTAAGAAACGAATCACCAGTCTATGTTTGATACAGAATGCAGGACGCTTGGGGCTGGTGTACGGGGATGATCCAGAGAGACGTTGTGGTGTGGAAGGTGGGAGGG
>SJYV01008651.1:0-10905 GCA_006410875.1 Neotragus pygmaeus
GTAGGTTGGTCTTTTCTTCAGTAACTGATCATCTTAAACCCTGTTAATGTCCTTGACACATGGTTTAGAAAAGGTTACAATACATAATACTGCTTTTATGTTATTGCAAACCTTGCATCTCCTTAAGAGAACATTTCATTTCAAAGCGGTCATTTCAAAGTCATTTCAAGCGGTCATTTCAAAATTTCATTTTTCAAATTTATCTTTGACAAAATGTTGAGGTGGGTGGAGGAGGCTCGGGAAATACTAAAAGATTAGACTTGATTAAAATGCTAATCTCCAAATTTCAATGCATTCAACATATAAACCAAACATCATTTATATTCAAAAAATCAAATTCATCAATATTAAACATGCCCCTGTTGTTGCCACCTACAAAAGAGAGAGAGAAAGAAAAGGAAACACCCTTGGCACAAGCCCAAGAAATCACATGTTATGTGGAAAGCCACCACTCTCCCAAGCAAACACTTCAAGACAATCTTTTGTCTTGGCCTTTTCTGTGAAAGTTTGTCACAGTTCACTGTCTAGGGGAGAAAAATTTGCTGACCCCAAATGAGTCTCCTTGGCATTAGGATTCATTTAGGCTGATTATTGGGAGGAGGGTAAAGTAAATGGGATCTTAGTTCCTAAACCAGGGATCAAACCCAAACCCTCAGCAGTGGAAGCTCAGAATCTTAGCCAGTGGATCACAAGGGAGGTCCATAGGTTGATTATTTTTAAGAAGCAGAAGACTAAGTCTTTTCACTCCCACTTATGAAAAAAGGAAGGGCTTCCCCCGGTGGCTCAGCAGTAAAGAATCCACCTTCAGTGCAGGAGCTGCAGGAGACACAGGTTGGATTCCTGGGTCGGGAAGATCCCCTGGAGAATGGTGTGGCAACCCACTCCAGTATTCTTGCCTGAAGAATCCCGTGGACAGAGGAGCCTGACAGGTTACAGTCTATAGGATCGCAAAGAGTTGGACACCACCGAGCAATTAAGCACATCAGCCTAAAGAATGCATGTATTAAAGCTGAATAGAGTAATCAGCAGAGATATCCACCACGCTGGGTGTAATGGAGAGATTCAGTGGACCTGAAGGTCAGAGTTCACTCTGTCCCGTCTCTGCTGGCCCAGAAAGCGCTGCCTCACCAAACAGCACCTCTTCCACCTTCCTGTGAACTGCCTTCCTCCCCTCAACATTCTCTATTGCCTTTAGCGGAAGAAAAGTCTTTAAGGTGAGGGCTGTGGCTATTTTGGCCATGATTCTGTTTTCCAGGGTCTCTCCCATACGTATATGTTATCAAACTCTTATGTGATTCTATCCGGTTAATTGATCTCATCACAATTTAATTCTTAGACCAACCAGAAGAATGCAGAAGGGTAGAGAAAAATTTCTTCCTCCCCGATAACTGTTAAAGAGTTTCTTACCATTTTGTTCTAATTCTAATATAAAAATTTTCCTTACTGTAAATCTTATTATTTTAATTACTTAAGCAATTTAATTATCTATATTTAAAAGACATTTTTAAACATTATTGGCCTCTAAAGAAGCTCCAAGCAGTAAATTAAAATAAGAGCAAAGTGGCATTAATCAATAATGTCACATGTATTTAAATTAGAAGCTAATGGCTAATCACTTTGAAAATATGGATACCTAGCTAACATGTTAGTATTTTTAAAGCTCAAAAGAAAAAAGAGCACTACATGTTATATGATGCATTTTAAATGCCACAAGCATAGATTCCTTCACATATTGTGAACCAACATTTTAAACCTCCTTCCTTAACCATTTTATCAAAAAGCTTTTAAAGGTCTTATAATTCTTTTATGTAAAAGCATCATGCAGCTATAATTACTAATCTTTTTCAAATTATTTTCTTAAAATAGATGATACTTAAAGACAAGTAGCTTTCAGTTATTCTCAAGTGACCCTTTTGAGCAAATAATTCTGAGAAATCAACTAATAATTTTGCCAGGATACTATCCCAGTCTCTTTCAGTTCCAAAGGGCTTGAAAAGCCTTTGTTTCAGGTCTTTCACAAGACTGCTCTCTCCCAGAATCTAGGTTCATCAGAGGGCACAGTTTGCCTGAGGCTATAAGAATTCTCTACTTCTCTGAGGACGGATACACTGTGAGTGTTTATTTTGCTTTTTCTTTACCCAGACATATTTGATTCTGAACTATTTGTTTCCTTACTACTTTTTCCAAGATACATTCTACATTCTGAAGACAAAGGAAGAGAAGGAAAGGGGAAGGCAAAGAGGGAAGAAAAAAGAGAGGGAAACTGGGAGAAGATGCTGGTTTTCTCACATCTTTGAATGTGAAACAACAGATGACAGTGGTGTAGAAAGTCAAGATGGCAAAGCTCTATTACATTCAAAGGCTTACTTGAAACCCACAAGTGCTTGGTAGGTAGGAAGTTACTTTTGTCACGCAAGTGTATGTTACTCGGTTCTTTGTCTCATCACAACAAAGATTTGGAGTGGTGGACATTAAAGCCCCCTCGGCGTGTCACAGCTCTCAGGTCTTGGATACACCTTGTTATAGCTCTCAGGTCTCGAATGGACCATGTTATAGCTCTTAGACAAATCAGTGTTACAGCTTAGTGTTACAGCTCTATTTTATTTAGAAGATAGCAGGAAAATCCGTCTTCGAGTCGTGAGGGCACGTCGATCCAAAGACACGAGAAGAGCGCCCCAGCTAGCTCTGGCTCCTCTATTTATATGTTTATCTCTCCCTGGGCCTGTCCTATGTAAATTGGGCCAGCCTGGAGTGTTGTTTGTTTTACCTGAGGTCCTCACTCCAGTCCTCGGACCATCTTTTGTTCTATTTTCATGGGCTTTTTCCTTCCTTGTCTTTTAGCCACCGCCATTTTGGACTCCTTTTCCCTATTCTATCCTACCTAACACTTTCAATCCAGTTTAATTAATAAACAAGTTCAGACTAAGACCAAGTTCACACAGCAGCAAAGACAATACTTGAACCTTCAAGTTTAGATCCCAAAATTTTTATAACAAGCAACACTACATAATTTACTCTTTTCCAGGAACTGGAAGAAATGAAAATATTTATTTTGTTCTTCTACATAAGGACTCTTCTACTAAGCTAAAGAGTTCTGTAAATGAAGTTGGTCTTTCAACCTGAAAGGGATCATTCAAGGACTCTTAAGTTATCAACAACCATTCAGAATGAGCCACAGAAAGTCCACTGTGCGTGTCTCAGCCAATAAGGTACCTTGTTCAGTGGCAAGAAGTGACAAAAAGTATTCTAAAGACAGAGCCCATGGGACATTAAGATTGAAGAAGTCAGTCCTTAGCCTTAGAGTAGCATTCTTCAGTAGAAATATAATGTGAGCCTTATCGGTAATTTATTTTCTAGTAGTCACATTAAAAAGGAAAAAACAGGGAATTCCTGGCAGTCCAGTGATTAGGACTCTGTGCTTCTACTACAAGTTCTTGTTGTTTAGTTGCTAATTGTGCTTACCCCCTGCCTCATTTTCTTTTACAGCCTATACTACCCCTATAACACCATGAAGACACAATCAGCAAACTGCCCAAGAATTCCCAATAGGAAAGATATTTAAGGAGTGTGTCCAGATATTTCAATTTGCAAAATGTACTTATATCTAATTTAATTGCATTTTGGTTGAAGAACATACTTTTTGTATTCCTATCCTTTTTATGAGTTTCATGGCTCAGCATATAGTCTGTCTTGGAGAATGTTCCATGTCTACTTGAATTCATTTCCTTTAATATCCTAGATTCTATTTTGGAAGCTCCCATCTGGACTGCAAATGATCTATTGCAGCTAGGTAAATAACTACTTACCTGGGCTTCCTTAGTGGCTCATCTGGTAAAGAATCCACCTGCAATGCAGGAAACCCTGGCTTGATTCCTGGGTCAGGAAGATCCGCTGAGAAGGAGAAGGAAAAGCCTACCCACTCCAGTATTCTGGCCTGCAGAATTCCATGGACAGTATAGTCCATGGGGTTGCAAAGAGTCAGACATGACTGAGTGACTTTAAGAATAAGAACCACTTACCCCTGTTGCTATCTGTGTTCTCATGAAACTCAGCCTAACTGGCTCTCTGGCACAAACCATACATGTCTCGTAAACATTACATTTTCTTCCTGGGCCAAAAAACAAACAGGATTGCCCTTTGGGTAATTTCATCATGGGAATCTGGAGTGACATTTTAAAAACAATTTTCCAAAAACTGTTCATACTGTGAACCAAGAGAGGTCAAAATTTGCCCTTATGTGTATTATATTTATTCCATAATTGAAAATTTTCACTGTTAAGTATGTTGGTGTCTGAAAAGTGGTGCCAATTAATGCTTGACTACATTCTTTATCTTGTGGAAAGTTCAAAGTTCTAGAATCTAATGAAAGATCCAACCTGGAGCCCAAGACTGTCATCAGCAAGACCTCATGCTGTGACCCTCCAAGTAGGAAGCACTTTTTTCTTTAATAAGGGGAAAGTACTTTCCTTAGTGACACTGGTGAAGAAGGCCACTTTAAAGACAAAAAGTACGTTGGCAGTTTCCACCAAGTGAGTTTTCAGAATCAAGGNGGTGTCTGAAAAGTGGTGCCAATTAATGCTTGACTACATTCTTTATCTTGTGGAAAGTTCAAAGTTCTAGAATCTAATGAAAGATCCAACCTGGAGCCCAAGACTGTCATCAGCAAGACCTCATGCTGTGACCCTCCAAGTAGGAAGCACTTTTTTCTTTAATAAGGGGAAAGTACTTTCCTTAGTGACACTGGTGAAGAAGGCCACTTTAAAGACAAAAAGTACGTTGGCAGTTTCCACCAAGTGAGTTTTCAGAATCAAGTTGTGAGTTAAAACGTTTGTGGGGATTTATACTGATCCCTTCTCAGTAAAATTATGTTGGCTTCTGCTTGAAGATTCATTGATTCTCTGCCCTTTTAGCTTTTGCTTAAGACCATCTCTTAGAATAGAGGTGCTTCTGCAGCACAGGTGCCTTCAAGTTTTTTCAAATCCCTGTGCTATTAACCTCCAACGCTATTAAAGTTTGGTTTGCTTTTCTTTTGCTGACTTAAAAAAAAAAAACAAAAAAACACACCCAGCATCAGTTTTACACTAATAGCTGCTGCTGTTGCTGCTAAGTTGCTTCTGTCGTGTCCGACTCTGTGTGACCCTATAGATGGCAGCCCACCAGCCTCCCCCGTCCCTAGGATTCTCCAGGCAAGAACACTGGAGTGGGTTGCCATTTCCTTCTAATAGGTACATCTCAGTTTAGATCAGCCACACTCAGTTGCACAGCAGCCAGGTGTAGGGAATGGCTCTCCTTCTGCACATTAAGGCCTTATCTTCTGACAAACAAGGAAATATGAAAAATTATAATGGACTGGAGAAGAAGACTTAGGAAAGGTGATGGCCAAATGCAAAATGCTCTCCTGAACTAGATAGAGGATATTGAATATTAGTGGGAAAACCCAGTGAAGTCAAAATTTTCTTTATTTTTTTAACTTGTTAGAACATGTAAATAATAATTTCTTAGTTTTTATAACTGTACCCTAGTTATGTAAAGTGCAATATAAGCTGTGGGAAAGGCATATAGAATGCTCTTAACTACTTTTCAACTCTTCTGTAAATCTAAACCTTTCAAAAATACAAATTTTTAAATGAAATTATTGTGTTCTTGCTCTTTTTTAGCTCACTTTATTCTTCATCACTATATTGTTACCACTTTCCATGCTATTAAATTTCTGCAAAATGTAGTTTTTGAAGGAGAGAATTGTCATGGTCTGTGTGCAGGTTGGAAAAGAATTTACAGACATTAGGCAGAATGAGAGGAGAATAGAGTTTATTAGAGTTGGAGACACTATTAGAACAGCGGACTGGCTCAAGGGAGAGCTGGCCCTTTTCACAGGCTAGTGGTCAATTTTTATAGCCTCAAGACAGAGAAATTCCTACTGGAAGGGTGGCATTAGGTGATTGGTTAGATGCTATAGAGTGCGTAGTTTACCTAATATGAAGTCAAGAACTGGCCACTTTGGATCCGAAGGCTCATGACAATTGTTGCTATGGGACTCAGTAAGTTCCAGAGACTTTTGTCTTGTGACTTTGGTACAGGGCTCCATACCTGTGACCTTGGTATAGGGCTCCACATTGCTCCACAAGAATTACCTATAACATGTAGTTATTATAGCATATTAAACAATTTCTGTGTTAAAAAAAATAAGGCCTTATCTTTGATTTCTTAGAGCTTCTGGAGCAATGCTCAGAACCTGGGGAGACTGATCCAAACTGTGTTACTCAGTTGTTCAGAACAGTACTATGTATTGGGATGGACTTAAAATGACATATAGGTAGTAAAGCTCTGTATGTTTTCACATGTAAGGATAGCATTTCTTACTTAACACACTTTGGGAAAACTATTTACCATCTTTTTTCTTTCAATCATTCCATTTATTAGGGATTTGATATGGGTAAGTCTTTGCTCTGGACAGAGCTTGCCATCAAGACAATAAGGAATTCACAGAACAGGAAAAACCATGGGAACGGATTCCAGTATAAATATGGACATGGAAACAAACCACAGAGTATGGTTCATCAGTCCCTTTTACAAGGGTTAAGTCACAATCCACTGTAGACAGTGTGCCCTGAGGGGGATTCAGGCTGGAAAAAGAGAAAGTGTCCTGTGCTTTTGAGAGGATGGGGCGCCTAGATAGTGAAGACCCATATCTAAGGAAGAATTTCAATGGTCCCAGATTCTTGCATCTTTCCACAAAGAAAAGCACTAAAATCATTAACTTGAATTATTTGTGACTGGTCAAGCCAATCTTTTACCAGTGTTTGACTACTTGTACTTGTACTTCCTTGCCCCCCCAAATTCACATATAAACTGGCTCCTCCCCTACCACTTCAGAGCAACTCCTCAGAGTATCTGAGAGGCTGTCTCCCAGATCAGAATCCTCAGTAAGCTCCCCCCAAAAAACCAAAACCCACTGTTCTATGTTGTGCATTTTTTTTCAGTCAACAGATAGAAGAAAGGAAATAATATTCTAGAGAGCACTTCAGCTTTAGTAATCTTTTCTCTACCTTAACTACTGTCAATTGAAAAAAATACATGGAACCTAAAACTTGAGAGTTATGCTTTATTCAGCAGAAATCTTTAGGGCTTAAGCCCAGGAGGCAGCATCTCAAGTAACCCTGAGAGAGCTGCTCTGATGAGGTGAGGGGAGGAGCCAGGTTATATATTAACAGAAGCTTTGAAACAAAAGACAAGTTGAATATCACAAGATTGAATATCAAAGCTCTGAATATCAAAAGATTATGGTTAATTAAAGAAAACCAGGTCAAGTTAAGGAGTTTAGTGCTTTTCTATGTATGGGAAGATGCAAGAGTCTGCGCTCACTGAAATCATTCCTTTGATATGCACCTCAGCTGTCTGGGGCCAGTGTCCTCTGTTTCTCACATCCAAGCTTCCCCAAGGCTCTTAGTAGGGAACGACTGTAGTTTGATGGCTGTTGGATAACAGATATTCTTTCCTTCTTGAGTTAACTTCCCTGGTGGCTGCAATCGGTGATAACTGTGACATCCTTTATATACTGTTACATTCCATTTCTCAGTTCCTCCTTTTGGTGTGAAAGTCCACCAATATTTGGAAGACATTTTGTGACCTACATTTGTCCCTTGGCCCTGGGAGGCTCATCTCAAATCAGGTAAAAGATCCTGTTGATATGCCACTCCAGATGCTAATTTTGGGATTAGGTCCATTGATAGGTAATAAAAGATTCTCTGGATCCTCTGTCTTCTAATCTATTATGATGCAGGAAATGTTTTCCCCTGTTGCTTCTTCCCATACCTAGAATCACACTATTATAATTATTTTATAAGAGTCATAAATGTGATCTATTTTCAACAGATGTTTAGCCATTATCAATTCGGTTGGAGGCTGAGTTGTATACTGGGAACTATAAGAGACAATAATCTTATAAAATAAGGTATAAATGATGCAGCTAGTAACACTGACAAAGTCATCGTGCAACAAGGAGACAAAGTGTATAAACAATTTGGAAACAAAGAACAAATTAAAACAATGATTAATATAACTAGTTGTAATCCAGTTGCAGTAAGCCATCAAGTCCACAGGAGAGTCAGCTGGAGAAGCCAAACTCTCGTAGGATCAGGTAGAGGAAAAGATAAATGCTTCATCTTTTTTTTTTACAAAGGTAGACTTTATCAACTTATTGTAGGTCATAGCATAAGGGAAAAGATTTACTGAAAAGCAAAGATTTAAGCTAGTACATTTTCAAAAGTCATAAATCATATTTATCAGTTCATTCAGTCTCATGTAAATGATTCCTGTTGATCTGGATGAAGTAATCAGGTTTTTCATTAGAATTTTTTCATTTGTTACCTAATTTTGTGGCATTATCTAAAGTTAACAGATTATAAGGCTTCTTGAAAATTTCATTTTATGAAAGCATCAGTATAAAATATTGTCTATAAAGGGAAAAACTTAAATAACAGGATTAAAGATTGAGTATCATGCAATTAGCAGGACACTTGGATGTTTCTGGGATTATATAGCATTTTAGAATTAATAACTAGTATTTTGACTGATAACATTATATCAGGACACATCAGATGTTAGGGATTCCATATAAACTTTGAAATAACCTATATTAATGATATTTATCCATACACTATAACCTAAGATTCATCTCCAATTGTTGTAGGAAGGCGGACCCCTTCCAGGGCCCAAAACTGGGCTCTTGTCTAACACTCAAAAATGAATTGTCTGAGGAGTCAGATGTGCTGACAAAGCAAGAGATTTTATTGGGAAAGGGCACCCGGGTGGAGAGCAGTAGGGCAAGGAAACCCAGGAGAACTGCTCTGCCACATGGCTCGCAGGCTCAGGTTTTATGGTGATGGGATTAGTTNACACTCAGAAATGAATTGTCTGAGGAGTCAGATGTGCTGACAAAGCAAGAGATTTTATTGGGAAAGGGCACCCGGGTGGAGAGCAGTAGGGCAAGGAAACCCAGGAGAACTGCTCTGCCACATGGCTCGCAGGCTCAGGTTTTATGGTGATGGGATTAGTTTCCGGTGATCTTTAGCCAATCATTCTAATTCAGTCTTTCCCAGGTGGTGGCATCCCTCAGCCAAGATGGATTCTAGCAAGAGGGATTCTGGGAAGTGGACAGACACGCAGTGTCTCCTTTAGACCTTTCCTGAACTCTTCCAGTTGGTGGTGGCTTATTAGTTCCGTATTCCTTGTCAGGATCTCCTGTCATAAAACAACTCATGCAAATGGTTACTATGGTACCTGGCCAGGGTGGGCAATTTCAATCAGTGTGCTTCCCCTAACACAATCACTTAACAATATCTTTAAGTAATTTCATATACCAAATAAACTAACATTCCTCTCTGAGATGTTTCAGAGATGTTTCTTCAAAGTATCCCAGAGTCAGCTGGAAGCTAAAAGAGCTTTAGTTAGATTACAATATTTGGGAAGTTTATTAAAAACATCAAAAAGGTTTAAAACACAACAGGATTATAGGTCACTGTGAAACAATACTGATTCATTTAACCAAAGACACAAAACAGTGAAAAGGAAACAAATTCAGATCACTCAAGGTCACAGAAACTCACACATTCTGATGTCAAAATGGAGCATTTCTAACAGAGACAGAAATCAAATTCCAGTCTTGCACTAACTTACTTAACAAATTTATTTACTTAGTTAAACGGGAATTTAAATTTAGTTAATACTGACTATACAGCGAACTAAAATGGACTGGAATGGGTAAATTTAAATCAGATGACCATTATATCTACTACTGCGGGCAGGAATCCCTTAGAAGAAATGGAGTAGCCATCATGGTCAACAAAAGAGTCCTAAATGCAGTACTTGGATGCAATCTCAAAAATGACAGAATGATCTCTGTTCGTTTCCAAGGCAAACCATTCAATATCACAGTAATCCAAGTCTATGCCCCAACCAGTAATGCTGAAGAAGCTGACATTGAATGGTTCTATGAAGACCTACAAGACCTTTTAGAACTAATGCCCCAAAATGATGTCCTTTTCATTATAGGTGACTTGAATTCAGGTCACCTATAGAAAGTCAAGAAATACCTGGGGTAACAGGAAAATTTGGCCTTGGAGTACGGAATGAAGCAGGGCAAAGGCTAATAGAGTTTGGCAAGAGAACGCACTGGTCATAGCAAACACCTTCTTCCAACAACACAAGAGAAGACGCTACACAAGGACATCACCAGATGGTCAATACCAAAATCAGATTGATTATATTCTTTGCAGCCAAAGATGGAGAAGCTCTATACAGGCAGCGAAAATAAGACTGGGAGCTGACTGTGGCTAAGATCATGAACTCCTTATTGCCAAATTCAGATGTAAATTGAAGAAAGTAGGGAAAACTGCTAGAACACTCAGGTATGACCTAAATCAAACTCTTTATGATTACACAGTGGAAGTGAGAAATAGATATAAGAGACTAAATCTGATAGTCAGAGTGCCTGATGAACTATGGACTGAGGTTCATGACATTGTACAGGAGACAGGGATCAAGACCATCCCCATGGAAAAGAAATGTAAAAAAACAAAATGGCTGTCTGAGGAGGGCTTACAAATAGCAGTGAAAAGAAGAGAAGCAAAAAGCAATGGAGAAAAGGAAAGATATAAGCATCTGAATGCAGAGTTCCAAAGAAGAACAAGGAGAGATAAGAAAGCCTTCCTCAGCGATCAATGCAAAGAAATAGAGGAAAACACCAGAATGGAAAAGACTAGAGAGCTCTTCAAGAAAATTAGAGATACCAAGGAAAAATTTCATGCAAAGATGGGCTCTATAAAGGATAGAAATTGTATGGACCTAACAGAAGCAGAAGATATTAAGAAGAGGTGGCAAGAATACATGGAAGAACTGTACAAAAAA
>SJYV01008655.1:0-10996 GCA_006410875.1 Neotragus pygmaeus
AGCAGCAGTGCTTTTTAAACCTCATACTTTGTTCACATATTCTTGCAGCTAGGTCTCAGATCCTACATTCTTAGGTTTAAAATATGTCAACTACATATATTCCCACTCAGAACATGCATTATATCCATTTTTAAAGGTTTAGGCTGGAAGCTGACAAATTTGATTAAAATGACTGATTCATGGAGTCCATGAATGAAAAATGAGTGGAAACATTGAAAGTCAAACAAATTCAGAAATCATAAAATGGCAAACTCAGAAGTAAATTTCACCATTGAATCATTCAGTAGATGTCAATGACACCTCTGTCAAAGCCAAGTTGTAAAGCTTTTGAGAGATGCTTCAATGCACAGAACAGTTTTATAATTAATCACCTAGTATGTGGCCAAGAAATAGATGTCACTTTTTGCCCTCAATAAACATGCAGTGGCAAAGGCGAATCCATTGACAATTTTAAGAGTTTTCACTTTGCTGATGAATGCTTTATGAGAAAGCATAGCCTAAGAGAGTGAATGTAACATAAGTGAGGTTTTGTAGATATACAAAGGATCAGTTATATACACATTTGTTTGTGTGTGTGCATGTACTTAAATGTGTTTAAATTTTCAACTTTTAGTCTTTAAATTATGCCTTGCCACTGTTACTTATTAGATGTGCGTAATTAATCTTTATAAGAAGTTCCTTCAGAAGAGTTAAAATATTTCACATCACTGTAACTATTACTTTATAAACTCTACTAATGGAAGCACTTCTTCAAGTAGAACTCTGAATTTTTGTGTATTTCTAGGTATGGATGAAATATTCATAGCAATTAATACAGGGCGTATTATTCAAGGAGCTGTCAGAAGGAAGAATATCATTATGAACCAATACTGTGGGTGTTTACTTTTGTACTTTTTCTTAAAGTAAAATTCCTTAAAGTTGTAAGTTTATACAAAAATGTAAACAAGAATTTAGAGAATCGTTAAGAGTTCATAGTCAGATCCCAATATTGGAATTCATTATCATTAATTTCCTTTTCTCTCTGTTTTTTTTTTTCATTTCACATGCATATTATGTATAGAAAACTGACCACAGAATGGTCATACTTGCAGTATCTGAGCTTGCCTAAGAATGAGGTTCTAGAAATAGCAGTACTCTGAAACACAGAGAAGATATTAACCCAAAAGGAAAAAAAAAATGACAGTGCTGTTTTTCTATTGGTTCTCTGGCCACATCACAAGGTCACTGGCACAAAAGAGCCCTATAATGGCTCAGAATGCCACTTGACTTCTCTGCCACCCTTGACTTCTCTGCCAATCAAGAAGACATCTGGCTGGCTCCCTAAACACAGATGCTGTGAAGTCACCATCTTCCAACTATGCTTGGCTTTCTCTAAGCCTACTTCAACTTAGGGTGGGAAGGCCTTCCAGAACTTGAGAAAAGCATGCAAATCGCACTTTATCACATCAGGTTTTCTCAAAGAGCACTAGATTACACTATGCTGAGGTATATTGTGTTGATGTTACACTGATAAATACTGCTAAAAATCAAATGCTCATTAAATAGGGTTTGAACGTTTTCTATTTCAGAAAAATTATAATTGCAATGGAATTTCTTCTTCACCTTTCAAGTTCTGTCTCTTCTCTGACATCTTTTAGTAGTGCAAGGAGATCCAACCAGTCCATTCTAAAGGAGATCAGTCCTGGGTGTTCATTGGAAAAACTGATGCTAAAGCTGAAACTCCAATACTTTGGATACCTCATGTGAAGAGTTGACTCATTGGAAAAGACCCTGATGCTGGGAGGGATTGGGGGCAGGAGGAGAAGGGAACGACAGAGGATGAGATGGCTGGATGGCATCACCGACTTGATGGACATGAGTTTGAGTAAACTCCGGGACTTGGTGATGGACAGGGAGGCCTGGCGTGCTGCGATTCATGGGGTCGCAAAGAGGTGGACACGACTGAGCTACTGAACTGACTGACTGACTGAAGCTGGAAGTAATCTTTCTCTGTTTCGACCACACATCGTCAATACATTCCAATACAGCGCAATACGTCCATTGCATTCCAATATATACATCGGCATTTATGATCCTTTATTTTGCAGTGCACTTATTTATGTACATGTCCCAGCTCTTTAATCGGACTGGAGGTTCATAACATTTCAGGAATGCAAGACACTAGAAAATGCATCTATACTCATATTAATAACNCATTCCAATATATACATCGGCATTTATGATCCTTTATTTTGCAGTGCACTTATTTATGTACATGTCCCAGCTCTTTAATCGGACTGGAGGTTCATAACATTTCAGGAATGCAAGACACTAGAAAATGCATCTATACTCATATTAATAACATTTTATGGGCATGCATTTAGTAGAAACTGTAAGCATCTTTAGGCCACCACTTGTGTCTAACTCCTCTTGGAATCTGTCTATCCAACGTTGTAATTTCCACACAGTAAGAACTTCCTAAATTTTCACATAAACACTAAATGCAGAATCAGAATGAAGAGAGAATAGGACTGTGATGAATTTTTCTTCTGGATATTTTTACCCTCCTGGAGTTCGGCTGCATGTCCTAGAATAGTACTCTCAGTACCGAGAGGCTCTTAGAAGGTGGCTTTGGAGATGATGTAAGTGAACATCCATTGTCTTTTAATCCTTCTGACTACAGAAACCTGAAAGGTCAAGTAGGTCCTATTACATCATTACCAGCACTTTAACCTTATCAATCTATTTCATAAAGAAGGAAGCCTGAGGCCTTTAGCAGGCAACAGGATCTTGCTAGAATGTAGTGACCTTGGGCTGTTTTCACCGTATTCACGTTTGTACACACCTTTCATTATTTCCCCTGGTGGTGTTTCATTGATAGCAATGAAATCAAACTTCCATTTTAAGTCATTGCCTTTATAATGAGCTAGCTAAAAATTTACGTGAATTATGGTAGATGGCACAAAGATAGGACAAAAACTGTGACGATGGTTACATTTCAGTGAGTACAGTCTTAGAGCTGGAGATTATTGAGTGACCTGTAACTTTCAGAAGAAAGGAGAGCAGGAAATGTATTAAGAAGACAGACAGGAGCAGTGAGCTGTTCAGTAACAGGAGAGGGTCTCTAAGGATACAGCAAAGTACAGGGAATCATGAAGGCCGAGTCCGGCTGGCTGTGGAAAGCAAGTGTGACAGTTACTTGGCGGTCAAAGCAGTGGGGAGCCAAGGGGAGTTTTTAGGAAGTAAGTGACATAGTGGTCAAAGTGACAAGCGAGAAAGGGGATTTTAACTGAGACATTTAGGTCTTAGTGGAGAAAGGTGACAATAAAAGGCAGAAATCCTGTGAGAGAAAGGTTGCGGTGGTCTAGTGATTAGGAGACTGAACAAGGAATTTTCCGGAATGGCTCATGAGAAATAAATCTTAGCGTGTCAAGAAGAAAGGTGAAGCAAGTTTTACAGTTGTTTAAAGTAGAGAAAGAATACAGAGGACAGAGAATGGCAAACTGCTAAAGGGAGATGAGAGAAAAGACACTCTCAGCTACAGTAAAAATATATTTTGCTAAATCAAAAGAAACTACAGGGAAACCCAGGATGCTTGTGTTTCAGTAGTCCCAATCATTTTTAAAAATAGAAACTCATTATAGAAACCTCAGCTTACAACTACCACGAATTTCTGCCATTTGTTTCAGTTTTTTTCTCAAATCCAAGAGAGCAGAATTTAACATTTATAAGGCTTCAGGTTATATCATCGAAAAATGAAACCTGTACAGAAAATTTGTATTTCTTAAATAAGGAAACCTTTTATCAGTCACAAATGATTTGTCATTAAANCCATTTGTTTCAATTTTTTTCTCAAATCCAAGAGAGCAGAATTTAACATTTATAAGGCTTCAGGTTATATCATCGAAAAATGAAACCTGTACAGAAAATTTGTATTTCTTAAATAAGGAAACCTTTTATCAGTCACAAATGATTTGTCATTAAAAGACCTTTAAGACAAAAATTATACAACCTGAGTCCAAGTCGTGCATTCACACATACGAGTTTAATGAGTTTCCTTAACTTTCTGAACAGGATGAATACATACCTTGCATAAATAACTAGCTGTTATGAGTATCAAATTAAATGATGTACCTATACAGTGTCTTTCATTCAAAGACAATTCAGAGCATTACCAGGATAGAATTAAATTCACCATAGCACAGGATTTTAGGGTTATGTATATTGCACATTGCCTGTGGAAATAATTTTTGCAATATGAAAAATATGGTGCAGTACCTTTCAGCAAGACTGCAGGAGAAACACACCAACTCACTTTTATCAGAAGAGTGGGATTCACAGGTGCAAGAAAAATGGCATGCATGGTTTCCAAGCACTTAAGAGGAAAATGCCATGCTATAGAAGGAAGAATATGATGGAACGTTTTGAGAAAATAGAGAAGCAATGAGAACACAAATTGAACCTGCATCAGCCATGGCGGTATTTTGTTCTTTAGCTTCTCTCAGTGAACATCTGAAGAGAAAGAAATATCCCAAGCAAGCTCCCCTGCTGTATGTTCTTCACCCGATTCTTGTTCTGAGCACAGAAGATACAGGAATAATGGTCCTTGCTACCCATTAGCATCTTCCCATTACAGTCATGCTTCTGAAAGTTACAGGTAAAGGAGGCTTGCCGCCAAATGCATAATCATCATTTCAGGCCAAGAAGCCTACTTCCTTTTCCATCTGTGGCTGTAATGGACAAATAGAAGGAAATGGAGCAGCTCTTTTCTTTCCCTCCTCAAGTCGGAGGTTTGCACAGTCTAAGTAGTCTCTCTGATTCCTGGCATTCCAGTTTTACCTTGGCCCTTCTGACTCTGATGAAGAGCCTCCTGGTTCTCCCAAGCCCAAACCACTTCTAAGGTAAAAGGAAAAGAGTAAGGATACACGTAAGTGTATCAGAGGACAAAAGCCCAGAGTCCAGACAAACGCCCAGAAAAGCCCATCCCACTACAGAATCTTTGGCCAAAACTATTCTTGGCCAACTTACCTCTCTTTTCTCTCAGCTCTAGCCTCTCTCCCGACAAAACTATGGGTACTTCCATGGAGCCCACGTTCACCGTCATGTCACACTCCCTTCTCAATGTCAGGTTTCTTCCTGAGCTTAAGATATCTAGGAAGATATTTAGATATTTAGGAAGATATTTATTCAGGAAGACTTAAGATATTTAGGAAGTGAGGAAGAGAAAGGAGTGTCCACTTGGGACAGAGAATGGTTCTACTTGTTCCTCATTTTCTTCCACTTTGTAATCAATCATGTATGGAGGAAACAGTGTCACAGCAGGATTGATAATTCTGTTATGAGCATGGCTTTTTACAAAATTTCTTCCTATCCTGTCTACTAGGATCCTCCAGCAATGTCGTTAGAGGAGTCCTCCTTTTGAAAAGGGGTTGGTCTTTGATAGCTTGGACCAATGGATTACAGTGGAAGTGTTGCTCCAGGGCTGGACTTCAGCAAAATTGACAGTTTTCTAAGTTGAGCTCTTGGAGCCCTGAGCCATCATGTAAAGTCCAACAACCTGTTGGAGAGACTGGTGAAAAGTCCATGTGACTACATAAAAAGGAAAAGGGGACCAGCTGAGCTCAATGCAATTGGCCAAAGCAGGACACATACAAGCAAAGCCACCTTGGGGTCACCAGTCCAGCTTAGCTACCATCTGAAAATCACCATGTGACCTCAGTTGTCATGCGGTAGAGCTGAAGAAATCACTCACAAAATAATGAGATTTCATAGAATGGAATTTTAACTTGTTTAAGTTATGGGTTAGTTTACTATGTGCTACTGCTAAGTCACTTCAGTCGTGTCTAACTCTGCGATCCCATAGACAGCAGCCCACCAGGCTCCACCGTCCATGGGATTCTCCAGGCAAGAACACTGGAGTGGGTTGCCATTGCCTTCTCCAATGCATGAAAGTGAAAAGTCAAAGTGAAGTCGCTCAGTCGTGTCCGACCATCAGCGACCCCATGGACTGCAGCCTACCAGGCTCCTCCGTCCATGGGATTTTCCGGGCAAGAGTACTGGAGTGGGGTGCCATTGCCTTCTCCGAGTTTACTATGTAGCGGTAGATAAACCGGACAATGCCCCTTCACATTTTACAAACTGCTATTAATACATGATCACATTTCTGAATCAGCTTTCATCATTGCCCTTCTTAGCTACACATAAGCCTCCAGGTATTTTTCTTCCAAACAATAAGCAGCTTGTACATTTCCCCAATAATCTCATATGCAAAACACATATCTACTGAGTTCTTAAACATATGGTGAATTCCCCGTACACAATTCAAAAAAGAAATGATGAAAATAACATGAACTGAATTTTAGAAGTCAATGGAATGGTGATGGTACTTACAAATCACAATTTCCCTCAGTGATAGTAAGAGTATACAAAAATGAACCATGATTCCCTTGCAGAGGGTGATATGAAATCTCATCTGCAAACACCAGTACCTTGGATAGTTACCAGTGCAGTGCTTCTAGAAGGATATCTTGTAAAAGGTTTGGAGGTTTTATCATTGCTGTTTTGTACCTGTATTTAACATTCTTAAGCAGCTGTATCACTAGTTAAGAAGGCTTTGGATGATTTTCAGATAAATGATCTGTACTCCTATAGGTGATACATAAAAATGTTTCTTTGTTTGATCCTAAACTGTATTGTGATTTCTTACTGATTCAGGACCAGCCATATACCCATGATCTCTGAGTTGTCTTTTTCAAATCTTTCTATCCTTCTTCCTTGCTGAAGAGATGTTAGCTGTGAATTCTTTTGTCTGTGAATGAATCCACAACATTTCCTTCATCTGTTCTAACCTGCAGTTTACACTTCATTATCCACTAAAATAAAACAATTGAACTTATTGAGATGGTTCTAAATTAAAAGTAAACAGTCACTGAATGAGGCAAGTATTTCCATAATAAAATGTTTGCAGTTGGTGAATTTTTGCAGAGATAAGATTTAGGTTGCTATGATTTCTTTTTTTTTTTTTTTCNATAAAACAATTGAACTTATTGAGATGGTTCTAAATTAAAAGTAAACAGTCACTGAATGAGGCAAGTATTTCCATAATAAAATGTTTGCAGTTGGTGAATTTTTGCAGAGATAAGATTTAGGTTGCTATGATTTCTTTTTTTTTTTTTTTCTCGGTTTTTAGATACTAGCCTAGGACTTAAATACTGGAGGTAGCTATGAGTAAACTCCAAATGAATACCTATCATTATAGTCATTGATCTATATTTTCAGTCTTATTTGCAGTAGTAAAACAGTATGGATAAAATGAGTGTTTAATATAATTAAATACTGAATGTATCATTCAGTATTTTAGGACATCTACACAGGTCAAAATAAATTGGGATTGAAAGGATTTAATAGCATACATTAATTACAGAATAATAAATTACTCTGTATAATTCAAGGCCTCCAATTTCATCTTTTAAATATGTATGTACTTGGAGTAGCTGCATAATTACTTCAGTCTTTCTTCCATCTCAGTTTTAGACTGAGTTGTGAACAGTGCACACCCTTCTGCCCACCCCATGCACGTATACAGTTACAGCCACCCACACAATCTTGTTTCATTTATGGAACTAGTTTTAAATAACCAAGAACATATTGGAATGCAATCTTCAAACATACTAAAAGCATTGCAAATCCAGCTGAATAAAAATCAAGACTAGGTCTTCCGTTCCTTTCACAGGACACAGAACCAAATGTGCAGCCAAATTATCCTCCCATTAAGGTCACATTCTCGTTTTTGGAGGAGAAAATCAAAAGAGTCTACCCCAGAAGCATCTAGTCTGTTAAACTTGGGAAATGATGACACACACCTTCCTGTCCCTCCTCATCAGTTCAGAATTTGGAGGGGCAAAGGAAGTGGAATGCATGCTCAATTAAGGCAGTAAATACTAGGCTGCAGCAGACTGTTTTACTGTTAAATACAGTAATGGGTTTTTAATGGCTGCTGTCCAAAGTTTCACTGGAGAAATACGGTTTATTAGTAATAATAATAGCTGGCACTTTTATCTTCAAAGCACTTTACAAATATTAGCTCATTAATCCTCTAACTACCACTGGGAGGGTGCATTAATGTTTTTATCCTCAGTTTACAGCTGGTGAGACAGTAAAATAGAAGGTAGAAACCAAGTTTTCACAAGGAGGTTTTGTGTATGGAGGTCAATTTCCAATTCAAACAACTCATATCAATTTTTATATGTAACTGAATGGTATTCACTCTGACGACTGTAATTCCTTTTTTGAGGGGATAGTAATTAAGGTCAAATCCAATTTTTTTGAACTTGATTTACATGAGATGCACCTGAATTGCTCATTCCTGGTCCTTTAGCACTATTTCAAGCAAATCAATTGTGTTTAGAATCTATTCAGCCCAAATCAATTACATGCAGAAACTTGTATGCATGGAAAAAGGTCTCTTGAGACCCTTTGAAATTTAGCTCCACTGAGAGTTGCTGGAGATCACAAGGTGAAACAGGGTCAAGGTCAAATTTGAACACCTTTATTCTGGCTTTCTATTTTTAACCATTCACTCCGATCTCCTTTCCGGAAAATATTATATGTCTCAAATTAGTGAACAATAATGAACAACCCAAACAGTCTATTAATCCTTCTGGTGTAGTCTATAGATGTAAAATTATTATCAGTTTTCTTTCTTAACTTGCCACCAAGGACAATGTTTTCAATTCTTTGCCATTGTACAATGCCTTAAGTGTTTTAATTGAATAAATTATTTCCCCACTGTGTCATTAGATGCACTGTAGAGAACAAGTTTACAAATTCTCTGAATTTATAATACAAAAATAAACGCATTTGTTAAGGAGCCAAGTGCTATACTCCAAAGAAGCAGGCATGGATCAAACAAAAGCAGTCATCCCATATAGTCCAAGGAAATGGGATCTACTGTCTAGACAAAGCAGAAAGCAAACACATTTCTGCCACTATCTATGACGTAAAAAATTCTTTTGGAGTCAGTGTTTGAGAATGCTATTTATATTTTGCGTATTAAAAAATTAACATTTTTCTAAATACCACATACCCCCAAAACCAAATACCTCTCAAAATTCCCAAATATATTGACCATGCCTAGAATAGGGTTGATTTTTCCCTCCAAAGCCTTATCTTAATTGACAGCTGCTAATAAAGACAGTGTTACCATTATGATAGGTGTCATTTTCAAAAACAGCCAGCCTGGGATATGGCATCTGCCATTGCCAACTATGTCTATCTTAATCTGGAGTGGCAGATACACCTTTCTGGAAATGCCAACTGTGTAATGCAATTGGTTACATATAATACCCAGATGTGAGGGAAATCTATGCATATTGAGATTACAGAGTATCAGAAACATTTCTTCCAAGAAATAAAAGATGGTAATGAAGGCGACCAAAAGTTTTGGTGAAGGTGAAGGTTGATTTTTACACATACTAGTGCCCAGGACACGTTTCAGGAGGACTCAGACATCAGATACTTTTATGACATGATTTTGCAGAAAACACAAATGTCTTTCTTTCCCAATGTATCTCCCACATGGGAGTGTCTCACAGCAAATCTTTGCAACAAGAATTTTAAATCTTCTTTTTAAATGCCACCACTCCAAGGATTAGGATTTTATATCATTTAATACTTTAGGAGGAGCCTTTAATTACCTACTTTCCATATGACAAAATAATACACAGAAGAGGCAAATCTGGATGGCCCTTGACAGAGACCATAGTTAGAGAAACCTGGTAATCCCAGGGTACCGGTACTATGGATATTGCCCAGGTGGGAAATGAAGTCCAAGAGTGAAGACAATGGGTATGTAATGAACTGAATGTGTGTCCCTTCCAAATTCATATGTTGAAACCCTAATCTCAATGAAAAGCTATTTGGAGGTGTAGCATTTGCAAGGGAATTGGATCATGAGGGTGGTGCCGTCATGAATGTGATTAGTAGCCTTATAAAAGGGATACTGGAGAACTCTTGAACTCTTTTTGTCATTCTCACCATGAAGGTATAATGAGAAGTCAGCAGCAGTCTGCAAATCGAGGAAGGCTTTCATAAGAACCAGATTATGCTGGAATCCTGATGTTAGGCTTCCAGTCCCCAGAACTGTGAGAAACAAATTTCTATTGTTTATAAACCTCCCCTTCTGTGGTACTTTGTTAGAGTAGTCTTGACTAAGATGGGGTGTTTAGGGGTCTCTTGGACTCAAAGGTAGCACAGTGTAGTAGTTAAAGAGCTTGAGGCTGGAGATTAGATACTTTTGAGCTGGAGTACTACTGGCTTAGCCGCTTCCAGGTCATATTGTGTGACCCTGGACAAGGACACCCTATGTCTGTGGCACTCAACATTAAATGAATATTATCATAACAGTACTTTCCTCCAAACACTGATCCAGAGATTATAAAATACATCATTGACATTTAGTAAGGGACAGGTAACTTAACTGTTTGCCTGGCATAGCCTCAGTTCTGTCTCTAGCACAAAGCAGTTACTCAATAAAAGCCTTTAATGATTGGTCACTGTCAATGCCTCATAGCAGATCCAATAAATCAATCATTTAATCAGTCAATGTATATCGGAATTAAGGAAGCTATTAAAAAAATCAAATCTCCTTATCTTTGGGCAGGGTTATATTCAACCTTGGACAGAAAACTGGTGAATTTTTCAGTATTTCCCCTAGACTCATTGCATTCCCTCAGCTTATATGTTAACTCTGAATTTGTTTTTTAAAAACAAATCAGTTATACAATATTTCTCTTTTCTTTCAAAGAAGGAAATTTAAAAGCTGTCGAGTGTATTATGAACTGAGTTACATATGACGGCATGTGTACTTTCATTCTGGCTTCACCACTGCCCAGCCCACTATTCAGCCTTCAGTTCAGTTCAGTTGCTCAGTTGTGTTCGACTCTTTGCCACCCCATGAATTGCAGCATGCCAGGCCTCCCTGTCCATCACCAACTCTCGGAGTTCACTCAAACTCATG
>SJYV01008656.1:5017-16160 GCA_006410875.1 Neotragus pygmaeus
ACATTACTTTGCCGACTAAGGTCCGTCTAGTCAAGGCTATGGTTTTTCCAGTGGTCATGTATGGATGTGAGAGTTGGACTGTGAAGAAAGCTGAGTGCTGAAGAATTGATGCTTTTGAAGTGTGGTGTTGGAGAAGACTCTTGAGAGTCCCTTGGACTGCAAGGAGATCTAGTCAGTCCATCCTAAAGGAGATCAGCCCTGGGTGTTCACTGGAAGGAATGATGCTAAAGCTGAAACTCCAGTACTTTGGCCACCTCATGCGAAGAGTTGACTCATTTGAAAAGACCCTGATGCTGGGAGGGATTGGGGGCAGGAGGAGAAGGGGACGACAGGATGAGATGGTTGGATGGCATCACCAACTTGATGGACGTGAGTCTGAGTGAGTTCTGAGAGATGGTGATGGACAGGGAGGCCTGGCGTGCTGAGATTCATGGGGTCGCAAAGAGTCGCACCGAGAGACTGAACTGAACTGAGTAATTAGCGATGTTGAGCATCTTTCACGTGCCTTTTGCTCCTCTGTATGTTCTGTCTGGAGAAAAGTCTATTTGGGCCCTTACCTAGTTTTTGAAATTGAGTTACAATCTGGAAACGGAGGCGGCTCAGCATGGTTGCCCTGGCTACTCAGATGCCCTTTCCCTGGATGCCCACCTGACCCCTGCACCGTCTGCCCACTTTGTTCCTAGAGGGGGTCCTTCTTTAGGCATGGCTGGAGCGGAGCCCCAGGTCTGGCTGGCCACCTTTATCGAGGGTCTCTCCCTGGGCCCCTGTCTCTGGAGCCCCTGCCCAGGTGGGATTCTGTCCTGGAGACCCCGGTGGGATGCTGTAGAAGGGATGTCACAGACAGGGGTGGGAGAGAGAAGGTTTTTGCCCAGAAAGTGTGGGAGAGGAGCTGGGCATTGGAGGGAGAGACAGCGGGGGCCAAGGCTGGACCCTCCAGCCTGTGTCGAGAGCCCCACCCCCCAGGACCACCACTCTTCCTCCAGGGACCTTCCACTGCAGCGCCCCCACCCCCAACAGCCCCTTCCCAGGACAGGCTGCCAAACTTGCAGGAGAAAGGGCAGGGTACGGATCTGAGCCCCAGAGAAACCGCAGACTCCCCTCGGTGTGCGGCCCCGCATGTTCGGGCACCCAGGGCTGCCTGTGGCCCCTGCTCTGAGGACTGTCCCGTTGGAGACCTGGAGTTTCCAAGAACAAGGGGGATGACGCAGAGTCCCTGGGTCTGGACGCGGCCACTCCCCTCGGACTTGTTGCAGACCACTGCTGGTGAGCCCAGGCACGGCCGGCACCATCGGGGGCCAGGGGCCTCCTGATGTGTCTGTCCTCTTTCTGCAGAGACGGGCGCGTCGTGAGAGCCGCAGCCCTCGAGCCCTGGTGCCCCGGGGCCCCTCTGCCCCACACCTCCCGGGCCTGGGGCGGGAGGTCTCTCTGTTCTCATCCCTGCGGAGGTTCCCTCCCTGCTCCCTCCATCTTCTTTTTCATTAAGACCTTTTGTTTTAGAGCAGTTTTAGGTTCACGGCAAAACTGAGCAGAAATTACAGAGATTTCCTGTACCCGTCCCCCGCCCCCAACCCCACCTGGCCAAGGCCTCCCCTACTGTCTACAGTCCATCTGTCCGTTTGTCACAACTGGCGTGTCCACAGGGACACGTTCTCACCACCTCACGTCCAGCGTCTCCCTGGGGGCTCGCTCTTGGTGTGGGTGTTCTCGGGGTTAGGACACAGGCATGATGACATGAATGCATCATGATCGTATCGTTCAGGGCAGCTTCGAGGCCCTAAAGCCCCCCGAGCCCCCTGCTCACCCCCAGGTCTGTCCTCAGCCAGCCACCCGCAGGCAGGAGGGGCACGGCCCGCCCGGGAGAAGTCTTCAGACTCGGAACGGCAGTGCTCCATGCCTGCGGGGCAGGGACACGGGGAGGAGGTCTGTCCAGACCGTCCCATTAGCTCCCACTCAGAAGGGGCGCCAACACTGTCCTCGCCCTGGGAACGGAAGCCCCGGCAAGCTTTCAGGCCAGCTCAGCAGGCCAGCGGTCACACTGCGGACGGCGTTTCAGCGCAGCCCAGACTCCTGACTTGGATGAGCCCCGGGGCGTGCGGCTTCCGCGCTCGGCCTGAGCGGGGCGAGGCTGGCCCGGGTGACCGTCTGCCCCTCCCGCAGTCCTACGCCACCTGCGCCCTGGGGATCCAGTTCGTGGGCTACGTGATGATCTGCTTCGGGGCTGTCGACGCCCTGTGCTCCGTGCTCTTCGGGAGGCTGGCCCAGTACACCGGCAGGACCGCGCTCTTCGCGCTGGGTAGGCGGGCGCTGGGCGCGGCCCGGGGCGGGTCCGGCTGCACTGTGGGCGGTTTGCAGCCTGTGTGAAGACGGCCGGGGTTGGGGTGAGGAGGGGTGGTCGCTGGAGGCACACGAAGTGGGGGGGATGGAGGTCGGGCGGGAGGCGAGGGCCTCCCAGAAGGAGGAGATCTTGGTTCACGTGCTGGATGAGGCTGGTTGTCTAAACACGCATCCCCTTCTGCCTCCCCTGGGGGACCAAGAAGCGGCAGAGACAAGGTGAGAATGAGGGTGTTCAAGGAAGGAGGCAGCCGACAGTGACAGCCCCGCGGGTCTGTGGGGACGCAGCGAGAGGGAGGGGAAGCCAAAGCACAGTGCCGGCCGAGGCCCGAGCCCTTCGCTTCTTACTGAGGAACAGAGACGCCTAGTAATGCGCCCAGGGTCACACAGCCCCGGGAAACCCCGGAGGCACCTGCTCCAGGTGCTCCTCAGCCGCCCCGGAGGGTCACAGGCTGCTCTGTCCCCCCGGTCGGGGGGCATCACAGGGCCTGCAGACTCCCGAAGCCGAGACCTCGGGCCGTGAGGACAGAGCCAGGAGGAGCGAGGAGGCCCTGCCCCCAGCCCCTGGCTCCCCGTCCTGCTTGGAAGGCCCCGCTCCCAGCCTTGGGGGCCCTCTTCCCCTCCCCTCCCCGTGCCCCTCACTCAGCGAGAAGCAGGGGTCCCCACTAATGAAGAAGCCAGTGTCTTCCACCCTGAGCCCCCCCCAGTCTGGGGCCTCCTCTCCCAGCAGGATGACACTTTGCTCTAAGACACAGAGGTGTGTCATCCCAGGGCTCCCCCACCACGGCCGCTGTGGAGGCTGGAGGCGGGCGGTCGTGCGCCTGCCAGGCGTGCCCCCGGCAGCCTGCACGGGTCAGGTCAAAGGTGCCAGAGAAAGCGGGCAGCAGGAGCTAGGGGGCAGGGGGTCGGAGGCTCGGCCCGTGGCTCCGAAGGTCTCAGAGGAGCCCCCCCGTCCTCCGCCCCCGCCCCCAGGGGCCGTGACCCAGCTGGCCTGCATCGTTGCCCTCCTGCTGTGGAAGCCGCACCCCAGCCAGCTGCCCGTGTTCTTCGTGTTCCCCGGCCTTTGGGGCATGGCCGACGCGGTCTGGCAGACACAGAACAATGGTGAGTGCCTGGCGCAAGGCCGGCCCACTCAGGGGGCCCCAGCTTGGCCGGCTGTGGAGGGCTCAGGGGCCCCGAGGGAGACGGGGAGACGCCTTCAAGGAGCACGGCTGGAGGGCGGGCCTCGATCCTCGATGCCCGGGAGAAAAGGCAACGGAGCGTGCAGCTGTCCTTGCTAACGTGACCGTCCCGTCGTGGCTCCTCTGGGCAGAGCGATGTCCTGCCCGTGTGTCTGGGCTGAACGTGTGTCTGTCTGCTCTCAGTGGAGGTGTGGGGAGGAGCCAAAGCTTACGGGTTACCATGACAACGTCCCTCAGTGGCCGGGAGAACTGAGTTGGGGGTGGGAGGGGTCAGTTGCACATTCATCCTGGGGGTCACGCCCAAGTCCCGTCCTGTCTGATTGTCCTCTGGGCAGCGGGGAGCCTGGGGGAGGCTGGAAGGGAGCCGTCCCTCACAGCGCCCTGCAGACGGGAGTGGGGCTTGTAAACGAGACGTGTACTGCTCTGGGGCTGGGTATCCAGGACAAAGGCACCTTGGATTCGGGGTCTGGAGGACCCGCCTCCTGGCTCATAAACATCTCACTGAGTCCTTGGTGGACGCAGGGGCGAGGGGACAATCGGGGGGCCCCTTCACGGGGGCACTGTAACCCCGAGGGCTCCCCGTACCACCTCATCGCTCCCAGAGACCACCTCCCAACACCGTCACCTGGGGGTCTCAGCCTCTGTGTTTAGGGGGAACCGAGAGGACAGGCTGGCTGCAGTGCTGAAGGCGAGGGTGTCGGCTGGCAGCATCCGGGGCCGACCTGCCCGGTGAAGGGGCCGGGTTCACTCAGCAGCCCTGGAAGCAGGAACAGGGGCTAACAGCTGGGGACGGGGTAGGGCGAGCCACTGCCGCCACGCAGGGGAACGTGGGGGCGTGCGGGGGTGTGCTGCGCAGAGGGACGTGGTGAGAAGGGGCTGAGCAGTGGCGCTGCTGGACGCAGGGGGGAAAGGAGGCCAGGCCAGCGAGGGACCACCAGGTCCCGGGGCCGGCCTGGACACGGGACTCCCGGGCTGCAGGCGGCCGACAAGCCCCAGACAGCAGGGCTGGAGGCGTCCACGGAAGGGCTTCGCTTGGGCTTGAACAGGACAGGGGACCCCGATCAAGGGGACCCAGCCCTGAAAGGGGGTGTCTTGGGCGTGTGTAGCGGTAATGTTGTTGCTGTTATTGTTCAATTGTTCAGTCCTGTTCAACTCTTTGCGACTCCATGAACCACAGCACACCAGGCCTCTCTATCCCTCACCATCTCCCAAAGTTCGCCCAAGTTCATGTCCACTGAGTCAGTGATGCCATCCAACCATCTCATCCTCTGTCATCCCCCTCTCCTTCTGCTTTCAATCTTTCCCAGCATCAGGGGCGTTTCCAATGAGTCAGCTCTCCCCATCAGGTGGCCAAACTATTGGAGCTTCAGCTTCAACATCAGTCCTTCCAATGAATATTCAGGACTGATCTGCTTTAGGATGGACTGGTTGGATCTCTTTGCAGTCCAAGGGACTCTCAAGAATCTTCTCCAACACCACAGTTCAAAAGCATCAGTTCTTCGGCACCCAGCTTTCTTTATGGTCCAACTC
Source organism: Neotragus pygmaeus (assembly GCA_006410875.1). Taxonomy (NCBI): domain Eukaryota; kingdom Metazoa; phylum Chordata; class Mammalia; order Artiodactyla; family Bovidae; genus Neotragus; species Neotragus pygmaeus. Next base: position 10,060 of record SJYV01008656.1, read on the forward strand.
TCACATCCATACATGACTACTGGAAAAGCCATAGCTTTGACTAGAGGACCTTCGTGGGCAAAGTGACATCTCTGCTTTTTAACATGCTGTCTAGGTCTGTCATAGCCTTTCTCCCAAGAAGCAAGCGTCTTCTAATTTCATGGCTGCAATCACCATCCACAGAGATTTTGGAGCAAGAGAAAATCTGATTATTAATTTTCGATGCAGAGTGAAGGGCTGTGAGGAGAGATGGGACCTGGGGAGCAGATGACAGCTGAGAGGCGGGGAGGGCACCCAACAGGGGCATGCGGGGACAGGGGCCTGAGGGGCCTCCAGGCCGGGAGGAGAGGGGTCCCCTTTCTTTGGCAAGTGTGGGAAGGCAGTCCTCATGAAGGGCAGGAGGGCTGTCACTCTGGGGAAGGGAGCCGAGTTCAGGCTGAGAGTCCTGGCTTCAGGGGAGCCACAGCCAGGACGCCCTGACCTGACAGAGGGCACTGCCTGCGGGCCGGCGGGCTAATCCCGCGAGGACTCACTCGTGAGCAGCCCGGCGGGCGGCGTCACCCCCGTGGCACCTCCCCCAGAAGAAAGGCGGCACCTGCAGAGGTCTGGGCTGGAGCAGCGAGGGACTCGGGGGGCAGGGTCTCCCAGGACCCGTCGATGGCCCTGGCCGGGGGGCGGGAGCCGAGGCCCCAGGAGGTGAGCCGTCTCTGCAGCCAACAAGCCACTGAGGGGTGAGCCGGGGCCCCAGGGGCGGGTCCGGCTCAGAAGGGAGCTTCTTCCCTTGGGAATGCCACCCACCGTCCAGCCCTCACCAGGGAAGCACCTGGGGCTGGAAAGTAGGTCAGGCCCAGACACAAACCAGCCAGCAGCCTCCATTTCCGGGGACGGGGTCTGGCTGCTATCCCTGCACCCAGGGATGTCACACACGTGGCCTCGGCCGTCCAGGACAGCCCCTCCTTAGCGTCTGAGTCGGCGCCGGCCTGTGAAACAGCTGAGGAAACATCCCTGAGCAAACCCAAGGCCGCTGGAATCGAGGGGTTTGGCTTTCACAGCCTTTCTCCCGCCTCCACGGTGCAGGAGGCGCTCCTGGAGTTCTGAGCTGGTGACAGAGGTGTGCTCGGCTCAGCGCAGACTGCTGTGTTTGGACAAAGGGCAGCTTGTGGAAGCAGCGACAGATTAGCCGCAGGTGGGTCTGTTGCTCAATAGAGGAAATCCCTGAGTCGGTAGAGGAGACAAACAGAAACCATGCTTGCTTTTCTCGGCCGTCCAGACTGTAAACCAGTGAGAGGTCCCGACAGCCCCGGAGGACTCAGCGATCGTCTGGAGAGAGCGCCTCCACGTCCCTGGGGGGGGCGGTGAGGGACCCCCACTGTTTATGCCCCAGGGCTTCTGCCGACTTGCTCTCTGATTAACTGACTTCCCTGAGCTCAGCTGAACTTTCTGAAGTGTTTACACAAAGAACTGTGTGGTGTTCGAGAAGACTCTTGAGATCCCTTGGACTGCAAGGAGATCCAACTAATCCATCCTAAAGGAGATCAGTCCTAGGTGTTCATTGGAAGGACTGATGTTGAAGCTGAAACTCCAATACTTTGGCCACCTGATGCAAAGAGCTGACTCATTAGAAAAGACCCTGATGCTGGGAAAGATTGAGGGCAGGAGGAGAAGGGGACGACAGAGGATGAGGTGGTTGGATGGCACCACCGGCTCAATGGGCATGAGTTTGGGTGGACTCCGGGAGTTGGTGATGGACAGGGAAGCATGGCGTGCTGCAGTCCATGGGGTCGCAAAGAATCGGACACGACTGAGTGACTAAACGGAAGTGAACTGAACTGAATGCTTAGAAATCAGGTCAGGGCCTGGGATGCACAGCTGTGTGCACACAATTCCCAGGTGTTCAGAAGGCTTCCAGTAAACCTCTTTGGTTCTTCTCTATCCCTGAGACACGGGAATAATTGCTCCAACTCTTCCTTCCTTTCCATGGACACGAGAGACTCTCAGGCTGAGCTTTTATCAAGGTGAGCAGCTACATAGAGTCCAGTGAATGACTTGGGTTAAGTCCTTCTTGAATAAGAATACCAATTTAAAATGAATTACTTCTGTCTTTTTGTTCAAATTAAGTTCTTTTGAGTAAAAATCAGTTCTTGGGGGGAAACTGTTCTTCCCATCTGTGGTCTGTGACTTTCTCAAGCATCTTGACCAGGAGGGCTGTTTTAATAAGAGAGCTCCCTGCGGGCTCCCCTCCTTGCAGTGTGGCCCATCCATACTGTCTCTGTGTTTTCAAAAACTGCACATTTTGTGTAGCTTTTGCCACCTACTAAGACCAGCTCTCTCACTTTTGCTGTTTCAATAGCAAGATGGATTTCTAATGCTATTCTCCCTGAACATGTCTCTCTGTTAGGAAAAGACGTGAGTCAGTACATTCCTAGTTAATGAGACGGAATACAATTGAGTACAGTGTAACCCTCCTTTGCAGTCACCCCTTCTCAAGGGAAAAGCTGATTGCTACATCTGGGCGGGACCATCCCCGCCCTTCCTTCCTGGGGCAGAATCCTCCCTCCCCCTGCTCCGGGTTCCCACTGGGCTCTGGGGAGCCCTCCCGCCTCTGGAGCCATTCATTCTGGCTGCTCTCTGCTCATCTGCCCTGAGAGCACTGTTGCCATGGCAACAGTTCACACCAACGCCTGAATCTGAGACGACTCGGGAGTGTCTGGCCTTGGAACACCCTTTGCCTCATCAGCCACCAAAGGGGCTGCTTGCAGGCTGATTAATTCAAAAGATCTGTCCTTTCTTACGTGCCCGGCTCATGCATCCTGTCATTTCCAACCAAACGAGACTCAATCGCATCCTGGCATCGGAGGCCGGGAGTCTGCAGCCGGTCACTTTCACCTGGTGCCGTGGCCAGGACGGACTGCGAACAGGCTTTTCTTCTTTTTGTTTCATAATAATCTTAGATCGATGGGAAAGTTGCCAATAGAGTGCAGAATTCCCACATACTGCCCACTCTGTTTCCTCAACTCGAACATCTTACAAACCTGTGGTACACTTGTGAAAGCCGAGGAGTTAATGCTGGGAAATCACGGGGCTTCAGAGGTGTTCCGTTTTTGCAGCTCCCCCCTCCTCTGTGAGAGGTGTTCCCTTTTTGCAGCTCCCCCCTCCTCTGTGAGAGGTGTTCCCTTTTTGCAGCTCCCCCCTCCTCTGTGAGAGGTGTTCCGTTTTTGAGGCTCCCCGCCCCCGTGTGCTCTGGGACCCCAGGCCGGCGGCTGCTGGCCGGTCTGTGCCAGCTTCTCTTCCTGCTCTGCTTCGGTGGCCGCGGCCCTCTTGGAGGATGCTGGTCGGGGGCTGTGTACACAGTCCCTGTGATTCAGGCTCATCTGATGTCTTCTCCTAACTGGGCCGGGCCTCTGGTTCCGGGGAGGAAGACCCCGAGCGCAGGGCCTTTCTCGTCATGGTACCGGGGCCGCGCACGGCCGGCCCACCTGTGGACCCGCAGAGGGCCCTCGCCCTCATCGGCTCAGGTACCGTCTCCCAGCCTTGCTCTCCGACCCGCGAGGTGCGGGGCTGGCTCACGCCCCTCGGGCGGTCACTCCCATCCGCTCTGTTTCTCGCCCACGCAATGGTGCTTCCTTCGCTGCAAGAGCCGCACTCACCGGGCTGGTCATTGTCCACAACGTGGAACCCTTCTGATTTCCAGACGGGAAGGCCCGGGGCGGTTACCGGGGCCTCGGGGACACGGCAGCGCTTTCTGCGGGAGTCGGGAGGGCTGTCTGCGCCCTCACGGCCGCGTCCCCGCCTCTCCCTGCAGCTCTCTTCGGGGTTCTGTTCGAGAAGAACAAGGAGGCCGCCTTCGCCAACTACCGCCTCTGGGAGGCCCTGGGCTTCGTCGTCGCCTTCGGATACAGCACGGTCCTGTGCGTCAGCGTCAAGCTCTACGTCCTGCTGGGCGTCTTGAGCGCCGCCGTGGCCGCCTACGGGGCCGTCGAGTACCTGGAGTCCAGGAAGGCGGGCGGGCCGCTGGCCGCAGAGCGGACAAAACCCGCCGAGGAGCGGGTGACACAGACGGAACTGTGACGGAGAAACCCCGCGGTGGCTGGGCCCAGGGCGGGCCCCGAGGACGCGCGGAGGCCACAGCTGACTCCTCACGACCGCTTCCCCCAGGCTTCAGTTAGGTGACTGAACGTTTTCTCTGTTCTATCAGGTTCTTCATTCCGCCGTCTCATCAGTAGAGGTGCAGAGTGTACGTTGAGGAATCAGTTCATTTCAGACACAAAAGAAATAAACTCAGGGTACCACCAGCCACTAGGGACTTGCCTAGAGTCAAGGGTCAACAGCCTAGGCTTGTTTGGGGGTGGTTGTTAAGAACTAGAAAGTTGCTGAAAAGACGCAGCCCAACGCCAGCACTTTGCAGATGGGCAAACTGACGTCCCAGCAAGTCAGTGACTGCCTCCTAGAGTCAGTGAGGGACAAAGCCAGACTAGGCTCTCTGTGTCTTGAAGCCTTGGGTATGAGTTTCTAAATAAATGCAGTTATATTATGCATCTAACCCTTGTCCAAATACTTTACTCCACTCACCTGGATCACACACACAAATGTCATCACATTAGCTTGTTGAAGGTCACTGACGACAAGAGACGCAAGTTACTTCCAATGGGACTTGCCACATGGGGCTGATAACACGTGAACCCGGACGCGGGCCCACCCGTCTCCGGCAGGTACGTCCGTCGGCCTGCTCCTTCCTCCTCGTCTGATGCCCGGTAATGCAGGCACGGCCCTTCTCTGAGCCCAGCTGTCTTTCTGAGACACCCCACCCCGGAACCTCATGGACCCCGTGTCTTCTCTTTTCTCCTTTCACCCTCCCTCACCTCCTCCTCCCCGCCTCCTCCCTGCTCTTCTCCAAGCTTCTTTCCGCGTGTCCCGTGGCAGCACGCCAACCTGCCCTCCTCCAGCCCTGAAGCCAACCTGTCTGCCAGACCCTGTGACCCTCCCGCGCGGCCAAGTTTCCGAGGTGTGTCCTGCAGCCCAACCCAGGGCCTTCCACCTTCCGGGGACCGCCTGGCCCCTCTCAAGGGCACTGTGGCCTTTAGAGCTTGGCTCCCGGGCCGCCTCAAACTTGCGCGCCCTCCTGCGCTCAACACAGACCCCTCAGGCTTCTCCGGGCTGTGCTCATGCCCCGGGACGCACACTTCCCGACGCTGGCTTTTGTGTGCGCACCCTGCTCAGTACTGTGGCTGGCAGTGCTTGGTCCTCCTGAGCTTGGGTGCTGGAGTGGGGGTCACTCTGCCCGCAGAGACGCAGCGGACTTGCAGAAATGCACAAATGGGGCCTGGCTGGGAATATCAGGCCCACAGCCGCCCCTTCTCCAGACTCCAGGCTAAGACGCCGCGGGAGGGCCCTGCGTCTCCGTGAGGTCTGGGGTCAGAGGCCAAGGCACCACAGGCTCTGAAGGAAGCTGAGCTCCTTGCTGTTTGCGGCTGTTGCTGCTCGATGGAAAATGTGCAAGAGCCCTGGCCCCTCGGGTGACAGGAGGGCTTTGGGTCAGGCAGCCATCTGGAGCGTGGCCGCTGGGGCCACCGAAGGCTCCCACCGGACGGCACACTCCCACCTGCTAGTCGGCTGCTCCCGGAAGGTGGCCCGTGGTACTCAGGCCTTTTCTTTCCTGCTCGTCCTCTGAACTTGGCCTGCACCCTTTAACCGGGATGTGTGTTCGGGTACCTGATGGGGGCATGGAGACAGAACTCTCAGGGCTCTCGCTTCCTCCTGGGCCCCGGGCTGGGGCGAGGGGTGAGCGGGGGGTCCCTGGGTCTCATCAGGGTTGCTCTGGGAAGGCTGAATTGTAGCAGAAAGTAAGGGACTTAATCTTGAGCGTAGTACTCCATTTGCAAAATGGGAGAGTTCCTCCTCCATAAGGAATCTTTGAGACAAGGCATTATTCAAAGGGGAAAAGCAGAGGAGAGAGAAATTAGGAGGTTGAGAACAACACGTACACGCGGTTACATAGGGAGCAGACGGACAGCAAGACCCTACTGTATAGCACAGGGAAATACACTCGGTATTTCATAATAACCTGTAAAGAAAGAATTTGGAAAGAAAAAATATATGCATGTAATGCTTCGAATTTTTTTTTT
>SJYV01008657.1:0-14751 GCA_006410875.1 Neotragus pygmaeus
GCAGGCTTCTCGCTGAGGTGGCTTCTCTTGCTGCTGAGCACGGGCTCTAGAGTGTGGGCTAGGTACTTGTGGTGTGTGGATTTAGTTGCTCCACAGCATGTGGGATCTTCCCGGATCAGGGATTGAACCCATGTCTCCTGCACTGGCAGGTGGATTCTTTACCACTGAGCCACCAGGGAGGTCCCTCAACTTCCTTAACTTAATCCTATCTGCAAAATTGCTTTTGCCACCTGAGGGAACATTTGTGGTTTCCTAGAATTAGAATCTGGATACCTTTGGGGGCCATCACTGAGGCAGTCACACCTAGGAAATGAGGTACTGTTACCACACACCCCTCGTTTTACAGAAGTGGGAAGTGGAGGCCCAGAGGGGAGAAGGGACCACCCAAGGTCATCCTGTGGGGATGTGACAACACTGGGCAGAGAATGTATGCTCAGCTGGGAAAAATGGCTGGTACTCTAGGGTGACCAACCATTCAGATCCATAAAGATTGGCCCCAGAGACCTGGAACAGCTTGGTCCCCCTACCTGGCTCATGGGCATAGTATGGTACAGGGGTAGGTAGAGTTGGTACTCGCTGCTGTGTGACCTCAGGGATGTGGCTGTCCTTCTCTGGGCAGTCTTTCCTCTCTAGGGTGGGCTTTGTGATGGGCTGCACGGGGGAGATGCAGGCAGAATGGGAGCTCTCAGCAGGACTCTGCCAGGAGAGGAAATCGAGGAGAACATGTGTTTGAGGTAGCCCATCTGGCTGCCCTAGACCCCCTGTTTTCAAAGTCTAGGCCTTTGGGTCCTCAGACCTACGAGCCCTCTTGAGTGCTCAGGGCAGGAGAGCCCTCCTGATTTTATGCCTGGCGTTCTCCTGGGCACTTCACATAGATCATCTCATTTAATCCTTGTATACTCCTTCTGTGGAAGGCCCACTACCTGCATTTAGTACATAAGGAATTGGAGGCACAGAGAGGCTGAGCCGCCAGTTCAAGGACACACGGAAACACCACACATTGACTCCACACACACCTCTGGGTCACCACCACAGTTGCTTTTCCCTACAGGCCTTGGAGCTGAACAACCCCCTTTTGTGACATTCCACCCAGGAGGCATGGCCTCTGACATTTCTACAGTTACAGTCCTGGGCAGAGCCCAGATCATGTGCCCATTTCTGCACACATGGAAACTTACAGGACGTGTCTTCTGTGGGGCTGCCAAGCAAATCCATCCCCGTCTCTTCTGGGAGTGGCCTGCAGACCCAGCCAGGAGCGAACACCAGCCACCAGGCACCACAAGTCCAGCCGCAGAAGCGTGGAGTCCAGACAGAATGACAGCAACAGAATTTGTTTAGTTTTGGGAAATCATTGGGAGAAAATACATCTGTTCATGAGCACAGAAAATCACAAACCATCAGCTCCAGAGGGCTCTCATCAGATCATCTAACAAATATTAAGCCTTTTTTTAAATACTTTTTTTTCGATGTGGACGATTTGTTGGGCTTTTTTGGTGATTCAAATAGTAAAGAATCAGCCTGCAATGCAAGAGACCTAGGTTTGATCCCTGAGTCAGGAAGATCCCCTGGAGGAGGGCATGGAAACCCACTCCAGTATTCTTGCCTGGAGAATCTCATGGATAGAGGAGCCTGGTAGGCTGCAGTCCATGGTGGGGCAAAGAGTCAGACATGACTGAAGCCTCTAACATACACACACACATATTGAATGTGTTACAATATTGCTCTTTTTTAAAAAATGTTTTTATTTTTTGCCACATGTGGGATCTTAGCTCTCCCACTAGGGACGGAACACTTGCCCCCTGCAATGGAAGGTGAACCAGGGAAGTCCCATAAACCTTTTTTTTTGGATAGTAAAAGCTGGGGCCCAGAGAAAAGGAGGGTCTCATCTATATTATATTTGGAATATAAGCAGCATTCTTCATGGGCTGACCCCACAGGGTTTGGTCTCCGATGAGCCAGAAATTGTCCCATAGACATAGCAGACATCTGAGAGAGCTCTCCATGGCCCACGCTGGACAGGCCTGACCAACAAAATCTATCATGAAGTATTGGATGGTGATTCAAAGTACAAGATAAAATGTCCACGAGTCCACACAGAAGCAAGCAAGTGATTGAATAAGCATGGGGAGAAGAGAGAAATTTTTCTTGCACAGAAGAATTTCAACTAATGTATGTAAATACTCTATCCCCAGGAAGATGGAGAGTAACTTCTTCTCTGTAAGCATGAGTTGGACATGGTGACTTCCTTCCAAAGGGGACAGTGTGGGAAAAGGGAGATGTGACTCTACAGTGGAGACACCTGAGCATCACGACCTCAGCCCGGGATGCAAGTCAACACCAAAGAAGAGTCGTGCTGAGGACAGGCACCCCAAGATGATGAGTGAGACGGCCCCTCACCTGTGCCCTCCTCCCCACACCCAGAGCCCCAGGGTCATCATGAGAAAAACACCAGACAAACTCCCACGGAGGGAAGTTCTATAAAATCTCTGACCCCAGTCCTCCTCAAAGCCATCGAGGGCATTAGCAACAAGGAAAGTCTGTGATGGACTTCCCTAGAAGTCCAATGGCTAAGACTTCGCCTACCAATGCAGGGGGCGAGGGTTCGATCCCTGGTCAGGGGAGCTAAAATCCCACATGCCTCTTGGCCCAGAACTTAAAACAGCAGCAATGTTGTAACAAATTCAATAAAGAATTTTAAAATGGTCTACATCAAAAAATCTTTTTCTTTTTTAAAGTCTGAGAAACTGTCATAGCCCAGAGAAACCTAAGGAGACCTGAAGACTAAATGTTATGTGGGATCTTGGGTGGGATCCTAGGAAAGAAAAAGAATATTAGGAGAAAATTGCTATGGATATCTCAATAAATTGTGGACTTTGGTTAATAATGATGTATCAATACCAGTCTATTAATTGTAACATAGGTGTCAGCCCCATGTAAGATGTTAATTATAGTAGGTGTGTGTTTGGAAGTTTTCTGTAATATTCTTGCAACCTTTCTGTAAATCTAAAGCTACTAAACAGTAAAATTTTAAAAACAGAAAGGCAGCCAGCTATGCATCTGTGCGCTTTTAACTGGTGGAGCACGAATTTGCAAAATAAGACCTGCTTTTCCTGGCAATGCCCAGACTGTTTTTTGGACCACAACTCACTCTGCCTGATTCTGACCCACGTGCTCTAGCTCCTTTGCTCCCCAGGGAAATACTCAGGCAGAAGGGTTTGCAGAGCGCATGGGTCTGTCAGGGGCTCCAGCTGCAGGGCCTGCTGACTCAGGGAGGCACTGCAGCAGCAGTTCATCTCTACAACTCAGCAGTGCCAGCTCAGCTAAATGGGGAACTGTTTTGATGGAGAAGGACAATAGGGCGTTTTTTCTTTTCTTTTCGAATCGTGGTGCTGCAGAAGACTCTTGAGTCCCTTGTCAATCCTAAAGGAAATCAACCCTGAATATTCATTGGAAGGNTGGACAGGGAGGTCTGGCGTGCTGCGATTGATGGGGTCGCAAAGAGTCGGACATGACTGAGCGACTGAACTGAACTGAACTTAAATCTCTGTATTGCTTTGAGTAGTTCTATGATTTTTTACAATATTCTTCCAATACAAGAGCATGGAATATCTTTCCATTTCCAACTTCTTCATAAGCTTTCCTCTAGGAATTTTATTTTTTGATGTAATTTTAAAAGAGATTATTTCTGATGTTTCATTGTTAGTGTAAAGAAATGCAATTTATTTCGGTATGTTAATCTTGTATTCTGCTACCCTGCTAACTTCATTTATCAGTTCTTGTAGTTTTTTCCAGGGATTTTTAGGAATTTCTACATATATATAGTATCACTTCATCATATATACTGACAGTTTTACCTCTTCCTTACCAACTTGAATACCTTTGAGTTCTTTTTATTAGCTGATTGCTGTGGCTCAAACTCCCAATACTATATTAAAGAGAATTGGTGAGAGTGGGCATCCTTGAGTTGTTTCAGCTTTCATCTTTTCACACTTTAGTATTGTATTGCTATGGATTTGTTATAAACAGCTTTTATTGTGCTAAGATGTGTTCCCTCTATACCCACTTTCATAAACCTTTATTTTATTTATTTAAAAAACACAAAGTAATACGTTTTAATGAGGATATACTATCTAAAGTTTTTTCTGCTTTAACTACATAAAAATGGAAAATTTTAATCTACTCCATATTTAAATTATGGAAATTTCAGAGAAAATGTCTGACTGATAGTTGGAAATGTATTTTAGTCATGATGCATCAGTTATTTCATGCTTAGCTCCAAGAACTTTTCATGCAAAGATGGGCACAATAAAGGACAGAAATGGTATAGACTTAACAGAAGCAGAAGATATTAAGAAGAGGTGGTAAGAATACACAGAAGAACTATACAATCCTGTGATCAGTCATCTAGAGCCAAATATCCTGTAATGTGGAGTCAAGTAGGCCCTTAGGAAACATTACTACGAAAAAGGCTAGTGGAGGTGATGGAATTCCAGTTGAGCTATTTCAAATCCTGAGAAATGATGCTGTGAAAGTGCTTCACTCAATATTCCAGCAAATTTGGAAAACTCAGCAGGACTGGAAAAGGTCAGTTTCATTCCAATCCCAAAGAAAGGCAATGTGAAAGAATGCTCATACTATCACACAATTGCACTCATCTCACGTGCTATCAAAGTAATGCTCAAAATTCTTCAAGCTAGACTTCAACAGTACGTGAACCTTGAACAGATGTTAAAGCTGGTTTTAGAAAAGGCAGAGGAACCAGAAATCACATTGCCAACATCCGCTGGATCATTGAAAAGGCAAGAGAGTCCCAGAAAAAAAAAATCTATTTCTGCTTTATTGACTATGCCAAAGCTTTTGACTGTGTGGATCACAACAAATTGTGGAAAATTTTGAAAGAGATTGGAATACCAGACCGTCTGCCCTGCCTCTTGAGAAATCTGAGGTCAAGAAGCATCTGCAGGTCAAGAAATCTGCAGGTCAAGAAGCAACAGTTAGAAGTGAACATGGAACAGACTGGTTCCAAATAGGGAAAGGAATACATCACCTTGGATGTATATTGTCACCATGCTTACTTAACTTATATTCAGAGTACATCATGAGAAATACAGGACTGGATGAAGTACAAGCTGGAATCATGATTGCCAGAAGAAATAACCTCAGATATGCAGATGACACCACCTTATGACAGAAAATGAAGAAGAACTAAAGAGCCTCTTGATGAAAGTGAAAGAGGAAAGTGAAAAAGTTGGCTTAAAACTCAACATTCAGAAAACTAAGATCATGGCATCCAGTCCCATCACGTCATGGTAAACATGGAAACAGTGGAAACAGTGACAGACTTATTTTGGGAGGGGGTCTCCAAAATCACTGCAAATGGTTACTGCAGCTATGAAATTAAAAGACACTTGCTCCTTGGATGGAAAGTTATGACCAACTTAGACAGCATGTTGAAAAGCAGAGACATGACTTTGCCAACAAAGGTCCATCTAGTCAAGGCTATAGTTTTTCCAGTAGTCATGTATGGATGTGAGAGTTGGACTATAAAGAAAGCTGAGCACTGAAGAATTGATGCTTTTTACTGTAGTGTTGGAGAAGACTCTTTAGAGTCCCTTGGACTGCAAGGAGATCCAACCAGCCCATCCTAAAGGAAATCAGTCCTGAGTGTTCATTGGAAGGACTGATACTGAAACTCTATTACTTTGATTCGAAGAGCTGACTCATTGAAAAAGACCCTCATGCTGGGAAAAATTGTAAGCAGGAAAAGGGAACAACAGAGGATAAGATAGTTAGATGGCATCACCAACTCAATGGACATGAGTGTGAGTAAATTCTGGGAGTTGGTGATGGATAGGGAGGCCTGGCGTGCTGCAGTCCATGAGGTTGCAAAGAGTCAGACACGACTGAATGACTGAACTGTAGTGAACGAACTCCAAATACATAATAATAGTAAAGTATAAAGTAGTTAACCAGAAACTAGAAAAATCTTACTGTTGAACAACAATGGGAGGGGCTTATCTATTGGGCTTCAGATCCACAAGCATGTAGTAGTAGCTTTGAGTTCTATTGCAAAGGAGTTCTATTGTAAAGTTTACTGTAAAGGAGACCAAGGTATTTGTGGAGTCAGTGATAAGTGCTTTACACACTGTTATAATTCTGAAATGGAGGCTTATAAGGAATGTACAGAGACCTTTGTAATCATGAATAGCCTAAGTGGCCACATGCTTTGTATCTAGATCTGAGATATCATGACAGGACAGATAGCCCAAAATATCATTTCAATAGCTAGTACTGGAAAGGCAGCCCATAGGCTGGGAAAAAGCAGCACAGAGGAAACAAAAGTGAGACCAATGTAATAAAAATACCTTTGACTTACATTAGCCTATTAAAATAATTCTAAAAATGTTTGAAGAAACCTAATATTAAGCAAGATAGTAAATGAAAAATATAATCAATACATGAGTTTATTTCAGAAAAAGTTAAGGAAGTTTACAATAACCCTGTTTAGATGTTTTTCATAAAAAGCTAAGTGGTCCCAGACTAAGTACATAATATAAATTAGCATAAATGATTATTAAACAGGACAAATTATATAAAATAATGCCTTTTAGACTCTGGATAAAAGGTGCAAGACTGTAATTCCTCAGTTGTGCATATAACATGAAGTAAGTTCTAGGATGTCTCTGGCTTTCTGTTTGAAGGCACTTTCTCATCCAAATAGGGGAAAGCCACCTTGAGCACAGTGGTCTTGCTGACCTGATGGAGCAGAAATCAGAGTTTGGGTTAGTGAAGCAGCTGAATTGTCTGGAAAAGTTACCCTGGAGGAGAAACTGCAAAGAAGAGTTCATTAAATCTAAGAATAGCCAAAACAAAGGAACCAAATGGAAAAATTTGAACTGAAATATATATATATAATATGAAAAAATACCATCATTTCTACATCTGTTGAATTTAGTTTTCTTCAGGTTCTAAATAAACCACACAATATCTTCTAAGTGAATATTAAAAGAAAAGGATATATAAGGATCCAGGAGTTAATCATACCATGAAGGAGTTTCAGTAAAAACTGAAAAGTTTTCAGAAACTAAGGCAGCTATTATATCAGCTCTCTGTGACCAAATGGCCTTGTGTCTCAATTTCCTTCTGTATGTCTTCAAAGCTCTGTGTGTCACAATTTTCCCTGCAAACATGACTATGCCATACCTCCTAAGTGTAAATACTAGTTCTGCCTGCAAACTAAGGAAACTATTTTCTTTTCATCAAAATTACTAATTCCTGTGGAAGAGAATCTAAGTCATGTGCCTATCCTTGATTGAATCTTCTTGTTGATCATGCTTGTTCAGGCAAATTTAATTGGCCTGGGGACAATAACATTAATGTTGCCTGAACAAGCATGATCACCAAGGCCACTCCCAAAGATATATTTCAGTGAGAGGAGGAACCCTCACTGAATGAACCTACTGCAAAAGCCAGCATTTCAAAAATATCAAATATATTTTTAATTAGTTAAAAGAAATCAAATATGTATTTCATGATTGTTAAAAAATGACACTCACTAAATGCCATATTGTTAGTAAATTTTTAAATAAATCCTTGACAAAANCTGAATGAACCTACTGCAAAAGCCAGCATTTCAAAAATATCAAATATATTTTTAATTAGTTAAAAGAAATCAAATATGTATTTCATGATTGTTAAAAAATGACACTCACTAAATGCCATATTGTTAGTAAATTTTTAAATAAATCCTTGACAAAATATAATGAAGACCTTTTTCCCCCAAGTTCTTTTAAAAGATTGAAAATAATTTATGCAATTGGTAAAACAGCAATCTACTTTGTGTTGATTAAGATAGAAATTGGCTCCTTGGGGATAATGACTATGAAAAGTCATTTAATATACCTTCATGTCAAATGACTCTGCTATTTACAATCTAGTTACCAAATGTAGCAAGAGTAGCATACTATGCAATTTTCTTAAGCAGAGTAGAAACTCTGGGACTAATAGTAGTGTAGAGACTATGCAATTTTCTTGAGTATTTCTAATTGTCTACATTTTTTCTACAGGGCAGAGAAGTAAACTGCAATACTCTGATGTATCTAGAGTAGAAACCATTAGGTACCCTGTGTCACCAAAGAGTTATTCTGAAACATGGGAAATAAAGGACTCACGTCACTTTCTTCCTGATTTTCCTCTTTGTTCTTATTTCATTGATTTGCAGGGAAAAGAAAAGGATTTCAGAAACAGCTGAAAACTATCCACAGTTGTGTAGCTATTTAAGAGCATCCTGCAAGAGGAAATCATAGGAATTAAGGTTTAGATATAATGTGTATATTTTTAATATTAATATGTAAATATTAAGTAACATTATAGTAACAGTAAGGTGGGCATAATGAACAAAGGATGACAACTGGATTAATTTAAGTGAAACACAAGTACTTTAGTAAGAAAAGAGCCTATTCTTCAGATCTATGCTGGTTGGAAAGATAGGCTGTGGCATAAATTAGAAGAGAATTAACATGATTCAGTCATTTTTATAGATTAGTTGCCCAGATGAGTGAAGACTCAGGGCTACAATTTTAAAGAAGTAATGAGATTCAGTTATTTTGGCTTCAGTCTCACTGTTTTGTCATGCTTGTTATGTGAGATCACTTCCCCTTTTAAAAATGTTTTGTTTAGTTTGGTTTTGCTTTGCTTTGCTTTGTTTGCATGTTCAGCAGTGCTGTGCATTATTGCTTCATTTGGCACTAACAGCAACCATCAACTGTAAACTGAGTATGACACTGCCCTTTTATGAATCAGTTTGGACTGACCTTATTTTGCAAATAGAAAGAGAGTATTGACTTCTAATAAAACTTAGAAAATCCTTAGTAAGGGCTTTATCACTTCATTAAAACTTCAATAATCAGGGAAATCAGTCAGCCATCATCTCACTTTTGTGTGTGTGCTTTCCCACTATGCCAATTTGTCAGTTCACTCATGCATTTGACATGTTCACAGGAACTTCTACTTAAAGAAGTGAGGAAGTTGAAGCATAGATTCTTATTAGACTGATAAAGTTAGACAGGACAAACCATTCAGAAAAATTCATTAGAAAAAAGTGGGTAGTTATTCTATAGCTATCCTGTAACAGGCTTTTAAGAAAAGTTAACTGACTTGTTTAGGTGTCAAAGCACTATTTTCAAATAAATTATTCTTTCTTCTTAGTTAATTTACTCTTATATTAATGTAAACTGTGGCCATCTTTTCACAACAAAGGAAAACATTCAAATTGCACTATAATCTTCCTGGGACTGTTACAGTGTAATCAGGATAATTCTTATTTACATACTTGATCTATAATTTTCAAAATATTCTCAAGTAACCCAAATGGTTAACAGTAAAAGAAAAAAATTAAATTAGGAATAAACATTGAAATCATTTCTAAATATTTATTGACAGAAAATTTCTTCTTACAGAAATGTAATTACAATGAGCATACAGTTCTTAATATAGCATGATGCTAATTATTTACATAAATATATATTGGGCTTCCCTGGTGGCTCTGTGGGAAAGAATCCACCTNAATGGCAACCCACTCCAGTGTTCTTGCCTGGAGAATCCCAGGGACAGAGGAGCCTGGTAGGCTTCCGTCTGTGGGGTCACACAGAGTCAGACACGACTGACGTGACTTAGCAGCAGCAGCAGCAGTGATAGTAACAGTCATATTGAAGCAATCCTGCAAGATAGGCTGGGTGAGGAATCAGGTGTGGGCCTGAGTCACTGGGTAGAAGGACCAGTTAGAAGCAAGGCCAGAGAATGCAGAGTGTTATTTCAGCCACTGTGTTTGAGGAGACACATAAAGCTGGTGGCTGGGTAGACAAGCTAAGACGGCCCTCGGCTATAGCTCTAGGTACAGCTTAGTGAATCACTACACAAATGCACATGAATAGAGGTATGAGCAGGATGTGACTCTAGACTCTGTAAGGGACATGAACACTTTCAGGGACTTCCCTGATGGTGCAGTTGTTAAGAATCCACATTCCAATAGGTCGTGGGTTCGGTCCCTGGCCAGGGAACTAAGATTCCCCATGCCTTGGGGCAACTAAGCCTGAGTGCTGCAACTAGAGAGTCCATGTGCCACAAGAGAAGCCCACGCACCGCCACTGGAGAAAGCCCATGCCCCACCATGGAGATCCAGCGCTGCCAAAATAGAAACACAAAAACCACCTTTGTCCAAGTATAATTCACAGACAAGATGCAACCATTTAAGTATACGGTTTGGTGAGTTTCAATAAATGCATACATTTGTGTATGCATCATTATAATCAAGATATGGAACACTGATAAAAATATGTTAAGATCCCTGTTGCTTTCCTCAAGGAGTCCTTCATTTGTTACCAGACACAGATACTTAAGAAAGATGTGAACCATACAGGCAGCAAAGCATAAGTTCTAATAATTGATGCAGGTTAAGGGAGCTGGCGGGTGGAGGGGGCAACCCCTTGGGAAGCGCCTGGTCCTGATGCAAATGTTCTTGGGCCCTGGAGATTCTCCATCACCCGCAGAGGATCAGGGAGAGGCAGGCCAGGCACCACAGGGCTCGCTTGTCCCAAAATATCTCAATGGCCTGAAATGGCACAGTGAGTCACCTCTCTGGTTTAGAACATTTGGTATTCCCTCTGAAATACCTATATTAAAATGCATATAAATGACCTAAGAGACAGCCTTTGAGGTGTGTGGAAAACCAGTCCTTCACTGAGAAACAGTTGTCAGGTTTTCCAGTTACCTCCTCAGGAGTGGGTAGGGCCACGCCAAGACAAATGGGGAAACAGACAAAGCAACTGGTCAGCGTCCTCTAATCGCCGTTCTAACTTGGTGAGAAAGTGGACTCCTTCCTTTCAGACATCTCAAATTACCACATGGAGTCAAGTCCCATCTGAAAGGTTAGGACATCCATTTTGATCTGGGAAGAGGGGAAATTTTGTCAGGAGAATGACAATTCCGCAAGGGTTTGGGGAGAGGCTCAGCCTGAGGCTGAAGTCCATGGG
Organism: Neotragus pygmaeus; assembly: GCA_006410875.1. Classification (NCBI taxonomy): domain Eukaryota; kingdom Metazoa; phylum Chordata; class Mammalia; order Artiodactyla; family Bovidae; genus Neotragus; species Neotragus pygmaeus. Next base: position 11,031 of record SJYV01008657.1, read on the forward strand.
CATCGAAGCGTAGGGGCCCCAGGGGTTAGGACAAAAGGTGTTTCCCCATGGAAAAGGCTGCAGAGGTAGGAGATTTCTGCCTTCAAATGTCTGAAGGGTAACTGTGAGGCAAGGGGAGTACAATGCTTTTTGCAGTCTAGCTTGGAATAGGGTGGGGAAAGCCAGAGGTGGCAGGTATCCATTCAATATGAGAAAGAACTTTCTAATAGTCAGAGCTATCGGGAGAGAAAATGAGTGACCCCAGGAAATAGGGAGATCTCTGTCACTACAGGTGTGTAAGCTGAAGCCAGACACCTTTTGGCAGGAATTCGAGTTCTGAGTGGGTCATTGGGTTCAGTCTCTTCCATCACTGAAATCCTCTAATTTAGTCCATGCCTAGCCTTTGAGAAGCCACAAACACATATTAACTGAGCACTCACTTTATACACGGCATGATGGGGACAATCCAAAGCATGAACGCCATGGCTTCGGTCTTCCCTGTGGCTGAGCAGATGGGATCTAGGTTGGGGGGGGCAGTGTTTGCATCACCAGAGAGATGGAAAACCCACACTGCTGGAGTTCAGAAGGAGGGAAGCCTGCTGAAGGGTAAGGTAGTCCAGGTGGGCACCAAGGAGGAGGAGCGATGGCAACTTTAGAATTCAGACAGGCAGGAAGAAACGGGGAGGAAAGGTATGCACAGCTGCCAGAAGGCAGGAAATCGCAAGGGTCAGGCTGGCTGGCGGAAGGGGATGTGATGGGATAAAAAGGGATGCTGGGGCTGGAACTGAGGAGGCTAAAAAAGAGAGAGAGGACGCATGTGGGGACAGATTGGGAGAGACACACGTCCGCAGGGAAGAGGCGTGTGGCCAGGGCCCAGAGCGCCCATTTGGGGTGCAGGGAATGTTGTGGGGGTGCACGGCACTGCTCCCCCACCTCCAACTGTGCCGCAGACCACCAGACAGAGCCCCCAGGTCACCTTCCCTCAGTCCCACCACGGCCTCCATCCCCTTCAGGGCAGTGAGTGCTGGCGAAAGACGGGAAAACCCACAAAAATCTTCCAAACAAGACAAATATGTGGTGCAGACAAAAGCCATGCTGGGTGGGATGAGGTTTCGGTTGCTCCCCGATGGGGTGGATCCGTCAGAAGAGGCTTGTGGCCTCAGAAAAATGCGTCATCTCCCGCTCTCAGCGGGGCCCATTGCCTCAGCCACCCTCAGAAGAGCCCACGCTGGGGGTGCCCGCAGAGAGGAACCGGGCAGGCTGGTCACCGGCCCCCAGGTCACCCATGCAGCCCTGCCCACTCTCCAGCCGGGGGCTTGCAGGGCTTCGCAGGGAACAGGGGCATGCCCAGTTTGGGGTGTTGGAGGGGGCATTTAAGCCATCCCCTGGGTGCAGTTCCCAGTTTCCTGGTGTGTGGTGAGCATCCAGGGCACTGCCGGAGTGGAGAGGAGGATTGTCTGGGCAACCCCTCAGCCCCACCAGAGCATGGGGTGTGGGTGGGGGGTTCAATCAATGTTCCAAGTGGGAAAGTCAGGTGCCACCAGGAGTGCCTCAGAGGGAGTGGAGTGTGAGTGGGTGGCGGGAGGAGGCGGTGGGGAGAGGCTGGGTCTAGCCTTCGGTCCCCTCACCCACACCCCTGCAACCCTCCAGGCTCCCAGGCCCCTAGGGTTCACGTTCCATTTCTGCTCCAGTTCCATGGGTATTAATGGCTATTGTTCGGTGAGAAAGACAGAGATGTTTTCAGTTTAGTGGCATTGTTTCCGACTTTCTCTCTGCCGCTGAGGCAGGGATGGGAGGCCTCCCCTTCGCAGATGGGCCTCGGGCAAGGACGGGTGGCCGGAGTCAGGGCTGAGTGGACTGGTTGCTCTGTGCTGTGTGGGCACAGGGAAAGCCAGGAGGGGCCAGCACCGCCAGGAGGGCAGAGTCCCTAACACAGCTTTGCTTCCTATGCCTCTTGACCCATCCTGGCCACCCCGCTCCTCGCCCGAGAAACTAGCCCTTGCTCACTTTTCTACTTAGGCTTCCCCAGTTTAGATGAGAGAGCAACTCCTCTCTCTCTGTGCCTCGACTTCCTTACCTGCAATGTTAAGTGGCTTCTAAAATTCTTCGTGGTTCTCAGCTTCAGCATCAACAGCTCAGTCACACCATCAGTACTTTCTCTACTCCAAGACTCTAGGGGTGGGAGCTGNCTCTCTCTCTGTGCCTCGACTTCCTTACCTGCAATGTTAAGTGGCTTCTAAAATTCTTCGTGGTTCTCAGCTTCAGCATCAACAGCTCAGTCACACCATCAGTACTTTCTCTACTCCAAGACTCTAGGGGTGGGAGCTGGCCCCTTGGCTGAGTTGATGGTCACCTGGGCAATGGGCTTAGGGAGGGAAAGGACGTTCCCCTGGCATCTTCACTATATTTTTTAAAATATTTATTTATTTGGCCACACTGGGTCTTGGTTGCAGCCCTCAGGATCTCTGACTTGAGCTGTGGCAGGTGGGATCTTTAGTTGTACATGCAAAATCTTTAGTCGCAGGGTGTGAGGCAGGGGAACTCTTAACTGTGGCAAGTAGGATCTCGTTCCCGACTAGGAAGCGAACCCAAGCCTCTGCATTGGGAGTCTTAGCCACTGGACCCCCAGGGAAGTCCCCACCTTAAATATTTTAAAACTTATTTTGTAGTTTGTAATTCCACCCTTAGAGATTCACTCCTCTGGGCTTATTGCAACACCCATTTCAGTAAAATAGGATAGCTGCTAACTCTTTTTAACATTAAAAGTGATCCTTTGCTTATATATTTCTCTTCACAAAGTTGAAATCATTTTCAGATACAGGATCCCACTTGGGACTGTAACAGTTCAGGAATTAGTTAACCATTGGTAAGTTAAGACCTCAGAGGCGGTGACTCAAGATAAGAACCTGGACACAGGTGATCTCCCAGGAATTACCTACATTTTAACAGAGGAACGTCCTGAGGGTAAGAATAATCACAAAGGAATGCCTTTCTGGTGGCAGGAATGTCAAACGCTGTGATGCCAGGCATGTGATGCTGTCTAGTGTGGCTGGGAATGAAGGGGCCACCCATGGGTCAGTGTGTGCCCGCTCAACCCAGAGCTGTTGTCAAATCACCCAACGGGCCCTCAGCTGTTCACTGGACCCCTTGTGGGGGCAGATTTATTTGGGCAGGTGTCTGGTTCACAAGGAACACCCAGAGAACAATCATGACTTGAAAAACAGAGGAAGGGAGAGTGTAAGTGCAGAGGGTGGGATGGGATGGGGCCAGGGTTGGGACAGGATGAGAGCCAGCATGGAACTTGGAAGGCCACAGAAGGTAACTGCAGGAAGAGGGTGTGGGGGCAGTGGCAGTCTTCTTCACAAAGGGCTACTTGAACACAAAATCTCATTTGAAATTGGCCAGTAATAATTGGAGACCAACCCTGAATCAAATTGATGATCCGTTGGATCATCGAAAAAGCAAGAGAGTTCCAGAAAAACATCTACCTCTGCTTTGTTGACTATGCCAGACCTTATGACTGTGTGGATCACAGTAAACTGTGGAAAATTCTTCAAGAGGTGGGAATACCAGACCACCTGACTTGCCTCCTGAGAAATCTGTATGCAGGTCAGGAAGCAACAGTTAGAACTGGACATGGAGCAACAGATTGGTTCCAAATTGGGGAAGGAGTATGTTAAGGTTGTATATTGTCACCCTGCTTATTTAACTTATATGCAAAGTACATCATGTGAAACGCTGG
>SJYV01008662.1:0-15957 GCA_006410875.1 Neotragus pygmaeus
ATGAAATTTTTTTTTCTAGAGAGTTAACTAACTTTAGCATTGTAATTTCTTACTCCATGGTAAGCAGCCAATGAGATTTCTGTTCTTTTTTTTTTAATTTTTTATTCTGACTTCTATTGCTCCTTGTGTCTACATAGCTTAGTGATCAGGCAATGATTCGGGAAGAGGTTGTTCTCAAATATCTTGAACCTGTAAGGCTCCCACCCTCAGCTGATCTGGGAAGCACAATCAACATTTCAGTCAATTCTCAAGTCTACTTTCAGTTTTACTTCTTCTTTGCTTCTCTTGGATCTCTTTCATAAGTGTGCATATTTTCCCAGTCAGCCAGAGATATGTAGAACCCTAGTATGGTGCTTTCATTTTCAAACTCTCCCCATCAAATTCTTGCATGGTTCACTGCTTGTCCCACTGGAACCTCAAATGTGGGCTACCAAATGAACATATTTTACCATTTGTTTCCTAATAAGTTTATAAGTATTTGCTAACAGTCTTTCACTATCTGACCCAAATGGAATTTACTTCCTCTCAGAGTTAAGCTGCTAATTTTGGGGGCCAGCCCATAGTTTGGTAAAACTATTCTTCTCACCTTCATTGCTGAAGGGGAATGAAGTGGGTGCTTGATGGGAACAGCCTCATGCAAGGCTACAGACTCTTATTCCTGCACACATCTCTAGTAGTTTTGCAAGGCTAACCATGCTTCAGTAAGTTCTTTGCCTTCAGTCGACTTTCATAGACATAAAATGGTTGCTTGTTTTGTATTGATTACAGCCTATCAATAGTGATGTTCTTGGATACAAATGCCTAGAGGCACTCATCTGGACCCCTGATAATTGTGGAACACCCCCACAGAAATTTCCCCAACCATAGCTAATGTTGTGGTTGAACTGGCTCTTATGATTTTTATTATTAATGATATTATGTGATAACATGACACCTCAATAACAATCATCATCAAGGAACTTTGGAAAATACAAGATTTATTATTTACAAGTCCTGGAGAGTACATGGCATACCCAGGGCCTCACAGGGAGGTCATTGGGAGGGACAGAGAGAGAGAAAACCTGAACCTGAGGTTGTGGCTTTATTTGGGGTTGAGGTTGAGGCATCTAAGGTTTTGTATGTTAACTCCTTATGGGTGAACTTAGGAGAGTAGGAATTAAAGTGTGGGAAGGGAAGCAGGATCACTCAAATGGTCAGTAATCTAGGTCAACCAGGGATTTCTAAAATGAGTGGGGCAGCCTGGCTCCTTTTCTAGTTGTGTGTTGGACAATGTGCTTGTTAGAGATGGATGTTGGAAATAGATGCTGTAGCAATAAAAAGGTTAATGTCAGGCACTTACATTATGATCAGCAGAGCTAATTGTCTGGTACTTACTATGCTGCTTTTGACAACTTTTTCCAGCTTTATACTCGATTTTCACAGAGAGAATTAGCCAAACCTTCCAGCTATCATAACCAGAGTTTTCACTCTATCAGGTAGAACTCTTTTCATTTTCTTACAACCAAAACTAAAAACTTTGCCACATTCACTCTTCTATCAGTTGGTTATTGCTGTATAATAAATAACCCCTATACTTAGTGGCTTAAAATGACACCCATTTATTTAGCTCTTCTTACTCTGGTTGAGCAACTAAGGCTTAGCTCAAATAATCTAGTCTCAGTTGGACCCATTCACATTCCTGTGGTGAACTGTCAGATAAACCAGGGAATGGATTTTTTTAAGATGGCCCCAGATGCCATGAGTTGTCTATTTCCACTACTTGGAGTCTCTCATCCTTCAGTCAACTGACCTGGGATCACTCACGTGGAAACTGAGCAGGGTTCCAAGAGTGAAAGCTGAAGTACACAAGAATTGCTGACCCATGCCTCCACAGGAGACATTCAAACCCTCAAAGGCAGGTCTAGCTCAGACTCTTGTGGGGGTCACTGCTCCTTTCCCTGAGTCCTGGTGTGCATGTTTTGTTTGCACCCTCCAAGCATCTCTGGCAGGTATGAGGTTTGATTCTAAATGCAATTGTGTCATCGTTTTGGAGCTTCTCCTTTACCTTTGGACATGGGATATCTTTTTTTTTTTTTTTTTTTTTGGTGGGATCCAGCATTTTCCTGTTGATGGCTGTTCAGCAGCTAGTTGAGATTTTGGTGTTCTTGCTGGAGAACATGAGCGCACATCCTTCTATTCCGCCATCTTGTATCACCTCCATTTCTTACAGAGATGGGAATACCAGACCACCTTACCTGCCTCCTAGGGCTTCCCTGGTGGCTCAGAGGTTAAAGCGTCTGCCTCCAATGTGGGAAACCTGGGTTCAATCCCTGTGTCGGGAAGATCCCCTGGAGAAGAAAATGGCAACCCACCCCAGTATTCTTGCCTGGAGAATCCCATGGACGGAGAAGCTTGGTGGGCTACAGTCCACGGGGTGGCAAAGAGTCGGAAACGACTGAGTGACTTCACTTACCTGCCTCCTGAGAATCCTTTATGCAGGTCAAGAAGCAACAGTGAGAACTAGACATGGAACAATGGACTAATTCAAACTTGGGAAAGAAGTACATCAAGGCTGTATATTATCATCCTGCTTCTTTAACTTATATCCAGAGTACATCATGCTAAATGCTGGGCTGGATGAAGCACAAGCTGGAATCAAGATTGCTGGGAGAAATATCAATAACCTCAGATACACAGATGACATCACCCTTATGGCAGAAAGTGAAGAGGAACTAAAGAGCCTCTTGATGAAAGTGAAAGAGGAACTAAAGAGCCTCTTGATGAAAGTGAAAGAGGAGAGTGAAAAAGTTGATGTAAAACTTAATATTCAAAAAATGAAGATCATGGCATCTGGTCCCATCACTTCATGGCAGATGGGGAAACAATGGAAACAGTGACAGACTTTATTTTCTTGGGCTCCAAAAATCACTGCAGATGGTGACTGCAGTCATGAAATTAAACAATGCTTGCTCCTAGGAAGAAAAGCTATGACCAACCTAGACATAATATTAAAAAGCAGAGACAGTACTTTGCTGAGAAAGGTCCATATAGTCAAAGCTATGGATTTTCTAGTAGTCATATATGGATGTGAGAGTTGGACTCTAAAGAAAGCTGAGCACCAAAGAATTGATGCTTTGAACTGTGGTGTTGGAGAAGACTCTTGAGAGTCCCTTGGATTGCAAGGAGATCAAAACAGTCAATCCTAAAGGAAATCAACCCTGAATATTCATTGGAAGGACTGATGCTGAAGCTGAAGCTCCAATACTTTGGCCACCTGATGTGAAGTGTTGACTCATTAGAAAAGACCCCGATGCTGGAAAAGATTGAAGACAGGAGGTGAAGGGGACAACAGAGGATGAGATGGTTGCATGACATCACCAGCTCAATGGACAGGAGTATGAGCAGGCTCTGGGAGTTGGTGAAGGGCAGGTGGCCTGGAGTGCTGTAGTCCATGGGGTTGCAAAGAGTTGGACATGACTGAGTGACTGAACAACAATACCATTTATTCAGCACTTTATTAGTCAAACCAAGCTACAAGACCAGCCCCAATTCAAGTACGGAGAAAAAGACTACACTTCTTGATGTGAGGAGCTTCAAAGTCATGTTGGAAAGGGATGTAACCCTTTCTGGAGGGAGATGGGGTAAAGAATTCCATTTTGAAATAGATCACAACATCCATCCTTGTACTTGAAAGGAATTCAAGTACAGTGGAAGAGATTTCCTTTCTCCCACCTAAGACAATTCCCTCCACTTGTGCTCTGTATGCTTACTTCTTCCACCTTTTAACTCTCTAGAGGGAAGGTATCATCCTTAGTTGTCTTTCCCAGTGTGAAATGGATCAGTGAGGCAAAAAAAAATGATGATTTTATGTATGGTATTTTTATGAGAGATCATGATAATGGATGTGTTTGTCTTTTATGTGTGAATTTCCAGTTACTGTCTTGTTCATTTGTAAGTATGAATATGATGTCCTTGCCAAATATGGATGTTTTGTGTTATTCAATATTTTCCTTCAATTCAAGAATAGTCAAGGGTAGTGTTGATAAACAAGTATCCTCCCTAGGTCCTAATTATATTGTTTCTCTAATAATTATTATTGGTTCCATTTTACAGATGAAGAAGAAGAAAATGAGGCTCAGCAAGGCACTGCTCCAAGGTTAAGAAATGGATAAGTACATATTTGAATCCATATATGCTCTTCCAGATTTGTGTTTGCTTTATCACACATTTCAAGTGATATACTGAGAGTTCTGAGAAAAACTATCACAGCTGAAGTCCATTTTGAGGGATGGAGGTAAACAAATAGAGATGAAGACTTTGTCACATTCCTTTTCATGTTCTAGATTTCATTTGCTGCTCATCACATACAGCTAGTAAAAGCTTGAAATTTCACTAACTGGAGCTTGATCTTCCATTAAAGATCACTGGAAATAAAGTCTCTTAGAATGATTGATATATGTAGTCCAAAACATTACATGTTAGCTTTTTTCTGTTTCAGTCTGCCAGATTAATGAGCGGCAAAAGATAATTTTTATTTGTTTGGCTAACTTTAGTAATATTATTTTAGTAGTACTTTTTGGTTATGAGAATAGAAAGTCATTAATATATTTAGAAATGGGAAAGAAGCAAAGCAACCATTCATAACATCTTCATATATTCCTGTTTAGTCATTTTTTCTGTTTACGTATAATGGGTGACTATTTTTATATTTTACATTTTTAGCAAATATGCAATATATCGTTTTTGTCTTGGATATTTTAGTTCATTTTTTTAATTAAAACAGTTTTTAAAGTAAAACATAAGGAATGGAGATTTGGGGGTGGGAAGCATAAACAGTCCATATAGGTTTCCCCACAAAATTAAAATATCTACTAACAAACTTAACACTGGTTAAGTAATTCATTATTTATAAGCAAATTGATGGTATACTGAGGAAAATGAGAGTTAATGGAGAAATAAATCTCTTAGTCAAAGTGCTTGGCAGATCATCTGTACACACGACTCCCAGATTGCTGCTTCCCAATATACCATAAATAATNTTTTTTTTTTTTCTGTAAAAAGACACAACATGATTTTATAACCACCACTGGAGGAAACTCCATTAAAGTTAGTACCAAGACAAATATGTTCATTATCTCCACTACCTAATATTGCTTTAGAAATTCTCTACACCATGAAAAGATATTAAAAAGAAATGAAACCTATAACTTTCAAGATGGAGAAAAAATAATCATTGCTCAAGGATGATAAGAGTATATTATTGGAAAACACATTAAAAACAACACAAAATGCCTTGGTACATATGTATTCTATAAAAGGGTAGAATAAACAGCAACTATTTAAACTATCAATAACTTTTATGTGTATCAGCAAGAACCACATATAAAACATGATAGAAAATGATGGCATTCACAGTAGTTAAAGAGAAATGATAGAATTGAGTTTTGAAACAAGGTTTGAATAATAAATGGAGAGATAGTTTATCAGTTTTGCAGAGCTAAGGATGATGGAGGTGGTGACTGGGGTGATTGGGAAAGAATCACAGATTATAATCTCAGATTATAAAGTCTCCAGGTTCTAGCCAAGGGTCCCTCATAGTCATCAGGCAGGGTTCCCATGTCTCATCTATGTGTCCTTTTGTATAATTTGCTATAATGTAAAAATTCAACACTTTCACAACCCATTATGCCCTCTGTGCCAAAGGCAAGGGGAAGAAACTAACACAACATTGTAAAGCAACTCTACTCCAATAAAAGTTAATTTTAAAAGGGAAGGGAAAGGAAGAGAAAGACGTGCTAACACAGGAGGGGAGTTACAGGATAGGCGGGTGATCTAATAATAATGGTAGACAAAAGCTTATTTCCAGAGCACAAGTGTTATAAACTTCACAATAATCCCAATCAAAATGTCAATGGTATTTTATTTGCAAAACTCAACATAGCCATATTAATATTCACCTATTAGAAGAGCATTGAAAGAATGCATAATTTAAGAAAAGTAAAATCATTTTTAAAACCTTGGCATTCCAATGTCTGGATTTGCAATAATTATTAAATAATTTGATAATGTTGCTTAAGTATTGTTTGCCAACTGCTTTGAACTTTAACTCCCATCTTTTAACTTTACCACAAAGGAGAGAGACAAAAATGACCACAAAACTTGCCTTTGTTGTAGAAATTAAACCTGTGGTCAAGGGGTTCAATGCTTAACATTGGCTAGGTAGAAAGAAAGGGAAGGATTTAATTCATCCAACACTGGTTGAGGACAATCTATGTGCCAGGTCCTGTGCTAACCACTTCATCATTAATTCTCATAACATTTTGCTATTACTGCTAATTATATAAAAGGAGACCAAAGATTAGAAGGTAGTTGGAATTTTAGTTCAAGTTTTTCTGGCTCCCCAGCCTGTGCTCCTTGCACTACCACCATGACTTATCTAAAGAGTTATTTCATTGAGTAATTTTTTTGTTATGATATTTTTGGTGGTGTATAGAGGTTTGCAAGTTAAATAAGGCCCTCACCTCCTTAAAAACACTACATCCCTGGATGGTGTTGACTTATGTTGGTTTTTTCTTCTTCCACAGGATATAATGAATGATCTTGAGTTTTATCATAATACTGATCTGCATTCCAGTTACATTCCTAGCAGTTAATAGCTGTGTAAATAGCTGGAAAAACTGTTTAAACAGTTGGAGCCTCAGTTCCGTCAGCATGCATAAAACTTCACGTAATTACTCAGAAAAGAGGATAGTCTGTTTTGCCATCACCCTATGCAGCCATTTTGATAAAATCTTCACCTTCACAAGGGATTCTGTGACATTTTGGGATATGATGATATTGTCATCATGGTTGCCTTTATATACCTTAACTACTGGGTGTGTTTATCACCCAGCCTAGTGTAGAATGGAAAGAGACAAATCTGGCCCACGTCCAGCAACATCCAAATCAAAGCCTCAAGTAAAAATAACCAAGTTAAAAGTTTTCTGTTTGGTGGGTTAGTTAGTTAGTTTTCATAGAAGCATTGGATACAAGTTTTGAAAAGAATTTTCTAATGGAATCATATTATCTTGCAGAGGAAGAGATCCTCTTTGTATTTGATCAACTAGAATACACTGACATCAAGTACATATTGGGTGCTGTGCTAGGTGTGGAGGTGCAGATATGAATTATATAGAAATCCTTCCATCAAGATGTTAAGAGTAGTTGGGGGAGAAACATAAACAGATTAATAAATCTTAACATTTTTGATGATCTACTCTGTGCCATGCAGATTTACATATCATTTATGATATATAATTATACATATATATATATATATAGCATATACATATTTTTTTTCTCAATGGGGGTTTCTCAGTGTTGCTGAGAGGGTAAATAACTAAATAGTGAATGGTGGAACTGAGACTTACACTAACTATGTGGACACTAAAGGTGATCCTTTTTCCACTCATTATGGCAACAATTATTTCATATGTAGTGGCAGGTATAATTTCCCAATGAGACAGTCATTCTGTTTCCAAAAGGACTCATGTCTGTAAAAATCCAGGCATACAGCAAGGCTTAGCTTCTCCATAAAGAACCAGGTCACTCTTAGTCAAAACACAGATAAGTACTGTGTTTTATATGAGTGTCAACTTAAAGAAAAATGCACAATGTAGAAGTTGTGAGTTGGGTTTTATTCAGGGACCTTACTGAGGACTATAGCCTCAGAGACAGCTTCTCAGATAGCTCTGTGGAGCTGCTCTGAAGAAGTAGGGGAGGGGCCAGTATATATATGAATTTTTTTTGTCTGGGAAATGCCTGTAGTCAAGCATACATCTTGGTAGAAAATGACTTCTAATTACAAAGAACATACTTCAAGTTAACACAGCTAATGCTTTTCTATGTATGAAAAGATGCAAGAATCTGGGATCATTGAAATTCTTCCTTAGTTATGCATCTTAACTATGTGGGGCCCATATATTCAAAGCACAGAATATTTCATCCTTTTTTTCTCCATCTTGTATTCTCCTAAGTGTACATTGTTGTGGGCTACTGCAGTGGGTTGCAACTTAACCCTCTGCATAATGAGATGATGAGCAACACTCTTTGTTCTTTTTGTTTACAGTAGGAATGAGTAGAGCGCTTGGAAAGTGAGAACTACAATAGTGGTCCTTTCTGTGGAAGGGATTTTACCAAGTATAAAGGGCTGTAGAACTCCAGTTGCCCCTTTGTTTCTGCCATCTCAGTGGGGTCCAATGCTAAGAGAACAGTTTCTCAGAAACAGTTGTTATTTTGTAAAGAGGCAATGAAAGGCCTGGCTTGGTGCCTTCAGCCACTTACAGCTGGCCCAATCTTTCATCTCCAGGGTTCCCCTGTGAGAGGTGCCAGGAAGTTTCTTTAGAGACATCAACAGATTTTAAGTAGAACCAAAAGAGCCATGGGATATCTTTTGGAGGCTAGAAATGAAAATATACTGCAGGTTGGAGTGAAGAGACCCAGAAATGAAAATTGACTTTAGCACTACCACTAGCTAACTAGCTGTGTGATATTGATTATAGAACAGTTCCTGACATTGTATTCACACAATAAATACTCACTGATTATAGGTGTTTGTTTCCCCCACTTGATTATGAGATCCTTGAAGGAAAGGGCAAAATTTACTTGGTCTTTGTAAATCTAGCATCCAGTTCACTAAGTCCTGTTAAGCTCCACTAAATTTTGAACTAGTTTTTTTTGTGTGTGTGAATAACATTGATAAGAAAATCATTCACCCAGTAAGGACACAGTTCAGAAGTTCTTATGGATGTAGGCACCACATAGTTTACTCTTAAGTACAGATATCAAGAAAATTATTCCTTTTAATCAGCTGTAAGTTTTTGAGAGCAAAGAAATGCTCATTATCTTTGGCATTCCACACTGAAGCTAATATTTATAGTACATGTAATGATTTACTTCAGCTTTTCTTTTATCTCAATCATTCAAGTGTAACTCTTAGTGGTTTTTGCTTTATCTGTGCACAATCTGTACTTTTATTAAATGTTTTCATTTTTGAAATAAAAAAATCTTTTAAAATGAAATATAACTCTAAGATTAAAAATTAAGAACACAAAATAATGTTATGAAATATTTTAAAGTGAAATTAAGATTCAGTACAAGTAATAGTAAGCTAGTATGTGCATGCATGTGTATGTATGCTCAGTTGTGTTCAACTCTTTGTGACCCTATGGAGTGTAACCTGCCAGGTTTCTCTGCCCATGGGATTCTCCAGGCAAGAATACTGGAGTGGGTTGCCATTTCCTTCTCCAGGGGATCTTCCTGACCCAAGGACCAAATCTGCATTGGCAGGTGGATTCTTTACCACTGAGCCACCTGGGAGGCCCAAGCTAGTATGTACATTATACTAACTATATACCTTCTCTCTTTCAATAGTTATAACTCTTCTAGAAAAATGTTCTTCCCATGACCACAGTTGAGATTAAGAGCCAGGAAAGTTAGGCAATAACCCAGTGTCACACAACTAGGATAAGGGAGAATCTGAAGTCTAACTCAAGATTTTTAGATGCTAAGGCCCATATGGAGTGCACTGTCCCTAACTTGATTACAATAAGTCCCCTACAGACGAATGAGTTCTGTTCCGAGAGCATACTCATAAGTCCAATTTGTTTGCAAATCCAACAAAGTTAGCCTAAATACTCAACTAACACAATCAGCTATGCAGTACTGTACTATAATGGGTTTATAATACTTTTCACACAAATAATATGTACATAAAAAACAAACACAAAAAATAAACATTTTTAATCTTATAGTACAGTGTCTTGAAAAGTACAACAGTAGTACAACAGCTGGCACACAGGGGCTGGCATCAAGTGAAGATTTACTGACTGGAGGAGTGAATTCTTTTGCTTTTTTCTCACTGATCCAGGCTTCCTTGGTTTTCAGGTCATCTCCTCTTTACACTTTCAGGAGCTCCCCATCCCACAGGCACTCCCCAGATCCTGTGGCCCACTGTCAATACATTCAGCACTCAGGCCTGCTGGAACAGAGGAAGAAATGGATATTTTAAAGTCTTTCTGAGAACACAAAATAATTGTTATCTACACCTCCCTGAGAAGTATTAAGAAGTGAGCATCTGAGGAGGGCTCTTTGTGATCTAGTTTCTTAGAGTGAGAATGCAGATCAAAGTTCTGAGAGAGAGATGGAAATTATCTTGCTTGTATAAAGGACTAGGGGAGGAGATAGAGTCTAGAAGATCTAGAGGTTGCTATGGAGGGAGGGAGTAGGGACAGTGAGCTGCTGACCTGCAGGAAATGTAGGAGATAAGGAAGGGCACAAGACTCAGCTCATGTTGGGCACACAGTAAATGTTCGTAGATTTTAACTGGAAAGAGATGTGGTAAATTGTGGGGAACCATATAATCAGGAAATTGCCTTCTTTTTTTGTTGTTGTTGTTGTTTTAATTTTTTTATTTTACTTTACAATACTGTATTGGTTTTGCCATACATTGACATGAATCCACCTTGGGTGTACATGAGTTCCCAATCCTGAGCCCCCCTTCCACCTCCCTCTCCATATCATCTCTCTAAGAAACGAATCGCCAGTCTAGGTTCAATACAAGATACAGGATGCTTGGGGCTGGTGCACTGGGATGACCCAGAGGAAATTGCCTTCTAAACTGAAGCTGTGACCAGAAACTTTGCCTTTGGGTTAACAAAAATCTTTCTTCTGTTTTTAGACACTGAGTAGCCAGATCAAGGAAACTAGAAGCAGCAGTGATTTCATATGAGATAAGCTTCAAGGAGGAGAAGGCAATGGCACCCCACTCCAGTACTCTTGTCTGGAAAATCTCATGGATGGAGGAGCCTGGTGGGCTGCAGTCCATGGGGTCGCTGAGTCAGATACGACTGAGCGACTTCACTTTGACTTTTCACTTTCATGCTTTGGAGAAGGAAATGGCAACACACTCCAGTGTTCTTGCCTGGAGAATCCCAGGGACGGGGGAGCCTGGTGGGCTGCCATCTCTTGGGTTGCACAGAATCGGACACGACTGAAGCTACTAAGCAGCAGCAGCAGCAGCAAGCTTCAAGGAATAATGAATCTGAGCTCGTAGCTGAAGCCAAGGGATAGAATATGCAGTGAGAGAAAGAGAAGAGGGAATTATGTTGTTTATTGGCGCCCTTCCTCCACCATGTCAGATAATGTATGTATATTACTCCATGAAGTCTTCAGAACCAATCTGCAAGGCAGGTGTTCCCCCCACACGACAGATGAAGAAATAGGCTCAGAGTGATTGAATGTCTTGTTAAAGGTCACAAAGATTGAAAACGTCAGAGCCTTGAGGTGTTACCTCTAGTTGTTTGTGACTCAAAGAAAAAGTTGATGAGAGCTCCTGGATTCTAGATTAGGAATGTGGGTTTGATAAAGGTTTCTCTATTTCCTTGGCAGAGAGCAGTCTGATTCCCTGGATCAGGCTCTAGAATAACCACAGGACTGACCCAGGATGTGTCTGGATTCCTTAGACTCACATAATTCTTAGGCTGTAGTTTTTGTCTTCAATTTTTATAGTAATAATGAATGCTGCAATAAATTCCTTCATTACAAAGGTTTTATTAAAAACCCTTTGCAAGCAAAGCATCTAATATAATTCAGTTTATGTGTCAGTTTATATGTGTATGTGTGTGTGTGTCTGCTTATGTGTATACATCCTAGTTATTCTATTTGAACATATCTGGATACCTCACAGATGCTTAGTGAATACTTAAGCATTTATTTATTTAAAAAATAAAATTTATTTCCAAATCCTTAAGTGAATAAATGACTTATAGAAAATAAGGACAATTTTAAAAATGAGGAAAAACTCTTAATTCTTTGCTACTTTAGGCAGCCTTCAGTATACAACATTGTAATTAAAATGTAGGCCAGGAGAATGAACTGAAAGGGACAAAGAAACTGAGTTGATTGGCAATATTCTGAGTCTTGATCCAGGTGTTGGTTACATGGGTGGATACATATGTAAATTTATTAAGCTACACGCTTAAAAAAAATGTAGGCCACAAAGTTATATTTCTGGAATTATGGCAGAGACCAAGGCCTATTGAAAAGAACTCAAAGTGTGGCTTGCTGGGCTCTGATGTCTCACGCCTTCCTCACTATTCACCAGGCCTTCTCTTCCCTCTGCCCCCGTGGGCTTGACCTCATCAGTTCAGGCTCTTTCCGCAGCAGTTTTCCGCTGGGCTCATGAGGTTCAGGGCCTCTCTCTCAGCCCAAGCTTCTCCTCCAGAAGTACACAAAATTATTTTACTTAAACACGAGCAACTGAAAAGAATTTCTTTCAAATATCACAGTAAGTTAACTTGAGGGAAAAGAGATGAGAGGTAATGTGAGACCACCACGGTCCATGAAGACACAGCAGACTGATGTGGCCAGACACAGATGAAAATGGGTCACTTCGTATTTCAAAACGGGTTAAAAAAAATAATAAAATGTTAAGAGTATGAAAGAACATCATGAATTCATAATTAGAAAAGCTCAGAAAGGAGGCAATTAAAGAAAAGGATAGTGTGGGCCCTTCCCTGGTGGTCCAGGGGTTAAGACTCCACACTTCCAATGCAGAGGGCATGGGTTCAAATCCTGGTCAAGGAACTAAGATCCCACACGCCATACAGCGACTACCAAATGAGGACTAAGCCAGAATCACAAATGCAAATACATGCAAAGGACAATGTCTTAAGTGAAACAGATGAAAAGGGGAAACATTTTAGTCAAAAGGAAAGAGTAAGAAAATGAAAAGATTTCCAGAGGAAGTAGCAGGAGATAGGCAAAAGTCAAATCTTCATATAATGGGAAACCTCCAGAAGAAAACCAGAGCTATAAAACAGGATAATACTCAAAATTCAAGTTTAGAACATGTTTCCTGAAGCAAAAATACTTGAAACTGCACCTGATGGGCACACCATCCACCCAGGAGAGTCCGCAGTCGAGATACCTGCTAGGGGAGCCATCAAACTTTCAGGAAGCAAAATATCCTTGGATGTTGGTTACACAGTCCAAGCCACTTATAAGGGAAAATGTGTCAGGGACTTCCTGGTGGTGCAGTGGTGAGGAATCCACCTTGCAATGCAGGGGATGTGGGTTCAATTCCCAGTTGGGGAGCTAAGATTCCCACATGCCACACAGCAACTGACTCACAACGAAGAGCCCAAAAAAAAAAAAAAAAAAAAAAAGGAAGAAAAGAACTCAAAATGCTATAGTAAATAAGACTGTAACTTGTCATTTTGGATTATTTTGTCTGAGATTATTAATTGTCCCTGTAAGAAAATAAGAATGATTTTCATTTTGTTCTAATTCAATGGTCATTCAGACGGCCCCAAGTCACTCTAATATTTTGTGAAAAGGGGCACTTTGTTGGCTTTTCCTAGACCGACTCAGGAAGGAGGAAATTAGCAAGGTCCCTGCTGGCTCAGATGGTAAAGAATCTGCCTGCAGTGCGAGAGACCCGGCTTTGATCCATTGATCCCATGGTCAAGAAGATCCCCTGGAGAAGGGAATGGCCTACTCCAGTATTCTTGCCTGGAGAATTCCATGAACCAAAACTACATACAGTCCATGGGGTTGCAAAGATTCAGACACAACTGAGCAACTAACACTTTCACATACTGTTAATATGCATATTAAAGAAAGTGGTTCTGACAGATATTTGGCAAATGAATGCTTCAAGTGCTCCTCTATAGTATAGTCTCTTCCTGGTGGTTTCAGCGTGTTACATCCACCAAATGCACAAAGTCTTTTATCATCTTTCATGATAGATTTTTCTGGAGAAAGTTGAAAAATGGCTATTTATAGGATGTTAACTATATTTGGGAACTGGCTTAATTTACTGCCAAATCCAAAGGAATACAAACTTGTTAAATCTGCATAATGGTATAGACAATACAATTAATTACTGACTTGAAATATTAGGAAAGTGAAGCTCAGGGAGGATAAGCAATTTACCTGAGATCATAGAGTTAATAGCTGAAAAGGCTAAAGTTGGAACTTAACTTGGTCAGTGATATGCTGGTAAATGTTTAAAAACCAGCAAGGGAAGAAGGAGAGGCCTGAGAGTACACGTTTTATAGTTTTCTGGTTTCCGTGGTGGAAATAGTCCACCAAAATAGCCAATTTCAAGAGAGAGATGCATACAGTCAGCTCTCAAGAGCCAGTGTGAGCCAGCTCTGGCATACCACAGCAATGTGGCAGGCCATTAAACAGTCAGCATCATAATTTCCTCACTGTAAACTGAGAATGATAATCATTGCACTGAAGAAATGCTCTGAAGGCCTACAGATAACAATGGGAGAGTGCCTAATACTGGGCTTGGCAGGTGCACAAAGAAAATTTTTAGAGTAATAATAATGACAAAAATAACTGTTTTCTGTGTAACAATAAAACAAGATAATTACCATTTTCCTTAACTCCCGAATTGAATCTACTTTTTATGAGCAATAACTAACATATTTATGAGAATATTCCTGTATGGGCCTTTCCCTAGAGATAAATTTAAAAATTAACATTTGAACAATAATTTATAACATGTAGCACAGAAAACCATAGACTGACCAGGTTCTGAGTGGCATGCCTTAACTAGTAGTTATCTGACCTCTCTGAGTCATAGCTCCTTATTTAAACAGGCATCATATGAGTTACACCTCAAGTCTGGTAGAATAGTGACAGAATTGGTGGCACATCTGGCACAGAGTCTGGTACATAGTGCAAACACTGTATATGGTACCTGCAGACTGACATAATAATTCACATTCTGAAGCTTTTCCTGATATAGTCCTTTTCACTCTGAAACTAGGGAAGATGTTTTTCTTCCCCCCAGGGACACCAAACAAGACTAGGAGAAAAGAGTGTTTATATTTCCCAGGGTGGTCAGGCAGCTTCAGAAATCTCACAGAGTCCTGAAACTGGAAAGAAAAAAAAAGAAAGAAAAGCTCACACAAGTATGCTTATCCTTTTGGTCCCAGAATGTGAGGTCAGTAAGTAAAGTGGCTTGAATTCCCTGTTCATTTGTAAAAGCTTTTAAATGTCTTTCTGTACAGTCAACCTATTCTGGAGTGATGCCTCATTAGCAGACACTAATGGTAGAGAGATTATGACCACAGGCTTTAATTTAGGCATTAAATTTTTGGAATCTGTCTGGAAGGAAAGCAGCTCATCCCTTTTTATTTCAGGCTGTGTATTTTAGGACCATTTTTTCTCAATAGGTAGCTGTGTTTTAGTCTTCCCAAATTACAGCAATGTTCTGTAGAAGATGGTATTGAAACCATTCACCTCAGATTGGGACTTGAACCCATATTCCAGGACTCAGCAAAAACCCTGCTTGGGACTCAGAACACAATCTTTTAATTAGAATCACTCACCTGGTGTCTGGACTTACTGAGGTTCATGTTCTTTGTGTCTCACTGCAGAAGGAATTCAGCGAGAGGCAAGAAATAGATTTATTAATATAGGGTGCTTTTAAGAGAAGCAAGCAGGAAGTTGAGGGAGCTCTGCCCAGATAATTAAGCGGGCTACAGTTTTATAAGGAAAGGGGAAGGGGGAAATATCGCCTTCTTTGAGTAGACATGAAGCTTACATCACTAATTACTCATTTGCCGTATCAGGCAAGAGAGTGTCTGATCCTATGAGGTCAGTCTAGGATTATCATATCAGTAGAAGGGTGGTGACATTTTTCTTTCATTGATGGACTTGGGAATATCTCATGCTTTTATTTATGGGTTTATAGTTAGGCAAGCCTGCTTCCTTCCACAACATTCACATAGCTTTCTTGAGCCATCATTAACTTACAGTTCAGTTCAGTTCAGTCACTCAGTTCAGTTGAGTTCAGTCGCTCAGTCACTCAGTTGTGTCCAATTATTTGTGACCCCATGAACCACAGCACTTCAGGCCTCCCTATCCATCACCAACTCCTGGAGTTTACCCAAACTCATGTCCATTGAGTCAGTGATGCCA
>SJYV01008667.1:0-22149 GCA_006410875.1 Neotragus pygmaeus
TGGAGTTCTCTTTATTATGGAGTGTCCTCACTGTGTGTGGGGTTGTATCAGTGGCTTGTCAAGGTTTCTCGATTACGGAGGCTTGTGTTGGAGTTCTGGTGGGTGGAGCACTCTCTGGAGTGCTGTGAAGTGACAAGTAATGCATTATTAGACGTCAATGCTTTTGGAGTAGTTTTGAGCTGCCTGCATATTGAAGCTCAGGGATGTGTTCCTGTGTTGCTGGAGAATTTTCATGGTATGTCTTGCTCTGGAACTTCTGGCCCTTGGGTGGTGCTTGGTTTCAGTGTAGGAGGCGTTTCATGAGCTCTTATCGAATAATGTTCCCTGGATTAAGGATTTCTCTGCTATTCTCAGGATTTGGACTTAACCCTCCTGTTTCTGGTTTTCAGTTTTATTTTTACAATAGCCTCATGACTTCTCCATCTATACAGCACTGATAATAAAACATCTAGGTTAAAGATGAAAGGTTTCTCCACATTGAGGGTCACCCATAGAAGTTCACTGAGTTACATGGTGAAGAGAAGAGGGAGGGGGTAGTTAGAGGTGACTGGAATGAGATGAGGTGGGATCAAAAGAGGAGAGGGCAAACTAGCCAGTAATCACTTCCTTTCTGTGCTCCACAGTCTGGACCACTCAGAGGTGTTCACGGAGTTATACAGGGAAGAGTAGAGGGAGGAAGTAGACAGAGCTGGTCAGGAGGATAAAAGAGGGAGATGAAAAGGAGGGAGACAGATCCAGCCAGTAATCAGTTCCCTGAGTGTTCTCCACTGTCTGGGACACACAGAGATTCACAGAATTGGGTAGAGAAGAGAAGGGGGAGGGAGGAGACAGAGGCTGCCTGGTGGAGAAAAAGGAGAGTCCAAAGTAGGAGAGAGTGGTCCAGCCAGTAATCCTGCTCTCAGATAAAATTGAGTACTGAAGATTAGGTTTTTAAATACACAAAATTGACAACAAGTACCAAAATGCAAAAATTAAATATCTGGAGTAGAGTTTGGATTTTCAAAAGTATAATATTAAAGAAAAGAAGAAGAAGGAGAAAAAAAAAAAAACGCCAAAAAAAGCCACAAGAATTATTAAAAGAAACAGCAACATCAACCACAGAAAGACTATATACAGCATTAGCTTTTAAAATAGGGTGTGTTTTTTTTTTTGAAAAGTAATAATAGGTTATAAAAATAATAATTAGAGAAATAGAGGACTTAAAATTTTAAGAAACTTAAAAAAAGAAGAAGAAAAAGAAAAGAAGAAAAAATAAAATTAAAAAAGGAAGAAAAAACAATCACACAACCAAAAAAACTTAAAAAAAAAGATCATAAAAGTATTAATGGTAGTTCTGGCCCTTTCTCTGGCATTGTGGGCTGTGTGTGATCACTACCAAGGCAGTTCCCTCTGTTTAGCTTCCTCTGTTTGCTGGTCTCTTCAGTGCCTGATTTCCCTTTTGACACAGGTAGGGTGGTGGTGGACTCCAGGCTGGGCTTGCCTCTGCTCATAGTGCCCACCACTCAGGTTCTATGTTGCTCCACGGGGGAACCGTCTGAGACTGGCGCTAGATTTCATGCACTTCCCCAGTCTAAGCCACTCAGGCTCGGCGCTCAGGAAGCCCTCAGAGGCGCAGATTTGGTTGGGCCTGCGTTTTGTGACCTTCCCAGATCCGAGTAGCTCAGGAGTTTGGCGAGCGCAATCGCTGTGACTTAGGGCCTTCCTGTGCTGCTCAGTTCTCTGGGTGTAGCGCTGGCGTTCCTTTTCAGGCAGATGATGACTGTCCAGAACCCCCACAAGTTTTAGTTAGCAAAGAAATGGCTTGCAATTTGGTAGGTAATGTTTCTCTTATGTTGCGATTGCCCCCTTCCAGCCCTTAAGGCTCTGGCTGCCTGTCACTGGAGGGGGTTGATCTGCAGCCGGCTATTTCTAGTCTGTCCTTTGTTCTGTGCACGGTCCTGGCAGTGTCTTATGTTCGAGCGTTTCATGTGGTAGCTATCCCACAGTCTGGTTTGCTAGCCAGTTAGTATGCTCTGGCCATGTGCGGGGCATTCTGGCCCGATTCTCCAAAAAGCACTGCAGCCCATGCCTCCTGAGGCCTGATTCTTGGAAAGCACTGCCGCTTGCACCTCCTGCTCCTCCCTGCCCTACCCCACTTGCTAGTCGTGGATGCAGGCATCCTTGCTGTTTCCCGCTGCAGGATTTACTGTTGGGCTCATAATCTGTTGGTTTTAATTATTTATTCTTCCTTCCTGTTATGTTGCCCTCTGTGCTTCCAAGGCTCACCACAGACTCAGCTGGCAGAATGTCTCCTGGTGTTTGAAAAACTCTCTTTTTAAGAGTCTCCTCCCAGGAGGTATTTCCCTTCCCTTCCCCGGATGGAGCTCCCTCCCTACCTCCTTTGATTCTTTTTTTGTTTTTTATATTTTTTCCTACCTGTTTTTGAAGGCAATGATCTGCTTTGCTGATTGCCTGATGACCTCTGCCAGCATTCAGAAGTTGTTTTGTGGAATTTGCTCAGCGTTGAATTGTTCTTTTGATGAACTCATGGCAGAGAAAGTGGTCTCCCCGTCCTATTCCACCGCCATCTTAGAACCGCCCCTCCGGGCTACTTCTTGAGTCATTGAAAGGGTGTGAAGGAACCATTGAAAGTTCAAGAGGAAAGGTGTGACTTCCCCCAAGACACTGCAGCTGACAAGGGACTCATCTTGCCTGGAGGGGAGAACCCCCTGTTTTTTCTCAAATTGTGGCAGGTTCCTCTAGAGTTACAATGGGGACCTCATGGACCCGCCCCTGTGACCTCAGGAAAAGTCATTCAACATGCGAGTTGCAAGGGGCCTCTCCGTATTTCTGCACAGTCAATGTCAGCTCCTAAGACCTCCTCTCAAGCTGAGGCTGGAAACTGGTTTCCTCTCTAGTGCTGACATGGATAGTGGGGTTCCACTGGAGGCTACACAGAGGAGTCAGGCCTCATATTGAGTGGAGACATGCACGTCTGCTTTCCTCTCGAGTTGTAGTAGCAGGGTCAGCCTCCCCGACGTGTTGACACAGGGATTTGTGGATTGCCCTCGAGGCTTTCCCTCAGGGCTGAAACAAGTTCCACCATGGTGTGAGTACATACTCGGAGTGACAGTAAAGGAGTGCGGGGAAAACAGGTTCCTCTTTAGTGGACTGAGACATTTGGAGGTCTTTTGGAATGGTGGCACGCCCCCTGGAGTTCTTCTCGACTTTCCTGTTGAGACCGCCTCCTCTTGAGATGCGACGGGAAGGCCGGGAATCCTTCCCTGACAAAGCAGGGAAAGTTACCCTCATCTTGAGCAGAGGAGGGGGAAATGGGGCTCATCTTGAGTTGTGGTGGGAACCTTGGAGTTCCTCTCAAGTGGAGAAGGGTATGCTGGGATACTTCTTGCCTCGCTGCCAGGGTGTGAAGGACCCCTTCGAGGTTCAAGAGATAAGGGGTGACTTCCCCGGAGAAGCTGCAGCGGACACGGGCCTCATCTCGCCTAGAGGGGAGAACCTCATGGTTTTTCTCAAGTTGCAGCAAGTTCCTCTCCAGTTATGATGGGGAAGTCAGGGACCCGCCCCTGTGGCCTCAGGAAAGGCCAGTCTCCACGCGAGTTTCAAGGAGTCACTCGGGATTCCTATGCAGTTGGGACTGGCTCCTAAGTACTTATCTGGATCCTGAGGTTTCCTCTCCATTGATGACATGCATCTTGGAGTTCCTCTGGAGGCTCCACAGGGGAGTCAGGCCTCATTTCGAGTGGAGACATGCACATCAGCTTTCCCATGCTTTAGCAGCAGGGTCAGGCTTCCCGTCAAGTTGACACAGGGTCTGTGGCTTTTCCTCGAGGCTTTCCCAGAGGGCTGAAACCCATGCCACCATGGTGTGAGCTGATACTTGGGGTTACAGTTGAGGCGGTACATGGCAACCAGGTACATCTGGAGTGGATTGAGACATCTGGGGTCTTTTGCAACGGTGGCACAACACCTGGAGTTCCTCTTAACACTGCTGTGAAGAGCACCTCCTCGTGAGATGTGTCAGGAATGCTGGGAATCCTTCCCCGACGAAGCAGGGAAAGGAACCCTCATCGCGAGTGGAGGAGGGGGAAATGGGGCTTTTCTTGAGTTGTGGCAGGACCATCAGTGTTCCTCTCGAGTGGAGAATGGTGTGCTGGGGTACTTCTTTAGTCACTGCAAGGGTGTGAAGGACCCTTTCGAGGTTCAAGGGGGAAACGGTGACTTTCTCAGAGACACCGCAGCAGACAAGGAACTCTTCTCACCTGGAGGGGGAATCTCCTGGTTTTACTCGAGTTGAGGCAGGTTCCTCTCACGTTACACCGGGGACTTCAGGAACCCGACTCTGTGGCCTCTGAAAAGGCCAATCCCCACGCATTTGTGAGGGGCCTCTCAGAATTTCTGTGCAGTCGGGGCTGGCTCCTAAATCCTACTCTGGACCTTAAGGTTTCCTCTCCAGTGCTGACATGGATCGTGGGGTTCCTCGGGAGGCTCCACAAGGGAGTCAGGCCTCATCTCGAGTGGAGACGTGCACGTCTGCTTTCCTCCTGAGCTGTAACAGCAGGGTCAGGCTTCCAGTCGAGTTGACAAAGGGGTCTGTGTCTTTTCTTCGAGGCTTTCCCACGGGCCTAAAACAAATGCCACCGCTGTGTGAGTCCATATTCGGGGTGACAGTTGACGTGATGCAGGGAAATCAGATTCCACAGGAGTGGACTGAGATATTTGGAAGTCTTTCGAAATGGTGGCATCACCCCTGCAGTTCCTCTCGAATTTCATCGGGACAGCTCCTCCTCTTGAGATGCGACAAGAACGTCGGGAATCCTTCCCCAATGAAACAGGGAAAGGAATCCTCATCTTGAGCAGAAAAGGGGGAAGTGTGTCTCCTTTTGAGTTGTGGTGGGGCCCTCGGTGTTCCCCTCGAGTGGGAAAGGGTGTGTCGGGGTACTTCTTGAATCCCAGCAAAGGTATGAATGACCCCTTTGAGGTTCAACAGGGAAGAGGTGACTTCCCCTGAGACGTTGCAGCAGAAAAGGGCCTCATCTCGCCTGGAGGGGAGAACCTCCTGGTTTTTCTCGAGTTGAAGCAGGTTCCTCGAGAGATACCACAGGTTCCTCAGGGGCCCACCCTTGTGGACTGAGGAAAGGCCAGTCTCCACGCAAGTTGCTAGGGGCTTCTCGGGATTCCTGAGCAGTGGGGACCGGATTCTAAGTCTTGGTCTGGAGCCGGAGGTTTCTTGTCCAGTGGTGAGATACATCAAGGGGTTCCTCTGGAGGCTCCACGGGGGAGTCAGGCCTCATATCTAGTGATGAACTGCTCATCCGCTTTCCTCCTGAGCTGTAGCAGAAGGGTCAGGCTTCCCGTCGAATTGACACAAAGGTCTGTGGCTTTCCCTCAAAGTTTTCCCACAGGTCTGTCACACGTGCCACCATACTGTGAGCCAATATTCACGGTGACAGTCGATGCGGTGCTGGGCAACCACGTTCATCTGGAGTGGACTGAGACATCTGCGGGTCTTTTGAAATGGTTGCATGAACCCTGGAGTTCCTCTCGACTCACCTGTGGAGAGTGCCTCTTCTTGAGATGCGACGGGAAAGCCAGGAATCCTTCCCTGACGAAGCAGGGAAAGGAACCCTCATCTCGAGCGGGGGAGGGGGAAGTGGGGTTTCTCTTGAGCTGTGGTGGGATCCTCGGTTTTCCTCTTGAGTGGAGAAGGGCATGTCAGGGTACTTTTTGAGCGTCCCTGCAAGGGTTTGAATGACCCCTTCGAGGTTCAATAGGGAAGGGGTGACTTCCCCTGAGATGCCACAGCGGACAAGGGCCTCATCTCGCCTGGAGTGAAGAACCTCCTGGTTTTTCTCGAGTTGTGACAGAGTCCTCTGGAGTTATGACGGTGACCTCAGGGACACCCGTCTGTGGTCTCAGGAAAGGTATTTCTCCACGAGAGTTGACAGGGGCCTCTGGGGATAACTGTGGAGTCGGGGACCGCCTAAGTCCTCCTCTGAAGCCTGAGGTTTCCTCTCCAGTGCTGACATGGATCTTGGTGTTCCTCTGGAGGCTCCACAGGGAAGTCAGGCCTCGTGTCAAGTAAAGACCTGCACATCAACTTTTCTCCCGATCTGTAGCAGCAGGGTCAGGCTTCCCATCTAGTTGACACAGTGGGTCTGTGGCTTTCCCTCAAGGCTTTCCCACAGTGTTTCACACGTGCCACCGTGGTGGGACCCGATCCTCTAGGTGACAGTCGAGGCTGCAGGAGGCCACCCGGTTCATCTGGAGTGGACGGAGATATCTAGGGGACTTTCGGAATGGTGGCACGACCCCTGGAGTTGTTCTTGATTCTCCTGTGGAGAGCGCCTCCTCTTGAAATGTGACAGGAACGCCGAGAATCCTTTCCCGATGAAGCAGGGAAAGGAACCCTCATCTCGAGCAGAGGAAGGAGAAACAGGGCTCTGCTTGAGTTGTGGCGGAACCCTCGGTGTTCCTCACGTGTCGTGAAGGGCATGTCGGGGTACTTCTTGAGTGTCTCTGCAAAGATGTAAAGGATCCTTCGAGGTTCAAGAGGAAAGGGGTGAATTCCCACATGAAGCTGCAGTGGACAAGGGCCTCATATCGCCTGGAGGGGAGAACCTACTGGTTTCTTTCGAGTTGTGACAGATTCCTCTCGAGTTACAATGGGGACCTCAGGGACCCGCCCCTGTGGCCTAAGGAAATCCCAGTTTACAGGAGAGTTGCGAGGGGCCCTTGGGGTTTCCTGCATAGTTGGGGCCAGTTCCTATGTCCTCATCTGGAGCCTGAAGTTTCCTCTCCAGTGTTGACGTGGATCTTGCTGTTCCTCTGGAGGCTCCACAAAGGATTCAGGCCTCGTCTTGAGTGGAGACGTGCAAGTCCGCTTTCCTCCCGAGCTGTAGCAGCAGGGTCAGGCTTGCCGTCGTGTAGACACAAGGGGTCTGTGGATTTCCTTCGAGGCTTTCCCACAGGCCTGTCACATTGCCACCATGGTGTGAGCCGATCCTCGGGGTGACAGTCAAGGCGGTGCAAGGCCACTAGGTTCCTCTGGAGTGGATGGAGACATCTGGGGTCTTTCAGTATGGTGGTACGATCCGTGGAGTTCCTCTTAACTCTCCTATGGAGAGCGCCTCCTCTTGAGATGCGATGAGAACTCCAGGAATCTTTCCCCGAGGAAGCAGGGAAAGGAACCCTCATCTGGAGTGGAGGAGGAGGATACGGGGCTCGCTTGAGTTGTGGCGGGACTCTAGGTGTTCCTCTCGAGTGAAGAAAGTCATGTCGGGGTACTTCTTTAGCGTTGCTGCAAGGGTGAGAATGATCCCTTCCAGGTTCAAGAGGGAAGGGGTGACTTTCCCCGAGACACCACAGTGGACACGGGCCTCATCTCACCTGGAGGGGAGAACCTCGTGGTTTTTCTCGAGTTGTATCAGGTTCCTCTCAAGTTACCACAGGGACCTCAGGGAACCGTCCCTTTGGCCTCAGGAAAGGCCAGTCTCCCCGTGAGATTCGAGGGAACTCTCTGGATTTCTGCGCATTGGGGCCGGCTCCTAAGTCCTCGTCAGAAGCCTCAAGTTTCCTCTCCAGTGCTGACGTGGATCGTGGGGTTCCTCTGGAGGCTCCACAGGGGAGACAGGCCTCGTCTTGATTGGAGATGTGCACGTCTGCTTGCCTCCCGAGCTGTAGCAGCGTGGTCAGGCTTCCCCTCGAGTTGACACATGGGGTCTGTGGCTTTCCCTAGAGACTTTCCCACAGGGCTGTCCCACGTGCCACCGTGTTGTGAGCTGATCTTTGTGGTGACAGTCGTGGAGGTCCAGGGCCACCTGGTTCCTCTGGATTGGATGGAAACATCTGGGGGTCTTTCAGAACGGTGGCTTGATGGCTTGAGGTCCTCTCTACTCTCCTGTAGAGAACGTCTTCCGTTGAGATGCGATGGAAATGTGGGGAATCCTTTCCCAACGAAGCAGGGAAAGGAACCCTCATCTCGAGCAGAGAAGAGGGAAACGGGGCTCCACTTGAGTTGTGGTGGGACCCTCGGTGTTCCTCTCGAGTGGAGAAGGGCATGTCATGGTAATTTTTGAGATTTGCTGCAAGGGTGTGAAGGACCCCTTTGAGGTTCAAGAGGGAAGGGGTGACTTCCCCCTAGATGCTGCAGTGGACAAGGTCCTCATCTCGCCTGGACGGAAGAACCTCCTGGTTTTTCTCGAGTTGCCGCAGGTTCCTCTAGAGGTATGACAGAGACCTCTGGGAAACGCCCCTGTGTCCTCAGGAAAGGCCTGTCTCCACGCAAGTTGTGAGGTGCCTCTGGGGATTCCTGCAGATTCAGGCCCAGCTCCTAAGTCCTCCTCTGGAGCCTGAGGTTTCGTCTCCTGTGCTGACGTGGATCGTGATGTTCCTCTGGGGGCTCCACCCAGATGTCAGGCCTCGTCTCGAGTGGAGACATGCAGGACCAATTTCCTCCCAAGTTTTAGCAGCACGGTCAGGCTTTCTGCCTATTTGACACAGGGGCTCTCTGGCTTTCAATTGAGCCTTTCCCATAGGGCTGTCACCTTGCTGTGTTTTGAGTCAATCATCGGGGTGACAGTCGAGGCAGTACAAGGCCACCAAGTCCCACTGGAGTGGACGGAGACAACTGGGGGTCTTTTGGAATGGTGGCACGACCCATGGGGTCTCAGGAATGGCCAATCTCCACTCAAGTTGCGAGGGGCCTCTCCGGATTCCTGCACAGTCATGGCTGGCTCCTAAGTCCTCGTCTAGAGCCTGAGGTTTCTCCTCCAGTGCTGCCATGGATCGTGGGGTTCCTCTGGAGGCTCCACAGGGTAATCAGGCCTCGTTTTGTGTGGAGACATGCACGTCTGCTTTCCTCCCAAGATGTAGCAGTAGGGTGAGGATTCCCGTCGAGTTGACACTGGGGTCTGTGGCTTTCCCAGGAGGCTTTCCGGCAGGGTTGAAACACTTCCACTGTTGTATGTGTCTATACTCAGGGTGACATTCGGAGCAGTGGAGGAAAATGAGGTTCCTATGGAATGGACTGAGACATTTCTGGGACTTTCGGAATGGTGGCACGACCACTGGAGTTCCTCTAGACTTTCCTGTGGAGAACGACTTCTCTTGAGATGTGATGGGAATGCTGGGAATCCTTCCCTGACGAAGAAGGGAAATTAACCCTCATCTCTAGCGGAGCATTGGGAAATGGTGCTTCTCGTGAGTTGTGGCGGGACCCTTGGTATTGATCTCGAATGGAGAAGGGTATATCGGGGTAAATCTTGAGTTGCTGCAAGGGTGTGAAGGACCCCTTCGAGGTTCAAGACAGAGGGGTGATTTCCCCTGAGATGCCGCAGTGGACAAAGTTGGCCTGGAGGAGAGAACCTCCTCGTTCTTCTCGAGTTGCAGCAGGTTCCTCTCGAGTTATGATGGGGACCTCAGGGACTCGCCTCTGTGGCCTCAGGAAAGGCCAGTCTCCAAGCGAGTTTCCAGGGGCCTCTAGGGATTCCTGCACAGTTGGGGCCGGCTCCTAAGTCCTCGTCTGAAGCCTGAGGTTTTCTCTCCAGTACTGACGTGGATCGAGGGGTTCCTCTGGAGGCTCCACAGGGGAGTCAGGCCTCGTCTTGACTGGAGACATGCACATCCTCTTTCCTCCAGTAGACGTAGGGTCAGGTTTCCCGTCGAGTTGACACATCGGGTCTGTGGCTTTCACTCGAGGCTTTCCCACATGGCTGTCACACGTGCAACTATGTTTTGAGCCGATCCTCGGGGTGACAGTTTAGGTGGTGCAGGGCCTCCAGGTTCCTCTGGAGTGGACGGATACATCTGTGGGTCTTTTGGGATGGTGTCACGAACCTTGGAGTTCCTCTTGACTCTCCTGTGGAGACCACCTCCTCTTGAGATGCGATGGGAACGCCGGGAATCCTTCCCCGACAAAGAAGGGAAAGGAACCCTCATCTCTAGCGGAGAATTGGGAAACGGTGCTCCTCATAGGTTTTGGCGGGACCCTCGGTGTTGCTCTCGCGTGGAGAAGGTTATGTTGGGGTACATATTTTGTCGCTGCAAGGGTATGAAGGACCCCTTCGAGATTCAAGAGGGACGAGGTGACTTCCCCTGAGATGCTGCAGTGGACAAGGTGCTCATCTCGCCTGGAAGGGAGAACCTCTTGGTTTTTCTCCAGTTGTGGCTGGTTCTTCGCGAAATATGATGGGTACCTCTGGGACCCCCCCTGTGGCCTCAGGAAATGCCTGTCTCTACGCGAGTTGCGATGGGCCTCTCGGGATTCCTGCCCAGTCGGGGCCGGCTCGTAAGTCCTCATCTGGAGCCAAGGTCGGAACCTGAGGTTTCCTCTCCAGTCCTGATATGGATCTTATAGTTACTCTGGAGGCTCCACAGGGGTGTCAGGCCTCATCTAGTGTCGAGCTGTGCATGTTCACTTTCTTCCCGAGCTGTAGCAGCAAGGTCAGGATTCCCGTCTAGTTGACACAGGGGTCTGTGGCTTTCCCACAAGGCTGAAACACGTGCTACCAAGGTGTGTGTCCATACTTGTGGTGATAGTCAAGGAACTGCAGGGAAATCAGGTTCCTCTGAGGTGGACTGAGATGTTTCAGCATCTTTTGGAATGGTGGCATGATCCCTGGCGATCCTCTAAACTTTCCTGTGGAGAGTGCCTTCTCCTGAGATGCAACAGAAACTCTGGGTATCCTTCCCCAAAGAAGCAGGGACATAAACCCTTATCTCCAGGGAAGGTCGGGAAACGGGGCTCCTCTTGAGCTGTGGCGGGACCCTCGGTTTTCCTCTCTCGTGGAGAAGGGTATTTTGTGGTACTTCTTGAGTCACTGCAAGGTAGTGAAGGACACCTTCCAGGTTCAAGAGGGAAGTGGTGACTTCCTTCGAAACACCACAGTGGACAAGGGCCTCATCTTGCCTGGAAGGGAGAACCTCTTTTTTTTCTCGAGTTGCGGCAGGTTCCTATCAAGCTACGATGGGGACCTCAGGGGCCCACCCCTGTGGCCTCAGGAAAGGCCAGTCTCCATGTGAGTCGTGAGGGGCCTCTGGTGATTACTGCACAGTAGGGGCTGGCTCCTAAGTCCTCATCTGGAGCCAGGGCTGGAACCTCAGTTTTCATCTCCAGTGCTTACATGGATCATGGGGTTCCTCTGGAGGCTCCACAGGGGAGCCAGGCCTCGTCTGGAGTGGAGATGTGCACATCCATTTTCTTCTAGAGCTGTAGCATCAGGGTCAGGCTTCCTGTTTAGTTGAAAAAGTGGTTTGTGGCTTTCCCTTGAGGCTTTCCCACAGGGCTGAAATACGTGCCACCGTGGTGTGAATCCACACTCGGGTAGACATTTGACACAGTGCAGGGAAGTCAGTTTTCTCTGGAGTGTACTGAAACATTTGATTGTCTTTTGGAATGGTGGCACGATCCCTGTAGTTCCTCTTGACATTCCTGTTGACTGCGGTTTTTCTTGAGATGTGACGGAAATGCCGGGAATCCTTCCCAGATGAAGCATGGAAAGGAACCATCTGGAGCGGAGGAGGCTGAAACTGGGTTCCTCTTGAGTTGTGGCAGGACCCTCGGTGTTCCTCTCGAGTGGAGAAGGTTATATTGGGGTACTTCTTGAGTGGCTGCAAGGGTGTGAAGGGCCTCTTAGATGTTCAAGAGGGAAGGGGTGACTTTCTCCAAGACCCCGAAGCAGACAAGGGCCTCATCTCGCCTGGAGGTGAGAACCTCCTGGTTCTTCTCGAGTTGCAGCAGGTTCCTCTTGAGTTATGATGGGGACCTCAGGGACTCGCCCCTGTGGCCTCAGGACAGGCCAGGCTCCACTCAAGTTGCGAGGTGCCTCTCAGGATTCCTGGTCAGTCATGGCTGGCTCCTAAGTCCTCGTCTGGAGCCTGAGGTTTCCTCTCCAGTACTGACGTGGATCGACGGGTTCCTCCAGAGGCTCCACAGGGGAGTCAGGCCTCATCTCGAGTGGAGACATGCACGTCCGCTTTCCTCCCGAACTTTGCAGTAGGGTCAGGCTTCCTGTCGAGTTGACACAGCGGGTCTGTGGCTTTCACTCAAGGCTTTCCCACATGGCTATCACATGTGCCACCATGTTTTGAGCCACTGCTCGGGATGACAGTTGAGGCAGAGCAGGGCCTCTAGGTTCCTTTGGAATGGACAGAGACATTTGGGAGTCTTTCAGAATGGTGGCACGACCCCTGGGGTTCCTCTCGACTATCCTGTGAAGAGCGCCTCCTCTTGAGATGCGACGAGAACACAGGGAATCCTTCCCTGACGAAGCAAGAAAAGGAAACATCATCCCGAGCGGAGGATGGGGAAACGGGGCTCCACTTGAGTTTTGGTGGGACCCTCAGTTTCCTTCTCGAGTGGAGAAGGGTGTGTTGTGGTACTTCTTGAGCATCGCTGCAAAGTTGTGAAGGACTGCTTTGAGGATCACGCCTCATTTCGTGTGGAGACATGCACGTCTGCTTTCCACCCAAGATGTAGCAGCAGGGCGAGTATTCCCTTCGAGTTGACACAGGGGACTGTGACTTTCCCTCGAGGCTTTCCGACAGGGTTGAAACACTTGCCACCGTGGTGTTAGTCAATACTCAGGGTGACATTCGGGGCAGTGCAGGGAAATGAGGTTCCTCTGGAATGGACGCAGACATCTGGGGGTCTTTTGGAATGATGACACGATCCTTGGATTTCCTCAAGGCTTTTCTGTGGAGAGTGCCTCCTTTTGACATGAGACGGGAATGCTGGGAATCCTTCCCCGAAGAAGGAGGGAAAGGAACCCTCATCTTCAGTGGAGGAGGGGGAAAAGGAGCTCGCCTTGAGTTGAGGAGGGACCCTTGGTCTGCCTTCGAATGGAAAATGGTATGTCCGGGTACTTCTTTAGTCACTGCAATGGTGTACAGGACCCCTTCTAGGTTCAAGAGGGAAGGGGTGACTTCCCACGAGATGCTGCAGTAGACAAGAACTCATCTAGCCTGGAGGGGAGCACTTCCTGGTTTTTCTCGAGTTTAGCCAGGTTCCTCTCGAGTTAGGTCAGAGTCCTCAGGGACCCTCACCTGTGGCCTCATGAAAGGCCCTCTCCACGCGAGTTGCAAGGTGCCTCTTGGGATTCCTGAACAGTCGCTGCAGCTCCTAAGTCCTCTTCTTGAGCCTAGACCGGAACCTGAGGTTTCCTCTGCAATGATGACATGAATCGTGGGGTTCCTCTTCAGGCTCCACAGGGGAGTCACGCCTCGACTCGAGTGGAGATGTGCACATCTGCTTTCCTCCCGAGCTGTAGCAGCAGGGTCAGGATTCTCGTCAAGTTGACAGAGGGGTCTGTGGCTTTCCCTCAAGGCTTTCCCACAGGGCTGTCAGACGTGCCACTGTGGTTTGAGCCATGACTCGCTGTGACTGTTGAGGCAGTGCAGGGCAACCAGGTTAATCTGGAGTGGACTGAGATATCTGAAGGTTTTTTTGGAACGGTGGCACAACCCCTGGAATTCCTCTCGACTTTTTTGTGGAGAGCACCTCCTCTTGAGATGCGATGGAATGCAGGGAATCCTTCCATGATGAATAAGGGAAAGGAACCCTGATCTCTATCTGAGAAGTGGGAAACGAGGCTCCTCTTGAGTTGTGACAGGACCCTCGGTGTTCCTCTTGAGTGGAGAAGTGTATGTCAGGGTGCTTCTTGAGTCACTCAATGGTGAAAAGGATCCCTTCGAGGTTCAGGATGGAAGGGATGACTTTCCCTGAGACACCAAAGTGGACAAGGGCCTCATTTCGCCTAGAGTGGAGAACCTCCTGTTTTTTCTCGAGTTGCGGCAGGTTCCTCTTGAGTTATGACTGGGACGTCAGGGACCCGCCCCTGTGGCCTCAGGAAAGGCCAGTCTCCACGTGAGCTGCCAGGGAACTCTGGGAATTCCTGCGCAGTCAGGGCCGGCTCCTAAGTACTCATTTGGAGCCTGAGGTTTTCTCTCCAGTACTGAGGTGGATCGTGGATATCCTCTTAGACTCCACAGGGGAGTCAGGCCTCGCCTCGAGTGGAGACGTGCACGTCTGCTTTCCTCCTGAGCTGTAGAAGCAGGGTCAGGCTTCCCGTCGAGTTGACACAGGTTGTCTGTGGCTTTCCCTCAAGAGTTTCTCACAGGGCTGTCACCCGTGCCACCGTGGTGGGACCCAATCCTCGGGGTGAGAGTCCAGGCGGCTCACGGCTACCAGGAACCTCTGAAGTGGATGGAGATATCTGGGGTTTTTTCAGAATGATGACCCGAACCATGGAGTTCCTCTCGACTCTCCTGTGGAGAGCACCTCCTCTTGAGATGCGACGGGAATGCCAGGAATCGTTCCCCGAGGAAGCAGGGAAAGGAACCCTCATCTCAAGTGGAGGTGGGGGAAACTGGGCTCCTCTTGAGTTGTGACAGGACCCTCAGGGTTCCTCTCCAGTGGAGAAGGGCATGTCGGGGTACTCCTTGAGTCTCTCTGCAAGGATGTGAAGGAACCCTTTGAGGATCAAGAGGGAAGTGGTGACTTCACCCGAGATGCCACAGTGGACAAGGGCCTCATCTCCCATGGAGGGGAGATCCTCCTGGTGTTTCTTGACTTGCAGCAGGTTCCTCTCGAGTATCGAAGGGGACCTCATGGACCCGACCCTATGGCCTTAGGAAAGGCCAGTCTCCATGCGTGTTGTGAAGTGTCTCTGAGGATTCCTCGCAGTTGGGGCCTGATCCTAAGTCCTCATCTGGAGCCTGAGGTTTCCTCTCCAGTCATGAAGTGGATCGTGGGGTTCCTCTTGAGGCTCCACAGTGTAGTCAGGTCTCATCTTGAGTGGAGACGTGCACGTCCGCTTTCCTCCTGAGCTGTAGCAGCAGGGTCAGGCTTCCCGTCGAGTTGACACAGGGGTCTTTGGCTTTCCTTGAGGGTTTCCTACAGGACTGTCATGGTGTCCCACGTGCTGCCATGGTGTGAGTCCATACTCAAGGTGAGAGTCGAGGCTGTGCAGGTAAATCAGATTCCTCTGGACTGGACTGAGACATTTAGGCATCTTTTGGAATGATGGTACTACCACTGGAGTTCCTCTCGACTTTCCTGTTGACAGCGCCTCCTCTCGAGATGCGAAGCGAACACCAAGAGTCATTTACCGACGAAGCAGGGAAAGGAACCCTTATGTCGAGCAGAGGAGGGGGAAACGGGGCTCCTCTTGAGCTGTGGCTGGTCTCTCGGTGTTGCTCTTGAGTTGTTAAGTGTATGTCGGGGTACTTCTTGATTCGCTGCAAGGGTGTGAAGGACTCCTTCGAGATTCAAGAGGGAATGGGTGGTTTCCCCCGAAACACCGCAGTGGACAATGGCCTCATCTCGCCTCGAGGGGAGAACCTCCTGGTTTTTCTCGAGTTGCCGCAGGTTCCTCTCGAGTTATGATGGGGAACTCAGGGACCCGCCCCTGTGGCCTCAGAAAAGGCCAGTCTCCACGCGAGTTGCCAGTGGATTCTGGGGATTCCTGCGCAGTCAGGGCTGGCTACTAAGTACTCGTCTGGAGCCTAAGGTTTCCTCTCCAGTACTGACCTGGATCATGGATAACTTCTGGAGGCTCCACAGGGGAGTCAGGCCACTTCTCGAGTGGAAACATGCACGTGTTCTTTCCTCTCGAACTGTAGCAGCAGGGTCAGGCTTCCCATCGAGTTGACAGGTGGTCTGTTTCTGTGCCTCAAGGGTTTCTCACAGGGCTGTCACACGTGCCACCATGGTGTGACCTGATACTCGGGGTGATAGTCGAGGTGGCGCATGGCTACCGGGAACCTCTGAAGTGAACGGAGACATCTGGGGGTCTTTTGGAATGTTGGCCAGAACCCTGGAGTTCCTCTCGACTCTCCTGTGGAGAGCGCCTCCTCTTGAGATGCATTGGGAATGCCGGGAATCCTTCCACAACGAAGCAGGGAAAGGAAGCTTCATCTCAAGCGGAGGTGGGTGAACGGGACTCCGCTTGAATTGTGGTGGGATCCTCGGTGTTTCTCTTGAGTGGAGAAGGGCATGTCGGGTAGTCCTTGAGCATCTCTGCAAGGATGTGAAGGACCCCTTCGAGGTTCAAGAGGGAAGGGGTGACTTCCCCCGAGATGCCATAGCAGACAAGGGCCTCATCTCGCCTGGAGGGGAGAACCTCCTGGTTTTTCTTGACTTGCTGCTGGTTCCTGTCAAGTATTGATGGGGACCTCAGAGACCCGCCCCTGTGGCCTCAAGAAAGACCAGTCTCCAAGCTAGGTGCGAGGCATCTCTGGGGATTCCTCACAGTCGGGCCCTGCTCCTAAGTCCTCATCTGGAACCTGTGATTTCCTTTCCAGTGCTGAAGTGGATGGTGGGGTTCCTCTGAAGGCTCCAAGCGGAGTCAGGCCTCGTCTCAAGTGGAGACGTGCACGTCTGCTTTCCTGCCGAGCTGTAGCAACAGGGTCAGGCTTCCCGTTGAGTTGACACAGGGGTCTTTGGCTTCCCTCGAGGGTTTCCCACAGGGCTGTCACACGTGCCGCCGTACTGTGAGTCCATACTCGGGGTGAGAGTCGAGGCTGTGCAGGTAAATCAGATTCCTCTGGACTGGACTGAGACATTTGAGCATCTTTTGGAATGGTGGTACTACCCCTGGAGTTCCTCTCGACTTTCCTGTTGAGAGCGCGTCCTCTTGAGATGTGATGCAAACGCCGGGAAACATTTACCGATGAAGCAGGGAATGGAACCCTCATCTCGAGCAGAGGAGGGGAAACAGGGCTCCTCCTGAGCTGTGGCAGGTATCTCGCTGTTGGTCTCGAGTGGAGAAGGGTATGTCGGGGTACCTCTTGAGTCACTGCAAGGATGTTAAGGACCCCTTCAAGGTTCAATATGGAAGGGATGATTTCCCCTGAGACACCACAGTGGACAAGGACCTCATGTTGCCTGGAGGGGAGAATCTCCTGGTATTTCTCGAATTGCAGCAGGTTCCTCCCGAGTCAGGCCGGGGACCTCAGGGACCCGACCCATTGGACTCAGGAAAGGCCAGTCTCCACGCAAGTTGAAAGGGGCTTCTCGGGATTCCTGCCCAGTCAGTGCCAGGTCCTAAATCCTCATCTGGAGCCAAGTCTGTAACCTGAGGTTTACTCTCCATTGCTGACATGGATGGTTGGGTTCCTCTAGAGGCTCCACAGGGGAGTCAGGCCTCATTTCGAGTGGAGACTTCCACTTCTGATTTCCTCCTGAAATGTATCAGCAGGATCAGTCTTCCCGTCGAGTTGACACAGGGGTCTGTGGCTTTCCCTCGAGGCTTTCCCACAGACCTGAAACACGTGCCACTGTGGTGTGAGTCCATACTCGGGGTGACAGTCGAGGCAGTGCAGGGAAATCAGGTTTCTCTGGACTGGACTGAGACATCTGGAAGTCTTTTGGAATGATGTCACGACCCCTGGAGTTCCTCTTGTCTTTCCTGTTGAGAGAGCCTCTTCTAGAGATGCAAAGGGAACCCCGGGAATTCTTTCCCAATGAAGCAGGGAATGGAACCCTCATCTCGAGTGGAAGAGGGGGAAACTGACTCCTCTAGAGTTATGGTGCCACCCTCGTTGTTCCTCTCGGGTGGAGAAGGGTGTGTCAGGATACTTCTTGAGCTACTGCAAGGGTGTGAAGGACCCCTTCGAAGTTCAAGAGGGAAGGGGTGGTTTCCACCGAGACGCCGTAGCGGACAAGGGCCTCATCTCTCCTGGAGGGGAGAACCTCCTGGTTTTTCTCGAGTTGCCGCAAGTTCCTCTCGAGTTACGATGGGGTTCTCAGGGACCCGCCCCTTTGGCCACATGAAAGGCTAGTCTACATGTGAGTTGCACGGGGCTCTCAGGATTCCTGTGCATTTGGGGCCGGCTCCTATGTTTTTGTCTGGAGCCGAGGCCAGAACCTGAGGTTTCCTCTCCAGTTTTGACACGGATAGTGGAGGCTCCTCAGGAGAGTCAGGTCTCGTCTCGAGTGGAGATATGCACGTCTGCTATCCTCCCGAGCTGTAGCAGCAGGGTCATGCTTCCCCACGAGTGGACACAGAGGTCTGTGGCTTTCCTTTGAGGCTTTCCCACAGGGCTGAAACACATGCCACCGTGGTGTGAGTCCATACTCGGGGTGAAATTCGAGGCAGTGCAGGGAAATCAGGTTCCTCTGGAGTGGACTGAAATATTTGGGGGCCTTTGTGAATGGTGGCATGACCCCGGGAGTTCCTCTCGACTGTCCTGTTGAGAGCACCTCTTTTTGAGTTGTGACCTGAACCTCAAGAATCCTTTCCCAACGAAGCAGGAAAAGGAACCCTCATCTCCAGTGGAAGAGGGCGAAACGGAACTCATCTTTTGTTCTGACAGGACCCTCGGTGTTCCTCTCGAGTGGAGAAGGGTATGTCGGGTTACTTCTTGAAGCGTTGCAAGGGTGTGAACGACCCCTTCTAGGTTCAAGAGGGAAGGGGTGACTTCGCCCGAGACTCCACAGCAGACAAGGGCCTCATCTCGCTTGGACGGGAGAACCTCTTGGTTTTTCTCGAGTTGTGGAAGATTTCTCTCGAGGTACGATGGGGAACTCAGGGACCTGCCTCTGTGGCCTCAGGAAAGCTCAGTCTCTACACGAGTTGCAAGGGGCCTCTGGGGATTCCTGCGCAGTTGGGGCCGGCTCAGAAGTCCTCATCTGGAGCCTGAGGTTTTCTCTCCAGTGCTGACGTGGATTGTGGTGTTCCTTTGGATGCTCCAAATACCGTCAGGCCTTGTCTCGAGTGGAGATGTGCACGTCCAGTTTCCTTGCGAGTTGTAGCAGCAGGGTCAGGCTTTCCGTTGAGTTGACACAGGAGCCTGTGTCTTTCCCTCGAAGCTTTCCCACAGGGTTTTCACACGTGCCATCGTGGTGTGAGCCGATACTCAGGGTGACAGTCGAGGCAATTCAGGGCAACCAGGTTCGTCTGGAATGGACTGAGATATCTGGGGGTCTTTCGGAATGGTGGCACGAACCCTGGAATTCCTCTCATCTCTCCTGTGGAGAGCGACCCCTCTTGAGATGTGATGGGAATGCAAGGAGTCCTTCCCTGACAAAGCGGGGAAAGGAACGGTCATCTTGAGTGGAGGAGGGTGAAATGGGGCTCCACTTGAGTTGTAGTGGGACCCTCGCTGTTCCTCTCCAGTGTAGATGGATATGTCAGGGTACTTCTTGAGTAATTGCAAGGGTGTTAATGACCCCTTCGAGGTTCAAGAGGGAAGGGGTGACTACATCTGAGATGCCACAGTGGACAAGGGCCTCATCCTGGTTTTTATCGAGTTGCAGCCGGTTCCTCACGAGATACAATGGGTACCTCCAGGACTCACCCCTGTGGCCTCAGGAAAGGCCAGTCTCCACGCGAGTTGTGGGGGGCCTCTCAGGATTCCTGACCACTCGTGGCCTGCTCCTAAGTCCTCGTCTGAAGCTGAGGTTGAAACATGGGTTTTCTTCTCCAGAGCTTACATGGATCATGGGATTCCTCTGGAGGCTTCACAGGGGAGTCAGGCCTCATATCGAGTGGAGACGTGCACATCCGTTTTCCTCCCAGGCTGTAGCATCAGGGTTAGGCTTCGAATTGAGTTGACACAGGGTTCTGTGATTTTCCCTCGAGGCTTTCCCACAGAGATGAAACACGTGCCACAGTGGTGTGAGTCCATACTTGGGGAGACATTCAATGCATTGCAGGGAAGTTAGGTTCCTCTAGAGTGTACTGAGACATTTGGGGGTCTTTTGAAATGGAGGCAAGATCCCCACAGTTCTTGACTTTCCTGTTGAGAGCAGCTTCTTTTTATTTGCGATGGTAATGCCGGGAATCCTTTTCCAATGAAGCAGGGAAAGGAACCCTCATCTCGAGTGGAGGAGGCAGAAACGAGGCTCCTCTTGAGTTGTGACGAGACCTTCGTTGTTCATATCAAGTTGAGAAGGGTATGTCCGGGTACTTCTTGATTCGCTGCAAGGGTGTGATGAACCCCTTTGAAGTTCAAGAGGGAAGGGGTGACTTCCCCTGAGACGCCACAGTGGACAATGGCCTCATCTAGCCTGGAGGGGAGAACCTGTTGGTTTTCTCCAGTTGCAGCAGCTTCCTCTTGAGTTACGACTGGGACCTCAGGTATCCGCCCCTGTGGACTCAGGAAAGGCCCTCTCCATGCGAGTTGTGCGAGGGGCCTCTCAGGATTCCAGCCCAGTTGTGACCGGCTCCTAAGTCCTCGTCTGGAACCTGAGTTTTCCTCTCCAGTGCTGCCATGGAACGAGGGGTTCCTCTGGAGGCCCCACAGGGGAGTCACGACTCATCTCGAGTGGATACATGCACTGCTGCTTTTCTTTTGAGCTGTAACAACAGGGTCAGGCTTACGGTCGAGTTGACACAGGGGTCTGTGTCTTTCCGTCAAGACTTTCCCACAGGGCTGTCACACGTGCCACTGTGGTGTGAGCTGATACTTGCGGTGATACTTGAGGCAGTGCAGGGCAACTAGGTTCATCTGAAGTGGACGGAAAAATCTCGGGCTCTTTCAGAATGGTGGCACAACACCTGGAGCTCTGCTCGTCTGTCCTGTGGAGAGCAACTCCACGTGAGATGCAACAGAAATGTAGGGAATCCTTCCCCAACGAAGCAGGGAATGGACCCATCATCTTGAGCAGACGAGGGTGAAACGGGGCTCCTCTTGAGTTGTGGTGGTACCCTCGGTGTTCCTCTAGAGTGGAGAATGGTATGTCGGGTACTTCTTGAGTTGCTGCAAGAATGTGAAGAACCCCTTCGAGATTCAAAAGTCAAGGGGTGATTCACCAAGACGCTGCAGTGGTCAAGGGCCTCATCTTGCCTGGAGGGTAGAACCTCCTGGTTTTTCTCGAGTTACGGCAGGTTCCTCTCGAGTTACGATGGGACATCAGGGACCCGCTCCTGTGGCCTCACGAAAGGCCAGTCTCCATGTGATTTCGTAGGGGCCTCTCGGGATTCCTGCGAAATCAAGGACGGCTCCTAAGTCCTTGTCTGTAGACTGAAGTTTCCTCTCCAGTGCTGACACTGGTCGTGTTGTTCCTCTTTAGGCTTCACAAGGGAGTCAGGCCTCGTTTTGCTTGAAGACATGCAAGTCCGGTTTCCTCCCGAGCTGTAGCAGCAGGGTGAGTCTTCCTGCTGAGTTGACACAGGGGACTGTGGCTTTCCCTTGAGGCTTTGGGACAGGGCTGAAACACTGGCCACCATTGTGTGAATCCATACTCAGGGTGAAATTCGGATAAGTGCAGGGAAATGAGGTTCCTCTGGAATGGACTGAGACATTTGTGGGTATTTTGGAATGGTGGCACGAACCCTGGAGTTCCTCTCGAGTATTCTTTGGAGAGCGCCTCCTCTGGAGTTGTGATGAGAACTCCGGGAATCCTTGCCAGTCGAAGAAGGGAAAGGAAACCTCATTAGGAGCTGAGAATTGGGAAATGGGGCTCCTCTTGAGTTGTGGTGGAACCCTTGGTGTTCCTCTTGAGGGAGAAGTGTATGTCGGGGTACTTCTTGAGTCAGTGCAAGGGTGTGAAGGACCCCTTCAAGGCTCAAGAAGGAGGGGGTGACTTCCCCCAAGGTGCCGCAGCAGACAAGCTGCTCATCTCGCCTTAAGGGGAGAACCTATTGGTGTTTCTCGAGTTGCAGCAGGTCCTCTCAAGTTATGAAGGCGACCTCAGGGACCTGCCCCTATGTCCTCAGGAATGGCTAGCCTACACGCGAATTGTGAGGGACATCTTGGGATTCCTGTACAGTCGGTGCCGGTTCCTAAGTCCTCCTGTGAAGCTTGAGAATTCCTCTCCAGTACTGACATGCATCGTGGGGTTCCTCTGGAGGCTCCACAGGGGAGTCAGGCCTCGTCTCTAGTGGTTACTTGCTCGTCCGTTTTCCTCCTTAGCTGTAGTGGAAGGGTGAGGTTTCCCGTCAAATTGACACAGGGGTCTGTGGCTTTCCCTTAAAGCTTTTCCACAGGGCAGTCACACGTGCCAGCATGCTGTGAGCCGATAGTCACTGTGACACTTGAGGCGGTGCAGGGCAACCACGTTCATCTGGAGGGTCTTTCAAAACTGTTGCCCGACCCCTGGAGTTCCTCTCCACTCACCTGTGGAGAGTGTCTCCTTTTGAGATGCGATGAACGCCAGGAATCCTTCCCCGATGAAGCAGGGAATGGAACCCTCATCTCTTAGCGCAC